>JAQHUG010000548.1:420987-482945 GCA_028555095.1 Dicrostonyx torquatus | reverse complement strand
GGGGGAGGGTTGAAGGGGGAGGGGAGAGGCAGGGAGGGAGCAGAGAAAAATGTAGAGCTCAATTAATATCAATAAAGGAGAAAAAATTAAAAAATAAAAAGTTCTATTTTATTATTTATGTGTATGTATCTGTGAATGAGTTTGTGCACATGAATTCAAGTGTCTATGGAGACCAGAAAAGGGTATTGGATCTCCTGGAGCTGGAAATAGAGGTGGTTGTAAGCCAATGATTGCAGGTGCTTGGGACTCTTAGTCACTGATAGAGCCATTCCTCCAAGTCCGTTATTTGGTTTTTGAACCAGTTTTACGCTGTAGCATAGGCTGGCCTGGAACTCTCAGCAGTCCTCTTCCCCTGGCCTTACTAAGCACTGAGATTAGAGGTGTAAGCCGCCATGCCTGTCTGGAGAGCTGTGTATTTATCGTGGACCCTGGGATGCGTTAGAGGGTATGACTAGGACAGAACTGATGGACACTGATGTGGCAGAGAGAGGATCTCATGAAGGGTTGCACAGAGAGGCAAACATAGGGTCCGCACAACCACGGCAAATCCCAAGACTGGCTGATCCCCAAACACCTTATAGTTTAACAGCAATTTCTGATCATAAATTAATAATCAGACACCTTTGTTTTTTTTAAAGTATCAGCAGTTAACTGTCTAAAACAGAAGGTAAAAACAAACACAATCCTAGGCAGAGAGAAGGCTCAGAAGGTGAAAGGGCCTGAGTTTGATCCAAGGGATCTACATGGTGGAAGGAGAGAACCCATTCCAGAAAGTTGTCCTCTGACCTCCGCATGTGCCATGGTATTTGCACACCCATATACACCCACATAAATAAATTTAAAAAAATAAAGAAAGAAGAGAAAATCCTGGGCCAGTGATATGGTTCAACAGATAAAACCACTCTAACAAGTCTGGCGACCTGTTCAGTCTCTGGGACACCCATGAGCAGGAGAACTGACTCCAGTTGTTCTCTGACCACTGGAGCACACAGTACCTGCTCACAGAGAGCATCAGAACACAATAGCAAATAAAGGTAACAACTGTAAGAAACAATTCTGGGAAGATAAGCACAGTAGTGCACCTGTAATCCCCGCATTTGTGGGTGGAGGCTAGAGGAGTAGGATTTCAAAGTCATTCTTGGCAACATGGCAAATTTAAGACCAGCATGAGCTATACAGAGGCCTTGTCTCAAACAGGAACTTCTGACCCGGGGGCAATAGGGAAGTAGGAGGAACAAGGGCTTCCTCGAGGGATCTTCTTGGTGCCCTGGCAGCACAACTCCATGCTGGATTCTCCCAGCAATGGACAGCAGACACCAATACTCATTCACTGCTTCTCTCCCACAACCCAGGCTGTCACCTGTGTGGGTGTAGATAGGAAGTGTCTCCAAAAAGCTAATGTGTTGCAAGTTTGTTTCTCTTTTTTTATTGTTTTGTTTTGTTTTGCTTTTGTTTTTCTTTTTTTATGTTTTTAAAATTTATGTGTATATGGGGTTTTTTCATGATATTTATTGAGCTCTACATTTTTCTCTGCTCCCCTCCCTGCCTCTCTCCTCCCCACTTCAATCCTCCCCCAAGGTCCCCATGTTCCCAATTTACTCAGAAGATCTTGTCTTTTTATACTTTCTACTTCCCATGTAGATTATATCTATGTAAGTCTCTCTTAGTGTCCGTATTGTCGTCTATGTTTTTGCTTTTCGAGACAGGGTTTCTCTGTAGCTCTGGAGTTTGTCCTGAAACTAGCTCTTGTAGACCAGGCTGGCCTCAAACTCACAGAGATCCGCCTGCCTCTGTCTCCCTAGTGCTGTGATTAAAGGCGTGCACTACTACCGCCCAGTGACCTTGCGGGAGGCAGAGGCAGGCAGATCTTTGTGAGTTCGAGACCAGCCTGGTCTACAAGAGCTTGTTCCAGGACAGGCTCCAAAGCTACTGAGAAACCCTGACTCAAAAAGCCCCCCCCCAAAAAAAGGGCAGTGGTGGCACACACCTTTAATCCCAGTACTCGGGAGGCAGAGGCAGCCAGATCTTTGTGAGTTCGAGACCACCCTGCTCTACAAGAGCTAGTTCCAGGACAGGCTCCAAAGCTACAGAGAAACCCTGTCTCGACAAAAAAAAAAAAAAGAAAGAAAGAAAGAAAGAAAGTTTAGGGGGCTGGAGAGATGGCTCAGTGGTTAAGAACATTACCTGCTCTTCCCAAGGTCCTGAGTTCAATTCCCAGCAACCACATGGTGGCTCACAACCACCTGTAATAAGGTCTGGTGCCCTCTTCTGGCCTGACATACACACAGACGGAATATTGTATACATAATAAATAAATATTTTTAAAAAATGAGAAAGCACAGTTGGGAGTCTGGAGACAACCAGGAGACACCCCCCATCTCCTCTACCTTCTCCCTCCATCTTCTGCCTCCTCTCCTCATAGTTGGAGTCTGGAGACAACCAGGAGACACCCCCCATCTCCTCTACCTTTTCCCTCCATCTTCTGCCTCCTCTCCTCATAGTTGGAGTCTGGAGACAACCAGGAGACACCCCCCCCATCTCCTCTGCCTTCTCCCTCCATCTTCTGCCTCCTCTCCTCACAGTTGGAGTCTGGAGACAACCAGGAGACACCCCCCATCTCCTCTACCTTCTCCCTCCATCTTCTGCCTCCTCTCCTCACAGTTGGAGTCTGGAGACAACCAGGAGACACCCCCCATCTCCTCTACCTTTTCCCTCCATCTTCTGCCTCCTCTCCTCTCACAGCTCCACGGAGCAGTCAGTGTGGACAGGAGTTGGGGGCTCTCAGGCCAACCCATGCTCCTAACTCCCACAACCTACCCTTTGACTTGGTTTCTATACTTAAACTACAAGCCAGACATAATCCCAGGACATGATTGAGCCTTTTATCAGGACTAAAAACTAATCTTATCGTCTCCTCTGGCATCATGCCAGGCCTGGCAGCCACAACCCTTGGAGGAGACCCAGACTAGCATTCACTGGTTACCCCTGTGGTTACCCCATGCCACTTCACACCGCAGCCAGGCTTAGCCTCCACCCTCACTTGCTTCATATAAACATCTATTCTAATACTTGTCCCAATGCCTGAAACTCCAAAGGTCTGCATGTCAGCTGGCCTCTGAAGGGGCTGGGAGCCCCATGCTATAAAAATGCCAGAAGGCAAGTCTAACCACCAAGCACCAAGGGCAGATAGATACTCAGGGTACAGGACCCAGAGCAAAGGCAGTGGAAAGTGCTCTGGGCTCGAGGTAAGGAACCTGTCCACCACTAACAAGCCCTGAAACCTTGGACAGGTCATACCATGTCCTGAGATCCCAGTTGTCCATGTCTGTGGAAATAAGGGTCACTCTGCTACCCTCAGCAGGGAATAAAATGAGATAATTCCAGAAAAGCATGCTGAGAAATAGGCCAGACACACATAAAAAGCTTTGGGCTTATTGTCTATGAAAGGCCTTTTACCAGGCTTCTGGGGTGCTGACCTCTCTTGCTCCAGGAACCTTAGCCAAGTGGTGATTGTCCTTCTCAGGAACCTCTGTTTGAACCCCAGCATAGATAGACACCAATAATAATTGTCCCCATGTGGGAAAGTGAAGCAGGGTCATGAGTCCAGAGCTGCATTCGAGAATGTTGCACGTGGGCAAACAGGGAGGGAAGAGAAAATAAGCGGGTCACTTGCTTGTAATGCAGGAAGTTTGGAAGCTCACCCCAGAGCTGGAAAAACTTGC
Organism: Dicrostonyx torquatus; assembly: GCA_028555095.1. Taxonomy (NCBI): domain Eukaryota; kingdom Metazoa; phylum Chordata; class Mammalia; order Rodentia; family Cricetidae; genus Dicrostonyx; species Dicrostonyx torquatus. Next base: position 479,223 of record JAQHUG010000548.1, on the reverse strand, counting down.
TGCCTCTGAGAAAAGGAGCAGGTGACTCAGAGTCGGGGGTAAGATGTACCCAAACTCTGCTCAGCTCCTCTTTCTGCCTCCTCATACTTCTGAAGTGGTCTCTTCCCTGCCTTATCGTCACCAGGGCACATCAGTGGTCTCTTCTGAATCCCCCAGGAAGCCAAGCATGGTTCTTCCAGCCCTGTGAACACATCTTTTCCTGACTCTCCTCTGAGGGTGTCTGCTGACTGTGGGCAAAAGCTTCCTGAGAAGGTTCCTCGTAAACATACTGCTGTCCCTCTCCTGAAGGGGTGACCTATTTTCCTTCTGTCATTTCCTCCCCAGCATTGCCTAGGCACCGTGGTTACAGGGGGACCTCAGGAAAGACTTCCCAGATATTGAAAAAGTGGTAAACAAACAGCAAACGGCTGCATCTCTGAGAGGAAGAGGAGGAGGGCTAGCAGCCTTCTGACCCGTCAAATAGGCATGCCATACCTTGGGAGAAGTTGGGGAGATTTGGAGGGGTCATCCAAGTCTGAGCAGTGACCCAGGCCTCGCTCACCCCACCCTTGTGATTCACTAGGTAGCAAGCAACACTCAACCCCTGGGATGAACATGACCAGCTAGAACCACAGACACCCATAAACTGCTTAACTCAATAAAGTCAGGGCTCTGCCAGGAGAAACAAGTCCCCAAGGCCAACCCCAAGATCTGGAGCTCTATACGGGAGAGTGAGAAGAAACCTTAACAAGGCCCCTCCCAAACACCTGGACCTATGCAAGGTGGGAGTCGGGGGAACAGCGGTGGACCAATGTTCCTATGGTGTGTGGTCAAGAGCCCAGCCAGGTTCAAGTCCTAATTCTGTCAAGTGTTGTGTCAAAGTCAATTCAGCTCTGTGTGCATGAAGCAAGGTAACAGCAATGAAAGCTCACAAGCTTACTCTGAGCTAAGGGAAGTCTTAGAAGGCTAAGACACTGACACTCTACACTTTTTTTGTTTGTTTTTCAAGACAGGGTTTCTCTGTAGCTTTGGAGCCTGTCCTAGAACTAGCTCTTGTAGACCAGGCTGACCTCAAACTCACAGAGATCTGCCTGCCTCTGCCTCCCAAGTACTGGGATTAAAGACATGCGCTACCACCGCCCAGCGTGACTGACACTCTAAAACAAAACCCATCGATGTGAGGCTGAGAGGCAGAGGGGCTCTCTGATGTCCACCCAACTGGTCTCTAGTGTGTGACACCTCCTCAAGGAGACTGGCCTTGACTACAGCAAACCCAACGACCCATCTGCTCAGAACACATCCAGGATTCCTGTCTGGGCCCCTAAACACAGCTTTTAACTAAAGTGCTTCCTCCCAATGCAGAGAGATGTCCAAGTCCCTACCTCTGGAGTCCCTCCCCTCCAGAGACGAGTCTTGAACTTTGCCTCTAAAGGAAACTGCCCTCCAGAACTGCAGAGAACTCAGAGACCCCTCTGCTTCCCATGAGCTATGTCCCCAACTCACAGACACCCCACAATGCACACAGGACCCTAAATGCCAGCTCTTGCTCACCGGAAACTCTTCAGGCTGCCACAGCTGAACAGAAGTCATAGAGAGCCACACCCTTTCTGACTACTGGATAGCTCCTGGGCTCTCTTCTCCTTATCCCCAGCCAGTCTCCACACATTCAAGCCTCCTCCAGCTCTGAGGTTGGAATTTCCAGAGTAAAAACCCACTGCCTAGGGAGTAAACCAAAGGTGCGGCTGAAGGACAGTGCCCTGCTAGAGCCCCTCCCCACAACCGCTGGCTGAGGAGACACTGGGCCTACCCCCATGCAGGGCCTCATGACCATGTATCAAGACCCCTCACATCCATAGGGAAGCCAGCTCAAAAGGAACAAAGTGACCAGTCTTTCAGTCCTGGGCTTCCAGGATCTGGCCTGAGCGCACACTCCAAACAGGGAAGTAAAGTGCGGGGGCTGATTTCCACAGAGCAACAGCCACCCCTGTCATTGTGTTAGTCATCTGTCCCGAACAGGGTGGGAAGGGCAAGGGAAACATCTGGAGAAGGCCAGACCAGCAGTTTAGAAGCAAGGAAAGCATCACAGTGCCAGGGTGACTGCAATAACAAGGAGCGGCCAGCTGCAGCCTGGACTACACAGCAAGTTCCAGGTCAGCCTCAAGTATGCAGTGAAAACACCGTTGCAAAGAAAATAAAATTAAAGAAAAACCAGGCCTCAAGGTCAACCAGGATAGTGGCTCTGCTGGCTTATACCTTGTCCCCATCTTCCCAGTAGAGTAGGGAGGGGACAGACCTCCAGTAACTGCTTGGGTCTGGCCCAGGGCCAGGGGCAGATTCAAAGGAAAGGGGAAGCTACTGTGCCGGGGAGGAGTTACACCACCTCTGACCCCACCACCACCACCACGATGCTGCTCAAACAACCCCAAATAGAGGTAGGACACCAGACCACAATTGAGAGATGAAGCTTGTTCATCCTAATGACACTTTCTGAGTGTGATCACACCCCTTCCCAGACTCCACTCCAGACCTGGGGTTCTAGCAGGGGCAGAAACAGGGTCTCGGCTGCTTCTTGAAACCAGGTCACACATAAAAGTCAGTAGAGAGAAGGTTGTCAGGCTGTGGGATGAAAAGCCCCAGAGACCCCCAACAGTCAAGCTCCCGGGAGTAGAGGCAGGAAAGTTTAAATGGCCACAAGCAGCCAGGAAGACCCTCTGCCCTCAGACCTCCACACCCAAGAGCTTCCATGGGCCTGTTCTCTCCAAAAATTAAAAGATAATTTAACAGTGGCATAGGCTGGGCAGGAACTGACGAAGCCTCTCAAGGGACGTTTAGCCTAGCCATGGTCACAAACAGTTTTAGACTATGAGGAGAGAAGACAACTGGTCCCAGCCGACAAACACATAGCCGTGGCTTTATGAGAGGACCAGCCCTATTTATTTTTGTACCATAGACTTCAAGGCTGGGACCAGGTCAGGGTGAAGGCAAATGAGGGGCTCCACACAAGATGGTGCTATGTCTTCTTTCCCAATACAGACCAACCAACACTCTCAGGGGGCCAAAAGCAAGTCTCCCCACACAAAAATCTCCATGACAGACTCCTAAACCTCATTCAAAAATTCTTGCCACTTTCTCTTTCCTCTTCCAAGTTATTTGGGATCATTCCCAGGAGGTACAAGTCACATCCAAAGCAGGACATCCAGAAAATTCTGACCCCCCAGGTAACAAAGAGAACTATCATTATCCCATATCCCATCTAGGTCCTAGGAGGCAGAATAGCAAGCCTGGCACCCACTGGGCATTCCAGGATGGGGGGCAGTGGTGGAAAAGATAGAAGTGGGTAGGTAGCACCTTGGAATTGTCCCAGCTACACCAACACTGGTGTCACACAGGAAGATGGTGCTCCAGTTGGGAAGTAGCTCTGATCAAATGTCATATGCACCATGTTTTTTGCTTGGAGAGCTTCCTCTCTGACGGCTGGAAATACAGCTCAGCAATACTGTGCTTGCCTAGCACACACCAGCCATCGAGTTCCATCCCTGGCACGGGAGGGGTAAGGGTAGATTTCCTCTTGGGGTATTTCGAAAGCCTCTCACATTGAAGAGTGCCTCACAGAGAAGTAACTTCCAGGGGTCCCTGGGGTAGCTAAAGCCACAGCACAGGAAGCAAGATCCCACAGCAACTCCAACACTACCCTTAAGAAAGCAGCCATTGAGAATTACACCAAGCCTTCACAGATGGCATCATACCTACCTATATAGCTGATCTCTATCATTGTGACTCTTGCAGAGATGTGGTGAAAAGGTTAAGGAACCAACACTGTGCCAGCGTACCTTCCTCCAGGGCATGGGCAGTGCCAAGCAAGGCTGACAGGGAAACCTGCAGAGCCACTGGGTGACCTGAGCCTGGCTTAAGGACCATGGATGCTTCCCAGGTGCAGCTAAAGTTCTTGGGCCTCCAGAAGGTAGCTGGGAAGTCTGACACTCATCCTGTCACCACGCATGGTCATGAGGCTTTCCCAGACTTAAAAGTTCTGAGTTCTGGAGCAGTTCTTCCAAGACAGAGGACTTCTTCCATGGTGTTGCCAACATCTCCTTTCATCATCTCTCCTATTCACTGACTACAAACACATTCACACACACACATACACACACGTGTGCCTGGGAACTGCATCTCATCCTCTGCTCCATGCAACTTCTCAGCCTCATCCTCTCAAGTCAGATTCTCTAGCTACCAGGGGCCCACCACCTGCTCCCCGCATCCCTGCCGCCTAGAGCTAATGTGAATACGGTACTTTCCCACCAGTATCCAAAACTGAGGATGCTACCCCTAATCTCCGCTTCGCTACCTGGACTTTGCACAGACTTCACTGACTCAGTGGCTCAGGCCAGGGTGGTCCAGGAAATGCCTCCAGGAGTGGCCATTAGAGACTTTGGGACATGGAGCAGGAGTGGCTGCCCTGGTTCTCTGTCAGTGAGCATGCTGTGAGGTCCAGGGACTAAAGGTACAGAGCGGGCCAAAAGCGTGGACTTTCCCTTTGCCTGACCTAAGTGCCCCCCTTCCTGCCCTCTCCAACTCTATAAATAAGCCAGGTCAGTGCATCAGCAGAAAGGCAGCCAGGTGGGCGTGAAGAAGGCTTGTGGAAAAGATGACTTCTGAAAGTAAATTAAGGCTCCCATTCAGATCAAGGGATAGCACGTCAAAGTCTCCCAGGAGTACTGTTCTTGGCAGAAAACAGGCCCACCTGGACTTGCAGGCTGGGCTAGCTCCACAAAGCAAAATTCAAGGCCAAGAGAGAAGCAAGGGCATGAATTGGAAAGAAAGGGGGAAAAAAAAAATCAAAGAAGCTTCCCTGCAAACTTGTTTGTTGTTGTTGCTGTTTTTGTTTTTTGAGTTTGTTTTGTTTTAATCTGTACCCTTAGTTCACCCTCTCCCTAAAACATATTCCATATGTAATTACCACCCTGGTTGGAATAGCCAAATGGCAAAGGGATGATGGGAATGGGAAAAGGAAGGAACTAAGAGGTCAGGTCAAGGGAGAGCATTCCATCCCACACCCAGTACCCTGGTCTGCCTGGACCAGGAAGGAGGGAAAGGACACGAAAGAGAGGAAGGAAAAGAACAAAACAGGACCAAGTTGTACCACGTGACTCTACATCCAGCAGTCAAACAGCAAGTCATAAGAGAAGGAGGAGAGCACATGGGGGGGGGGGAATGAAGTCAGGTCACAGCCCTGCCTGGAATGTGCCCAGTTCTATCCCAGCCCAGTCACAGTAGGCCAGCCAGGAAAGTCCTTCCCTATTAATGCTTTAGGGGGGAAAATCATTCAAGGTCGGACCCTTTTTATATCCAAATCCTGCTTCCCTCTTCGTCTGTACCTGGTTCAAGGCTCACCCCTCTCCAGCAAGTCTTCCTTGATTTACTCAAACCCAGCAAGGTTTACTCAAACCCAGCAAGGTTTTCTAGCAGCTCTCCTATGGAGGATACCACCTTGCACCCATTCCCTTACAGTCCCCACCCAGGAGTCTTAGAAATTAACTGCTCCAGCAAGCCACAGGAGGTGGTCAGCCCTGGAGACCAACTCTTCCAGAAGAGCACAGGCTGAAACAGGAAAAGGTGCTCCAAGTCGTATGGCCTGTTTTTCTTTTTCTTTCTTTTTTTCGTTGGAGGGGGTTTTCGAGATTGGGTTTCTCTGCAGCTTTGGAGTCTGTCCTGGAACTAGTTCTTGTAGACCAGGCTGGTCTTGAACTCAGAGATCCGTCTGCCTCTGCCTCCCCAAGTGCTGAAGAGATTAAAGGCATGTGCCTCCACCGCCCAACACAGGTTTTTTGTTTTTTTGTTTTGTAGCAAGGCTGGCCTCAAACTCAGAGATCAGCCTGTCTCTGCCTCCCAAATGTTGAGGAAAAAACAAAAAACAAACAAAAAAAAACCGTGTACCACCACTACTCAGCTAAGTCTTAGGCCTTGACTTTAGGAAGGCCAAACCCTGCAAAAATAAATGATTAAAGCACCCTATCCTTACAGACAGATTTTAGTGGCACACACCTTTAAGCCCAGCATTGGGGAAGCAGAGGCTGGATTTTTTTGAATTCGAGGGGAGCCTGGTCTACATAGCAAATTGCAGGACAGTCAGGGCTACAAAGAAAGATCCTGTCTCAAAACAAAACAAAATAACAACAAAAACCCCTCCAACCTTTCCAGGGAAAATATCCTGGAGAATGGTTGGCTAGGCATTATAACCATAACACTGCCTCACTGGAGGCAAGCTGACCCAGGTGTTTCCTTCCTATTCTAAGGAGGTCGAACAATTCTCTCAGTTCTGGTACTCTGGGCAGAGTCAGGGAGCATGTCTAGATGGTGAAGGGCATCCCTGTACATTCAAGAGGCACTTGTTCTGTGTAACCCCTAGATTTTGCTGGGGCATCTCCCTTCAATCTTGCCCTATAAGGTAACAACTCACCTTGCTGCGTCTACAAGATGAGACAGTCCCTCCACTCACCTACAGGCTTGGACACCTCTTTGAGGACAGGAAGGCAGGCCCTGAAGCCCGAAACTTCCCTTCTTGAATTTTCAGTGTCAGAACCCCATTCCGAACTTTCTTTGGCCATGTACTCCTAACGCTTGGTCACTATGCCAACTCCATCAGGCCTTCCAGGCCCACCAGGCTGTTTGGGAGGCAGTCGCGAGGAACCCCAAAATGACAAGTAACAACTAATGTGTCGGTTTATGTCCTAGAGCGCGAGGTTGGGGTCCCGATGTACCACCAACCCTGCTCGGTTAGGCCTTCAACCGTTCGGTACCCCCTCCCAGCGCCCCAGACTCACTGTGTGTGCTGGGCGCGGCCTGCGCGGAAGACCTCATCCAGAGCCACGGTGGCCCGGCCCAGAAACTTGTCCACACCGATGAGCGATCGGTGCATGGTGGTGAGCACCAGCTCGCAGGCGGCGTTTGGGCCCGAGGCCCAGGGCGCAGGGGACCCATCTGCCTCCTGTGCCCGCAGTAGGCCGTCCAGGGCACCGGGCGGCAGCTCGAACGAGCACTCCTCGCACCATTCCGGGCAGCCTCGCGTCTTCTCCACCACCGAGGTGCTGTACTTCTCACGGCCCACCTGGATCACCGTGTACGCGTCGCTGGTGCTGCCGGCGCCTGAGCTCTTGCCCCTCAACCCGCTGGCCCTCAGCACAGTCACCTGGACGTGCGTGGGCAGCCAGCGGGAGGACCCGGCCGCGGGCTCGGCGTCGCGCACCAGGGCCATATCTGACGCCGGGACCCAGTGACAGCCGCGGAATGTTTTTAAGAGCCCGCTCCCGGCGCTGCCTGCAGCGCACCACCGCCTGAGCTGCGGGCTGGCCTGGGCCGAGAGGGCCGCCGCCTCCCTGCCGCCCCGCCTCTCGGGCGGCCGCCCGCCCAGCGACGTCACGCCCCGCCCAGGCCCCGCGCGGGCCCCGCCCAGGCCCCGCCCCCTGGCTCCACCAGCCTATAGCTGTCTTGGCGCTTTAGAAGCCCAGAGAGGGGCGCGGCCTCTGCAAAGATGTGGGCGGGGCATCCTCACTGGCCCAGCCCCTCTCGCCGACCCTCAAGCTAGTACTGCAGTACTAAAAGGTGACCGGAACGGAAGGGGCACGGGCCTGGATTTGAGGCGGGGATTGGGAACTGGCCACGCCTTATTCACGAAGGGAGTCGCGTGTGCACAGTGCGGATCTGCAAGAGAAGAGACCGGGCAGCGGGTGAAGGCTGCAAACAGCCTCTGCAGAGAGATAGGCGTGACTACCCTTATGGCCCCGCCCCATGTTGGCAGCGACCCTCAAGCTGGAAAACCGGACTTCTGCATTACTACTCCGCGCTCTGCGTGGGCAGTCCCAGGTTTTCTTGCGAGCTCCTCTACTCCCGAAAACGCTCGCTGCTCCGAAGACCCCACTCAGCGTGGGTTTGAGAGAAAATACCGACTCCGGAGAGCCCCTATCCTTCCTCCCGCCGCTCCATGTGACTACCTGGCCTTCGCTGACGCTGCAGTTGAGGATCTGTGATGACTTGGAGCAGCCAACTGTGTGCTGAGAAGTCACTGGAGTGGAGCTACCAACAACCATTTTTTTTTCGAGACGGAGTTTTTTTTTATACAGTCCTGGCTGTCCTGGAATTCACTATATAGACTAGGGCTCGAACTCACAGATTCTCCTGCCTCCATGCTCTCCACGACAGGATTTATTTATTTATTTATTTTTGAACCACCACACTGTTTTGATTTTTTTTTCTTTTTTTTAGATCAGGGGCTCACATGGTAGCCCTGCTACCTCTAGCTCGTGTCCAGCCGTCTTTAAAACCATTTTTGTGTGGCCAGGTGTGGTGGTGCACACCTTTAATAATAGCCCTTTGGAAATAGAAGCAGGAAGATCTCTGTGACTTGGAGGCTAGTCTGGTCTTGTGTAGGGAGTTCTAGACCAACCAAATGAGATCGTGTCAAAAACTCAAGCTAGGTGTGGTGATACACACCTTTAATCCCAGCACTTGCCCTTGAGAGGCAGAAGCAGGCAGATATTTTTAATTTGAGGCCAGCCTGATCTATATAGTGATTTCCAGGCCAGCCAAAGTTGCATGGTGAGACTTTGTCCAAAATACAAAACAAAACTCACAAACTTTATGTTAGAGTTGTATTTCACACAGGGCCTTTCTTGTAGTAGGCGAGCCTTCTCCAGAGCTAATCTTCAGCATCTGAATCCATTCGTACATGCCTGCTGTGTGCTGTGTCCTGAGTACTGCCAGCACACTTGGTTCATTATGAAGATGATGATTAATGATTTTGGATGCTAAATTATGGCAGGAGTTGGCCAACACTGACTCATGAGCTGTATATGTACAACCTCATTTCATCTTTAGAGCCATCCTGTACATGAATTTAGTTTTCCAGAAGACAGTATTATAGACTAGAGAAATTTGCCTAGGATTCATAGCCAAGAAGTCATGGCAGCACAGCCTGTAATCCTAGGGCTCCAGAGGCAAATCCAAGGCCGGCCAGTGCTGCACGAAGAGCCTTTACTTTTGCTGTTGTTAACTTTCAGAGCCTACACAAATTCGTTTTTTGTTTGTTTTTGAGACAGAGTTCTCTGTCTAGCCTTGGATCTCTCTCTCTTTCTCTCTCTCTCTCTGTGTGTGTGTGTGTGTGTGTGTGTGTCTGTGTGTGTCTGTGTGTGTCTGTGTATAGACCATGCTGGCCTTGAACTCACAGACACCTGCTGCCTCTGCCTCCCACGTGCTGTTATTAAAGGCGTGTACCAGCCACTACTGCCTGACTTAGAATATTTTACAATAATGTGTACATAATATACTCAGATCAAAAAAAAAAACAAACAAACAAATCAGGAGGCTCCAACGTGGCCCCATTGCCACCAAACTTGATGACTTGAGTTTGATCCTCAGCACCACACGTTCTCAATCTTCCACACGTACACTGGCTGCAGCACACCCTCTCCCACCAAACACAACCAAATTTTAAAAGTATCAGAAGAGATTTAGAAAGCTTTCCATATCCTGGGCTATCTCTTTTAGTTTATTTTATCTCCCCCACCCCGTCTGTCTGTCTCTGTGTACACACGTGCACCCATGTGTGTAGCAGTCGGAGGACAATCCACAGGACTCAGTTCTCCTCCTTGGCCGACCAAGTCATCAGGGTCCACAGCAAGCACTTGCTTCCCCGCCTGAATCATCCTGCCCAATCATATTTTTAAATTTTCATTTGAGCCAAGGTCTTACCATAACCCTGGTTGGCCTCAAACTCATGAGAATTAGCCTGCTTCTGCCTCCCAAGTGCTGGTATTAAAGGTGTTTCCCACTATGCTCTTTATCAACTTGTTTTTATTTTGGTTTTTATTTTGAGACAGAGTCCTCGGTAGCCAAGCTGGCCTTGAAATTACCTCGACTGGCCTTGAACTCCCAAGCCTCCTACTGGGTGAGATTCCAGATCAACACCACCACACCCAGCTTCAATCCAGGCGTACTTCTGTTTGTTTCTTTAAAATAGGATCTCATCTACCTCAGAGTAGCTTTGCATATGAAATGTAGCCATGAATAACCTTTAACCCCTGATCCTTCTGCCTCGGTCTTCCTAAGGCTGGAGCTACAGGCTTGCGCCACCACCTCCCAGGATATGCTGGAGATAAATCCCAGGGCCTCACTCAGGCTCTCAACAATTGAGCTACACACCTCAGAGAGTGTACCTTTTAGAGCTATTTGTGTTTCCAGGCCTGAGGTTGACCTCACCTAGCTGCATAAATCGCTTCTGTGCTTATATCTAAATTTGGCACTGGCTGTAATCTGTTGCCTTCCTGCTAACACAGATACAAACTTCAAACTTTATCTGGCTAATAACCGCTCTCCTCCCTCAGTCTTCTTAGTTCTACTGTTGTTTTCCTTTATTTATTAGGAAAGAATTTGTGTGTTAGCACACAAATTTCTACTTGCCAGGCCAAATACTCAACAGGAACAAAAGCTATGGAGGGGGCAGGGAGTATTGGCAGGGGAAGGAGATTCTTGGGAGCACTCCACCACAACCCATTTGGTCAGCCTCCCACGGTAAGGGTATGTGCGTGTATGCACGCGTGTGTGTGTGACCTCCAGTGTCAATCCTCACACCACATTTTGGATAGGGTCTCTGCTGTTTTCTCCTAGACCTGAGTACATCGAGCTACCTGGACCTTGAGCTCCCTGGGAGTCTCTTTTCTCCACCTCTCTTCTCACAGTAAGGGCACTCACTGGAAGTACAAATGTATGCTTTGCACCACATCCAACTTTACGTGGGTCCTAGGGATTCAGACTCAGGGCGATTTCCACTGTTGGGGTTGGGGTAGACAGCTTGCTTACCATTCATGAAGTCCTGGTTTCCATCTCCAACACATAAACTGGAGTGGGGGGGGGCACACCTTTATTCCCAGCACTTGGAAGATGGAAGCAGCAGCAGGATCAGAAGTCCATGATCAAGCCGGGTGGTGGTGGCTCACGCCTTTAATCCCAGCACTCGGGAGGCAGAGGCAGACAGATCTCTATGAGTTCAAGGCCAGCCTGGTCTTGGTCTACAAAAGGACAGCTAGGACTCTGACACATATAAACCCTATCTTGAAAAACCAAACCAAAAGAAAAAGAAAGAAAGAAAGAAAAGAAAAGAAGAAAAGTACCACCCAGAATCAACACTGCCAGCAATTTGTTGCCTTTCTAATCTTTACACTGTCTGCATATAATTTGAGAGCCCTAAAGAGTAAAGGTTAAACCTGTGGGTTTGGGAATCTCCTGTTTACATTCTGTGTTATCTCATTTGACCCCAAGACAACCACAGGAGTGATGTTCTCTTGCTACCCTCAGTTAACTAACAAGGAAACCCAAGCAGAGAGAGCTTAGGCCATTTCCCTGAAGTCGCCAACTGGAAAACTGCGAACTGAAGATAAAAGAGTTGTAGTGAGCCAGGTGGTGGTGGCGACGCCTTTAACCCCAGCACACGGGAGGCAGAGGCAGGTGGATCTCTTTGAGTTTGAGGACAACCTGATCTACAAGAGCTAGTTCCAGGACGGGCTCCAGAGCTACAGGGAGACCCTGTCTTGAAAAAGAAAAGAAAAAAAAAAAGAGTCGTAGTGATTTTCTTGCCTATGGCACTCTGCCTTCACACTGGCTTGTTAGCCATCTAAATACTATAAACTTTTGTAGGCTTAGTTGTTTTCTTTTAATTTTTTTGAAACAGGATCCCATGGTGTCTTAGTCAATGTTCTGTTGCTGTGAAGAGACACAATGGCCAAGGCAACTTTTTGTTTTATTTTGGTTTAGTTTTCTAGACAGGGAGGCAGGGTTCCTCTGTATAACCCTGGTTGTCCTTGAACTCACTAATAAACCAAGGTGGCCTCGAACTCAAGAACTCAACATAGATCCATCTACCTCTGCCTCCCAAGTGCTGGGACTTAGCATCATGCCTGGCTAAGGCAACTCTTATGAAAGAAAGCATTTAATTGGGGCTGGCTTACAATTCAGAGGTTTAGTCCATTATCATCATGGTGGGAAGCATGGTGACGTACAGGTAGACATGACGCTGGAGAAGTAGCTGAGGTATGACCAGGTCAGCTGACTTGCCCTAGATTTCAGATTCAGAAGTCCCCACTCCACTCCTCACACTAAATCCAGGGCCTCTTACACTGACCACCATTCTTACACACACACACACACACACAAACACACTTTTCTGAGCTCAAGTTCCCATTTTTAACAGTATACTCCCAAGGTCTTTCAAATGAAAGCTTCCTTATTATCTTTCAACTACCAAGAATCTGTTAAGCTCCATTAGAGTCTGTTTGGTGCTGGCCACTGAGCTGCTCCTACCTTCTGCCCTCTTCTTTCCCCCACAGCAGTAGGCAGTCTCCAAGAAAGGCCAAAGGGAGCCCAGATGTACTACTCCTGCCCCCTACCCTCCTTCCTCCTGCCCTGGCCTAAGCAGTTGGCAAGTTCAGGCTTCCTGCTGGCTCAAGACTGCAGCCATAAAAGGGCCACAGAGCTTGGCAGTGCTCGCCTGGTGAGGCCCTGGACCTGAAGAGGAAAGAGTTTGCCAACTTGCTATCTGTGGCCTGGCAAGAATTGACCCTCCAAAGGGCCTCTTCCTCTAGATTAGAAGTTGAGACCACCCACCACACCCAATGCAGACCTGGAGAAATCCCTGCTTCTAGAACCAAAGGAGGGAAAACAGGATGAGCCCAGATCATTTTGTAATAGTGGAAAATAAGGATGTCCTTAGGGACAAGAGGTCTGAGGGATGCCAGAAAAACAATGGAACCAACCAGGAAGGTATAGGTGCCCAGAGCTGGGGCAGTAGAGCCAGAAATATGTCTCAACAGAATTGGATTTTAACCCTTTCAAAAAAAAAACAAAAAACAAGCAAACAAACAAACAAAAAAACCTCTACGTGTCTGTAAAGATAGCAGTAAATACTTGAATAAATAAATAAGGGCAAACTGTGGCCTCTGAGTGTCCAGTTCTCGGTACTGCTACATTTCACTCAGAGTGATTGCTGAATTTTTTTGTTCATTTGGGGCTTCTTGTTTGTTTGTTTTAAAGCAATTTTACTCCGTTGTCCAGGCTGACCTAGAACTTACAATCCTCTTGGCTCTGCCTTTTGAATTTTGGGGTGACAGGTATATGCCACCATACCCAACAGAATTTGGGATTTTCTAAGGGTGATTCAAAATATTTCACAATGGTGCGAGGGGGGATACTTCCTAAAAATATTATTCAGCCCTCAGAGTTCTGCACCTGTGCTCTGGCCAAAACTGTGGGTGTGTCCTAGTGTGAGCAGTTACCTACAGAGAATAGGAAGGCAGCCATAAAGCAGCAAGGGACTCTAAGTCACTCTCTGGAAGAGCAGTAGCACAGCTGTCAAAGTGACTGAGGAGTATCAGGGGAGGTGCTCTGGACAGGAGGTACACTGGCAGGGAGACAGGCGCACTGGCGGGGAGGGAGGCACACTGGTGGGATGCTCTGGTGAAGGTGGGAAGGCAGACAGTGGGTAAGATTATGCAAATTTGGGATGAGGTGAGGCAGAGTGTGAAAAGCCAACCTGAAAAGCCTGACCTGAGACAAGCACTGCAGGAAATGCAGTGATGGAGGGCCTTGCAATGGGTACTACTTATCAAGGGACAATAGAAGGGGTCCTGAGGACTTAGCCTTCCCTTCCTTCTCCTCTTCCCCTTCTTCCTTTTCCTTCCAGTGTCATTTGGCCTCAAACTGTGGAGCCAGGGGTGACTGAACCTCTCCTGTCTACACCTCCCAACTACTGCAATGATAGGTGTGCACCATCACACCTGACTTTTGAATATTTTTTTTCTTTTATTCATGGGGAGGGTAAGTGTCTCACTATGTAACCCTTACTGGCCTGGAATTCACCATGAGACCAGGCTGACCTCTGCATAACCTGTGGCACTTTTATCTCCACCCCTAGAGTTCTGGGATTTCAGGCATGGGTCACAATCTAACATAGACTTTTAAGGTATCTTGACTGTGCTGAAGTGAACTAGACAGGTGTGTTGTTCATGTCCCAGACACAGAACAACTTTCCCCACTCTCAAAGTGACTGGGCTGCAGAAGTGAATGGTGGCCCTAGGCTCCCAGAAGGCTATCAGTGCTGTGTGAAAACACAGCAAGATCTACACATGAGAGACTACTGACTCCCAAATATCCTAGAGAGGCCAGAAACATGACAGAGGGAATGACCCTCCTGGTTACATCCATGGAGGATTTTCAGCCAGAAAGTGCAGCTGATGGGACAGAATACTCAGACGGGCTGTGGATGTGGCTTGGTTTGAAGAGCACTTGCCCAGCATGCAAGAATTCCTGATTAAATCAGTAGTGTCCATGCATGCCTATAATCCCAACACTCCAGGTATAGAGGAAGCAGACAGGATTGAGCGTTAGGTCATCAGCTACATAGACCAGCTTGGGCTACATAAGGCCCTATCCAATAAATAATAGTAACAAAAGTAATGCAGCCTGGGAGGTAGCCATTCTGTCCCCTTTAGAACCTCTAAAGGGGCTTGGAGGAGGGCCAGAGGTCTTTGTGCTAACAGATAAGCACTAGGGGAACCTGGGATGTTAGCACACAGGGTTGTTCCTTCAAGAGAAGGAATACAGTACACTCAGGAAGCTGGGAGAAGACCTACATACTAACTGTTGACCCCTGTGATGTCTGAGTGGCCAGAGACCACTCTGGATCCTCCCCCAGATCCTTATCTTAAGCTTGTTTTTCTCAGTCAGTCTGTAGAACCTAACTTTATGGACTTTACAAAGAGTTTTTATATAGTCACATCCAATCTTTATTTAATTTGCTTCATTTTGCACGCAGGATTGAGTTATCACCAAGAAAGTTTTCACCAAATTGTGCTATGCTTAAATATGCCTAAAATAAGCCACTCGGGGTGAAACTCCTAGAGTTTGAACCAACACTGACTACTTAGCCGTCATGAAACAAACTGCCTCCTTGCCTCCCTCAGATGTCACTCTGCCGGCTGTGGAGGTCGCAGAGACCCCTGCAGTAGCTCTGTGGTAGAATGCTTGCCTGGCATTCATAAAGTCCTGAGTTCAATGCCCAGTATAGGAAATAAACCTGCAAAAGGACTTCTCAAAAAGCGGACAGTTATAATCTGTGCTGGCAAAGGCGATGTCACAGCCATGCAAAGGGCTGCCTGAGTCACATTCTCCCACCCAGACGCAAACATGGCTGCAGAAAGCCTCCACTAGCCAGTCAGGAGATAGGAGCCGCAGACGCCACGGAGAAGCAGCTGGCCTACACACAAGGAAGAACAGGCACCAGTGCTAAGGGCCAACTAGAATGCCCTACTGATGAGGACAACCTGGGCCACTCAGTCTTCCAGTAAAACATCAATGAAGCTATAAATCCATTCTTAATGAGAAATTCAAAAAAGAGTTTATGTGGTTTCTGTTATTTCAAAAGCTATATTGACAGTAACAGTTAATGAGAAAAGAGGCCATGAATTTGAAGGAGAGCAAGGAAGGGTACACAGGAGGGTTGAGAAGAAAGAAAGGAAAGAGTAAATGCTACAATTAAATTATAATCTCAAATTTCAGTATGGAGCCTAGGGTGGTCTCAAACCTGTAATCCTCCTGCTTCAGGCTCCTAGTGCTAGGTTTATGAGCATGTGCCATAGCACCTAGCTAAATAAAATACTTTTGAGGACTTAATGTTAGTTTCTTATTGTGTTTAATGAATAATGGCTTAAAACACCACAAATTTAAGCCAGGCATGGTGGCACACACCTCGGATCCCAGCACTTGTGGGGCAGAGGCAGGCAGATCTCTGAGTTTGAGACTGGCCTGGTCTACACAGTGAGTTCCAGTACAGTCAGGGCTACAAGGAGAAACCAGTCTGAAAAACAAAAGACAAGAAAGGAAAAAAACCCACAAATTTATTCTCTTCTTCTGATGGAAATAAAATCTAGAATCATTTTCACTGGGCCCAGGCCAATAAAGACAGGGTTGGGTCTGTTGGAAGGCCCTGGAGAGGGTCTATTTCTTTACCTTCTCTTTGTGACCCTTTCTTCCAGCCCCTCCAGCTTCCTGCTCCTATTTTCCATCTCTTACTTCCCTAGTCAAAGCTCCTTTCCTTGTAATGTGTTAATTTTACTATTACCTGGGAATGGGAAGGAGCGTGAGCACCAGCAGACTCTTATGGAGGGCAGAGTTGGCTCTTGCTTCCACCTTCACGTGGGCTTTTTCACGGCAAGTGTCTTTACCCACTGAGCATCCCCCTCTGTCCTCCCTCTTCCTACCATAAAGGTTCTTATAGTTACCCTTAAGGGTGGTTCAGAAATATTCCCGTGATGGCTAACCACCACTGTCCATTTGACAAGGCCTAGAATCACCTGGGAGTGGGCCTCAGCGCTTTTGGGTGGAGAATTATCTTGACTAAGTTAATTGAGGTGGGGCCTCTCCACTGTGGGGAGCACCCTTCCTCAGCTGGGATCCTGCACTGTATAAACAGAGAAAGCTAGCTTAGCAGTGGCATCCATTCCTAGATCTCTGCTTCCCAATGTGAATGTGATGTGACCTGCTGCTTGAATCTCTACACTCTTGACTTCCCCACCACAACAGACTGTACCCACAAAGTGTGTGAGCCCGAATATTCCCTTTCCTCCTTCAAGCTACTTTTGTGTCTGAGCATTTTATCACAGAAACATGGAAAGAAACCAAGACAGATTTGTAGCAAGATTCTGACTCAAAAACAAACAAAAAACTACCGTGTGGACTCATTAGTTAAGAGTGCTAGTTGCTGTTGAAGGGACCCAGGCTCAGTTCCAAGCACCCATAAGGAGTCTCACAACTAACTGCCTATAACTCCAGACTCTGAGGACTGACACTTCCTCCTACCAGACACCTCTGGCACCAGGCACACACACACTGTGCACATGCATATGTATAAGAAAACTCTTAGCTGGGCAGTGGTGGCTCATGTCCTTAATCCCAGCACTTGAGAGGCAGAGGCAGGCAAATCTCTGTGAGTTCGAGGCCAGTCTGGTCTACAGAGGGAGTTCCAGGACAGGCTCCAAAGCTACAGAGAAACCCTGTCACCAAAAACAAAAAAACAAAATATAAAAAAAAGAAAATTCTCATACACCTAAAATAAAAATTAGCCTTAAAAAACCTACACCATCTAGATCCAACGAGGTCTCCCAACACGAGAAGTCTGTCCAATCAAGCCCCGAGAGCTGTGCTCCAGGTAGCAGCAGGGGAGGGGAGAGAAAAGCAGGTTAAGTGGTACCATGAGGAAGGTGAGAGACAAAACCAGAAATGAGGGCAGTCCACAGAGTGACTGATCCAGTTTTCCAACGTGTCATTGTCACGAGAAATTAAAGAAAGGGAAAGACTACTCTAGATTAAAAGAAATTTATAAGCCATAATTACTAAACATTACTAAATATGTGTACCCTAATGCCAACAGACTAGAGATAAAAGCCATTTTTGAGACTATTAGGGAAATTTGAATGTGACCTAGAAGTAGAGAGTATGAAGGGAGTGTTGTTAAGTTGTCCTCAACATAGTAGGGGCCCTATAAGACAATGGCCACCCACTAGAGAGACACTAAGTGTAGACCTTGTTTCAAAATACTTCAGGAACAATAAAAACAACACACACACACACACCAAAAAAAAAAAACAAAAACCAAAGGAACAGTATGGATTGTGGATGTTTAGTTTACTTGTGGAGGGGAGATGACACCCAGGCAGCTGTGGGGAAAACATCATCCTGCCTTGGGTAAGACTTTCTAGTGGCATGGTTGTTGCGGGGAGGGATCACCCGCAATTCTGTTAAGTAATCCCTCACCCATGATCTGTAAGAAAACCCAGTAAATTCATTGGTTCACTGAGCCGGACTTTGAAATCACTAAATACTTTGTCCTACTGTTTGTGCCTGTGGTGACTAGACTTTTTTTTTTTTTTTAATAATCTTCCCAGGGAAAGCTCACAAGATGAAACCTACTCTGCCTCCTGTTATGGTTTGGATCTGAAGTGTCTCCTCAAGGCTTATGTATTGAGAACTCAGTTCCCACTGTAGCAGTGTTCGGGGACAAGGCTTTGATGCCGTCGGGGGACTGATCTTTGGACAGAGTCATAATTCAATATGCTATTGGAGGGAGGTGATGCAGACTTAGGAGGCTGCACCCAGCTGAGGGTCTTGATCCATGGAAGGACTGTAACTCACCTGGGCCTTCCGTCTCTACCTGATCCTGGCCCTAGGAGGTGAGCAGCTTTGTCCTCCACATTCTCCCTAGCTGTCCTAGAAATGGCAGAGCCAAATGGCCATGAATTGAAACCTTCAAAACCATCAACCCCAATATATTTTCTTCCTTTAAGTTGATTGTCTCAAGTATTTCGTCAAGGTGATGACAAGCCAACTCAGTCACTATTCTGTTTTAGAGATAGGTTTGAACTTTTTCATCATTTATTATTTTGAAATTCTTAGAAAAATGTGTCATATTATATCTTACAGCATTTATAAAGTCTCCCAAGATTTGCCATTAGAGAAATAGCATTTTATTTAAATTTAAATATTTTATTTAAATATCTTTTTTTTTTTTTGATTTTTTTTCAAGACAGAGTTTCTCTGTAGCTTTGGAGCCTGCCCTGGAACTAGCACTTGTAGACCAGGCTGGTCTTAAACTCACAAAGATCCGCCTGCCTCTGCCTCCCGAGTGCTGGGATTAAAGACGTGCGCCACCACTGCCTGGCATTATTTAAATATCTTTAAAGTCATGTCTGGAAGAGCATGCCTTCAGTCCCAGCACTGCGAGGCAGAGGCTGGTAGATTTCTGGGAGTTCAAGTTCAGTCAGATCTACATTGTGAGTTCTAGGCCAGCCAGAGCTGCATGGTAAGACCCAAACTGAAGAAGGAAAGGCAGAGGAGGACAAGGAAAATATAAACAAACACTTGGGAAGGGGGAAGCTAGGGTGTATGTGCCATACACGTGTGAAGATCAGAGGACAGCTTGCAGAGCTGGCTCTCTCTTCTCATTGATTGGCTCTGAGGGATAGAACTTCAGGCTTGGTGCCAGGTGCCTTTACCCACTGAGCCATCTCCCATCTCACCATTTTCCCATACATTTTCTATTTAATATTTCAGGATCCAAGTTGGCTTCAGATAACTGAACTCAGGATATCAAAGCTGGTGCTTCTTTTCTTCCAAAGGGAGTGGGAATGGATTATTCTCCTCCATCTGGGACAAGTCGCTTCTCTCTAACATGAAAGGCAGAAGGGTACCCTGACACCTGGCTCCTACGCACTCAAGCTCAGTCTAGTTTGTTTCAAGGTCTTGCTATGTTTTCATCTCTGGCCATCCTGGACTCACACCTTGACCTTCCAGTAATCCTCCTAACTCAGCCTTCAGAGGATGGTGGTTACAGGGCACAGTTCTGGTTTATGTGGTCTGGGGTGGGTGAGGGCTCAGGTGGTAGAGTGTTTGCCTGGCATGCACAAAGGCCTAGGTTTGAGTTCCAGAAACTTGTAAACCAGGCATGGCAGTGTTTGCCCTTAATCCCAACACTTTGGAGATAAAGGCACAAGGATGGGAAATACAGGGTCATTCCCAGCTACATCTGGGGTTTAAGGCTAGCCTGGGCTATGTGAAACTCTGTCTGGGGAAGGTCTGTGGGGAGATGGGCAGAATAGAGACATGTTGACAACTTTTGAAACTAGATATTGGAAATGAAGACATTCATTATACTATTCTTTCTGTTTTAAGGTATTTGAAAATTTCCACAACAAAAAGGATTTTTTTCCCCCACCCCCCGGCAATTAGAGAGCAAAATCACATCATCTACAAAGAAACAACCATTGAACTAACACATTTCTTGCTGGCAAGGGTAAACAGACCCTAATAGAATAATATCCTCAAAGGATGGAAAGAAAACAACTGCCATGTTAGAATTAAATATTCAGCATAACTAGCCTTGAAGAGTAAGGTGAATTGAGGATTCAGCCATAATAAACAAAAGCTGTGCTTAGCCGGTAAGCAGGTGCAAAACCCTGCTAAGGAGCATTCTTCAGGAGGACAGGAATGATCCAAGAAAAAATAATGAGCAAACAAATGGGCACCAGTATAGCTAAGCGGGTGCTCCCTCCATTCAACCACTGTATAACTTGACCTTCAGGTTTTGTTTTGTTGGGATTGTTTGTCTGCAAAGGACTGGGTTTCTCCCTGCCGTTCACCAGCCCCTCTGACCTGTTTGTTTGTTTGTCTGTCTGTTTTAAGCTTTTTACAACCCTGATGATTTTAGCTTCTCAGGTAAAGGTGTACTTTCCACCCAGCCTCTTGATTTTATCTCTGTCTTTGAATTGTCTGGTCCATTTATTATAAAAACAAACAAAACCGAGGAAAGGGAGGCAAAGGTTTTGTTAGAGAGCTCCCAAGGGTGGAAGGGCACTCCTCCAACTCCACACACTCCACCCCTTCTTTTAAAGACTAGGTTGAATTGGTAGACCAGGTTGGCCTTCATTTTTTATTTTTATTATTATTATTATTATTATTACTTTTTTTTTTGAGACAGGACCTCACTATACCTCGCAATTGTCCTGGAACTCACTATGTAGACCAGGATGGCCCCTTACACCACCACACCTGGGTTGGCCTTAAATTTGAGATCCTCCTGCTTTAATCTGCCAAGTATTAGGATTATAGCCACTATATGTAGCTTTCATACACGTTTATTTTTTTTTCCACTCTTGGAACACAATTTCACCACATAGCTCAGATTGGACAAGGATGACCTTGAACTCCTGATCCTCCTATTTCCTCCACGAATTGCTGAAAGGACTAACCCGCTTCACTAAGGCCAGCTTCTCACAACTACGGAGTCCATGTACAAAGTCTCCTGGTTTTGCTCAGCACCACAGCTCTTTCCAGGCCCATTGCCCTCGTTCACTCTGCACTTAGCTGGGTCCGCCCTCTACTGTTCATATAGAGAACTACAATTTCTATGGACAGCCCTGGCACTTGCCAGCCTGAACAAGGTTTGGAGTCCCACCCTACTCCTTCCCCATCTCTCCAAGGGAATAAAACTCTTTTTTTGTTTGTTTGTTTGTTTTTTTGTTTTGTTTTTCGAGACAGGGTTTCTCTGTGGCTTTTTTTGGAGCCTGTCCTGGAACTAGCTCTTGTAGACCAGGCTGGTCTCGAACTCACAAAGATCCGCCTGCCTCTGCCTCCCGAGTGCTGGGATTAAAGGCGTGCGCCACCACTGCCCGGCGGAATAAAACTCTTTGCCTTGGCTTGCAAGGCTACACCTAGCAGGGTCTGTGCATTTTGAGCAAATCGACTGTGCTGGCTAGTCTTATGTCAGTTTGACACACATAGTAGAGTTATCTGAAGGAGGGAACTTCCATTGAGAAAAATGCCTCCATAAGATCCACTATAAGGCATTTTTTAAAAATTAGGTATTAATGGAGAAGGTTCAGTCCATTGTGGGTGCTGCCAACTGGGCTGGTGGTCCTGTATTCTATAAGAAAGCAGGCTGAGCAAGCCGTAAGGAGCAAGCCAGTAAGCAGCACTCCTCCATGACCTCTGCATCAGCTCTGCCTCCAGGTTCCAGCTCTGTTTGAGTTCCTGTCCTGGTTTTCTTAAATGAGGAACTACAATTTGGAAGTAAGTGAAAGTCATATAAACCCTTTCCTTCTCAACTTCCTTTTGGTCATAGGGTTTTGTCACAGCAGCAGAAACCCTAATCAAGACACCAACCATCCCTCTTCCTTGATCCCTGTTCAGTTCCTCTGCCCAAAGTGCTCCAGGCAGCACAGAATTGCCCCATGCCTTGCTGATCCCTCTCCTCCTGGCTCACAGGAGCCACCCTCCCTTGAGTCAACCTGGTGGAGTCAGAATGAGAGCTGGACTTTCAGGCTTTAGAAAGAGATGGCTTCTACTGCTGTAAAGAGACACAGTGACCATGGTGGCTCTTAAAGGGAAAACATTTAATTGGGGCTTGCTTGCAGTTTCAGAGTTTAGTCCATTATCACCATGGCAGGACATGGCAGCATGCAGGAAGACATGGTGGTGGCTACATCTTGATCAGCAGGCAACAAGGAAATGATCTGGGACACTGGGTGTGGCTTGGGCACATAGGAGACCTCCACAGTGACATACTCCCTCCAATAAGCCACACCTACTCCAACAAAGCCACACCTCCTAATAGTGCCACTCCCTTTGGGGGGCCATTTTCTTTCAAATTGCCACAGTGCCCTATGGGCATGGCAAGATGGCTCAGTGGATAAAGCAATTGCCAGCCACCAAGCCTGACTCCTGGAACCCACAGGATGGAAGGAGAGAACCAGTTCCAAAAAGTTGTATATACACAGAGAAGGTGGGGGAGAGGGAGAGAGAGAGTAAATAAACACAACTTTTTTCAAAAAGAAAGACATGGGGGGCTAGAGAGATGGCTCAGTGGTTAAGAGCACTGATTGTTCTCCCAGAGGTCCTGAGTTCAATTCCCAGCAACCACACGGTGGCTTACAACCACCTGTAAGAAAATTTGGTATCAACTTCTGGTCTACAGAGACACATGCAAGCAGAACAGTGTATACATAATAAATAAATCTTTAAAAAAAAAAGACATGGGGCTAGAGAGATGGCTCAGAGGTTAAGAGCACTGGTTGCTCTTCCAAAGGTCCTAAGTTCAATTCCCAGAAACCACATGGTGATTCAAACCATCTATAATGAGATCTAGTGCCCTCTTCTGGTGCAGGCATACATGGAGGCAGAATGTTGAATATATAATAAATAGATCTTTAAAAAAAAAAAGACATGGCCCTTATGATGAGCCCCAGCACATGACATGAAGAGACATTCCTCCTCCTTCTGGACGGTAAGAGAGACCCTGACAAGGTCACAGACTTGTGACAGATCCCTGAAACCAGTAACTGGGAGTCCTGTAGTATTTTTTTTTTGAAACATGGTCCCTCTGTGTCATTGGTTCTCAGTCTTCCTAACGCTGTGACCTTTAATTTAGTTCCTCGTGGTTTGGTGACCCCCAATTATAAAATTATTTTGTTGCTATTTCATAGCTGTAATTTTTCTACTGTTATGAATCATAATGTAAATATCTGATATGTGACCCCTATGAAAGGTCATTAGACCCCCAAAGGGACAGTGACCTACAGGTTGAGAACCACTGCTCTATCTATGTAGACCTAGCTGGCCTAGAACTCAGTGTATAAACCAAGCTTGCCTGGAAATCACAGAGATCTGCTTCTGCCTCCCAAGCACTGGTATTAAAGGTGTGCACTACCACACCAGGCTAGCCTTTGATGTTTAAAGCCTGCAAGTGCCTTGCTAACACGCTGTCTAATGTTCCTAAGCACAAGAGACAGCCATCACCTTAAAGAGAAAGCAGTCACATGTTGCCTAACCTTGGGTATGCATTCTAAGAAACATGATTTGGGGAGCTTTTAGATTCTGTGAACATCTCAGAGTGTACTTCCACTAACCAAGAAGGCCACATCATCACTAGACTAAGCTATCAATTTTTTTTATTATTATTACTACAGGATCATGCTGTGTAGCCCTGAGATGACCTGGAACTCACTGAGTAACCTAAGCTGACCTTGAGTTTCAAAGGATCTTACCACTTCAGCATCTTGGTGCTGGAAATAAGACTTGGGTTGCCAAGTCCTGTGGCCAGCCTTTCTTTGGACTCCAGCTCCCAAATAATGATACAGAGACTTCTTATTGATTATAAAAGCTTGGCTTAAGCTTAGGCCTGTTTACAAGTAGCTCTTTTAACTTGAATTAACCTGTTTATATTAATCTACTTTCTGCCACATGGCTCATTACCTCTCCTCCATACTGTATGTCCGACTTCCTCAGTGTCTCGATGGTGTCTTCTACTTCTCTTCTTCCCAGAGTTCCTATCTCTTCCCTGAAGTCCTGCTCATCCTCTCCTGCCTAGCTATTGGCCATTCAGCTCTTTATTAAACCAATCATAAGGTGCCTTAGCAAAGACACATCTTCACAGTGTGCAACAAGATTATCCCACAATGCCCCAATAGGATATGTAATCTTTTGGGGCTACCACTGAACAGAATTCTGTCAGTAACAGCATAGCCTCCTGTTTCACCCACTGTCCACAGTGAGTTTAATGCTAAGATTCTGCCACTTAGGGTAGACAAGATGGCTCATCAGGCAAAGGTGAATTCTACAAAGCCTGATGGCCTGAGTTCAATCTCCAGGACCCACATGGTAGAAGGGGAGCCAACCTCCTCTTGTTTGACCTCTGTATGCTGTGGCACCACTCTTGCACTTACACATACGAACATAAATAAACGAATAAGAAAAACTACTATATGACTTAAATAAGGTATGTTCAAACACAACCATACATGCACCTGAGCTAAGTGGGCTGGGAATATAGCTCAGTTAATAGAGGGCTTACCTGGCAAGCAGAGCTGTAGTGGGACATCTCTCTCTCCTGACAGTGCCCAAATAACCACTCAGAGGCTTAATATTACTTATAAATGCTCAGCCAATAGCTCAGACTTGTTTTTAACTAGCTCTTAAAATCTCAATCAACCCATTTCTATTAATCTATGTGCTTCCACGTGGCTCATGGCTTGTTACCTCATTCTGTACAGGGTCCTGCTCTCTTTGCATCTGGCTGTGATCTAGGATTACAGGTGATACAGGAAGCCCACCAGAGCCCACTCAGACACAGTTTATGGCCATTGAAAGTCTTTATTCCAGCTGGATGAGACGACACTCAGGTATTCGGAAACTATGTGTAGCCCTGAACATTTAGACTGTGGGGCTTTAAAGGCAAAAACCACATCCTGCTGTTTCACTGAGCAGCTGCAGGAGGAGGTTGCACAAGCAAGTGATTTAACAGAAGCTAAGCTAGTTGGGGCATTTTGACCTCAGGTTCTAAAATAGATTTGGGTGATTTTTTTCATGGGATTCTCCATCAAGAAGATCAAATTCTAGTTAAAGCTGATATGACCTTAGCAAGAACACAGGAGGAAACTTTGCACTGCTTTTCCTGTACAATTATGCCTGTTTTTTTATTGTTGCTGCTGAGATTTTATTTATCATCATGTATATAAATGTTTGCCTGAATTTAAGAGCACCATGAGTGTGCAGTACCTGAAGGAGCCAGAAGAGGGTATAAGATCCTCTGGAACTGGAGTTACAGACAGTTGTAAGCTGTTATGTGGGTGCTGGGAATTGTGCTCTCTGGAAGAGCAGCCAGTGCTCTTAACTGCTAAGCTATCTCTCCAGCAACCCTGCCTTAAAAAAAAATCTTTTCTTTTGTTTTATTTTTTTGAGACAAAGTTTCTCTGTAGCTTTGGAGTCTGTCCTGAAACTTATTTTGTAGACCAGGTTAGCCTAGAACTCACAGAGATCTGCCTGCCTCTGCCTCTCTAGTGCTGGGATTAAAGGCGTGCACCACCACCGCCTGGCTAAACATCTTGATATGATCACAGATTGACCTGGAACTTACTATGTAACTCAGGCTGGCCTCTACCTGGAAGCAATCCTCCTGCCTCAACCTCCCAGTTGCTGGGATGATACATATGTGCCACTATGCATGGCTGGCAAGTTTCTCAGGAAAGGAAGCTTTATGGAAGAGGTGACATTTAGCTGAACCATGAAGGTGGTATTTAGCCTAAGCTGACCTAAAGAAGGGGCACTGGCCCTCCAGGAAGAGAATGTGCAAACCCAGGTGGGCCAGGAATGATGAGGACACACAGGGACAGTGTGATAGGGTGCAGATGGCAGTGAGTACACCGGTTGGGCCCAATGTCCCTAGGTGCTAGAACGGCAGGCATGGCATCAGAAGTGGTTTTATTGCGGGGAGGGACTTTTGGATCAGCTCTGATATCATTGGACCAACACTATGGGAAGGTCAATATGAGGTGAGAGCAGTTGAATTTGTTAAGGTCTGGAGGCCACACAGCCCATTATAAGGTCACCTCAGTGAGTGGCCAGCTCACACATAGGCTCTGGACTACTGAGACCAGCACACCACTTAGCTGTGCTACCAAACTCTACAAAAGCTACAAAATGACAAAGGCTTCTCTCATGAGTCCGTGGGGTTTGTGTTATACTGGGAACTGTTTTTAATTTTTGATTGATTTTTATTATTTCATGTATATGAGTGTTTTGCCTACATGTACATATGTGTGCCACATTCATGCCTGGTGCCCGAAGAGATAGTGAGACTCCGTGTGAGTGTTGAGAGTTGAACCCTGATCCCTTGCAACAACAAGTTCTCTTAACCACTGAGCCAAGTCTCCAGCCCCAGTATTTAAAAAAAAAAAAAAACCCGCGACAGGTAGGGTTCACATTTAAACAAAGGCCCACTTCTCCGAGTCAGCTTTCCACTGCTGTGTTTCCATTCATTGAAACAATTTTAGAAGACGTCCTGAGGCCCTTATAAAGCTGTACTGTTAATATTTAGGAGACAGTTTTCAGGTCAGGTATCCAGGTAGATACCATCATGTCTTAATATGCCTGGGGTACAGATGTGTGGCAGAAACCCTAATTAGTCAAGGACTTCCAGGAACAGTCTCGCAGAGAAGGCCTTCAGTCAGATCTGAGAAAGGAGAGAAGCTGGGGACTTCCAGGAGGATCGAGTAGCTTTGGTGGAGGTATGGTAGAGGGAATGGGATGCAGGGTACCTTACCAGCCATGACTTATCATCCCATCAAAGGACCACCTTCCACTTGCCCAACTTGCCCAACCCCAGCTTCAGCCGGCTGCCTGCCCCAAGGAGCTTGGGAACGCGACCCAGCTTCATCTACTCCACAATTAATGGCCCTGTAACCACACTTGTCTACTTCAGGGAGCAGAGTTAGTAACAGTTCCAAGTGCTGTCTGCCTGTGGGGTGTAGCTCGGTATTCACCTGCTGCTTGTACTTTTTAAACACACTTCCTCAAAGGAAAGAGCTGTCGTCATTGCCTAAGTCCATTCACAGCTGAGGAACCACACACCAAGAGGATTAGGAACTTGCCTAAGGCCACACAGCTGGTCCAGATTTTGAGTTTTGAAACTAGGTACCCTCTGCTTCCATTTCAGCCTCAGTAGCAGTGGGAGAGATCCAGGCTCTCTTAGAATTACTCTTGAGTTCTTTTGACCCTGCCCTTCCCAGTCCCATTCTATTTGGGTACAACAACATCTCTCATTTCAGGAAGCTCTGGGACTTGCAGAGCGGGAGGTAAGCTGTTCAGCTTTGGTTCCTACATGGTTTAAAAGATAACTTCCCTGGGCATTGTGAAGCACGCTTGGAAACTGTAACCCTAGACTGGGGAGGCTGAGCCAGTCTTGGCTTCCAAGCCCTACACTGTCTCAAACCACTATTATCATCATCACCATCATCTGGGCTGACCCTGA
Organism: Dicrostonyx torquatus; assembly: GCA_028555095.1. Lineage (NCBI taxonomy): Eukaryota > Metazoa > Chordata > Mammalia > Rodentia > Cricetidae > Dicrostonyx > Dicrostonyx torquatus. Next base: position 451,847 of record JAQHUG010000548.1, on the reverse strand, counting down.
GATGGTGGCAAGTGTATTGAGGCTGCCATCCAGTGGCCAAGTCCTGAAGAACAGCTCCCTGCTCCTTTTTGGGACTTGTGTATATAGATTGGATCTATAGAGAAGGTCGCAACCAGGCTTGATTGATTGATTCATTCATTCATTCTGGTCTTTTGAGATAAGGTTTCAGTCTGTGGGCTAGACTGGCCTCAAACTCTCTATGTAGCTGTCTTAGTTTCTTCTCTGTTGCAGTAATAATTCCCTAGCAAAAGCAACTCAAGGGAGAAAGTTTATTAAGGCTCACAGTTCAGGTTCCTGTGCGTCATAGTGGGGAGGTTACAGTGTGGGAGCCAGATTAGAGACAAACCAATGCATGCTAGCGCTCAGCGGGATTTCTCCATGTTGTGAAAACAAGGATTCTCTGCCCAGGTAATGGTCCTTCCCACAGTCAAGATGGATTTCTCTCCCACGAATTAGTGCAATTAAGATCACCCCCCCCCAAAAAAGATCACAAAGCACATCCAGAGGCCCAGCCTCTAGAGCAGTGGTTCTTAACCTTCTTAATGCTGGATATTTTGATATAGTTCCTCATGTTGTAGTGAACCCCCACCCCCACCAAAAGATTATCTTTGTTGCTACTTCCTAACTTCAATTTTGCTACTATGAATCATAATGTAATTATCTGTGTTTTCTGATGATCTTAAGCAACCCCTTGAGAAGCTCACAATCCCCAGGTTGAGAACCACTGTTCTAGAGTCTGTCCAAAGACAATTAACACCAAATTATCAGTAGCCAAGGATGGATTTCTGATCCTCCTGTCTTTACTTCCCAAGAGCGGGGATTAGGGGTATGCACCCTGTCAGGCAAACAGTATTTTCAAAGGGAAGATTAGAAATGAGAAACTGGGGGGCTGGAGAGATAGCTTGGGGGTTAAGATGACAGTACTACAGATCTTGTGGAGGACCCAGGGTCAAGTCCCAGCACCCACATGGCCATTCACAACCATCCAGCTACAATGAATTTGACATCTGTTCTGGTAAAAACACTCTAACACATTTTTTAAAATGAAATAATAAAAAAAATTTAAAGGAAAAAGTGATGGGAAATACCATGGTAGCACATGCCCCAAATCCCAGAACTCAGAGAGTCAAGCAGGAGGACCAGGGACAGCCTGAGATACATGAAACCTGTCTCATAAACAAGGAAAAAGAAATGAAAATAAATGCCAGGGTCATGATTTGCCCATACAAGATTAAAACTTGAAATTTTTTAGTCACTGAACACAGGACTGTAGTGTTCACCTGTGTGCTGGGATCTTACTTTGAGTTGAAACAAATTGAGCCGGGTGGTGGTGGCTCATGCCTGTAATCCCAGTACTCTGGAGGCAGAGGCAGGTGGATCTCAGTAAATTCGAGGCCAGCCTGGTCTACAGAATAAATTTTGGGACAGCCCAGGGTTATTACATATAGAAACCTTGTCTCAAAGGGAGAGGGAGAGGGAGAGGGAGAGGGAGAGGGAGAGAGAGAGAGAGAGAGATATGCAGATTCAAGAACCTTAACTTGGCTGGTCATGGTGTATAATTTTAATCCCAGCACTCAGGAGGCAGAGCCAGGCAGATCTCTGTGAGTTTGAGGCCAGCCTGATCTAAAAGCAAGTTCCAGGACAGCCAAGACTGTTACAAAGAGAAACCCTGTCTCAAAAGAAGACAAAAGAAGAAGAAGAAGAAGAAGAAGAAGAAGAAGAAGAAGAAGAAGAAGAAGAAGAAGAAGAAGAAGAAGAAGAAGAAGAATCTTAACTCCCTAGGTTAAGAATCTTATGAGTGGTTTTGCTTATATGTATTATGTATGCCATGAGCATTTGGTACTCATCGATACCAAAAGAGGTTGTCAGATACCCTGGGACTGGAGTTATAAGGTTGTGAGCTGCCCTGTGGATGCTTGGAAATGAACCCAGGTCCTCTGCAAGAGCAGCCAATGCTCTAACCACTGAACTGTCTCTCCTGCCCAAGAACCTATGTTTTCTAAGTCATCTTATGTCATTCTATCTTTCTCAGTAATTCTTCACTGCTTTTTTAAAGTTTATTTTTGTATTTTTTCCAATACATTAATTTATCTACGTGTGTGTAGACTGAAGTTCTTGTCCCATCTGGTCCCACAGCCATTCAGTATCAATGAAACACACAGAGGCTTATATTATTATAAATTGTTTGACCTATTAGCTCAGACTTATTATTAACTAGCTCTTACAACTTAAATTAACCCTTAGTTCTTATCTGTGTTTAGCTACGTGGTTTGGTGCCTTTTCTCAGTGAGACATTCTCATCTTGCTTCTTCTGCGTTTGGCTAGTGACTACCTCTCTGCCTTTCCTCTTCCCAGAATTCTCTTAGTCTGGTTGCCTCGCCTATGCTTCCTGCCTGGATACTGGCCAATCAGTGTTTTATTAAACTAATACGCATGACAAATCTTTACAGTGTACAAGAGCATTCTCACAGCATGTGTGTGCATGAATGCACACCCGCCATTGTGTGTGTGTGGAGGCCAGACAATGGCTTGCAGGAGCCTGTTTTCTCCTTCCACCATGCAGATCCTAAGGATTGCTTCGAGCTTGGCAGCAGCTGCTTTACCCTTCAAGCATCTCTCCAGTCCAGTTTCTTTCCTTCCTCTTCTTTACAATCTCTTTGTAATCCTTTTACAAAAAGGGATTTTTTTTTTTGCTTGTCCACTGTCTTAGGATTTCTATTGCTGTGAAGAGATACCATGACCACAGCAACTCTTATAAAGAAAAACTTTAAATTGGGACTGCCTTACAATTCAGAAGTTTAGTTCATTATTGGCATGGTGGGTGGCATGGTGGCATACAGGCAGACATGGTGCTAGAGAAGGAGCCGAGAGTTCTACATCTTGATCCACAAGCAGCAGAAGCAACTGTATGCCACACTGAGCATAGCTTGAGCATAGGAGACTTCAAGTCCACCCCACAGGGACACACTTCTTCTAACAAGGCCACACCTATTCCAACAAAACCAGACTTCCTAATAGTGCCATTCCTTATGGATCTATTTTCTTTCAAATCCTCACATCCACACATAAACGGCCTCTTTTTGTTTGTTTGTTTGTTTTGAAGTAAGGTCTTGTGTATGGTGTAGGAGGGTTCTTCTTTATTTTGTGTTGCTTTCATTGGTTAATAAAGAAACTGCCTTAGCTTTTGATAGGGCAGGACTTAGATAGGCAGGGAAAAGAGAACAGTATGCTGGGAAGAAGACTGGGTCAGGGAGAGACGCCATGCTGCTCTGGCCCGAGATGGATGCAGATTAGAATCTTCCGATAAGTCACCACCTCGTGGTGACACACAGACTATTAGGAATGGGTTAGTTTAAGATGTGAGGGTTAGCCCAGAAGAGGCTAGTGATAATGGGCCAGGCAGAATTTAAATGAATCCAGTTTGTGTGTAATTATTTCGGGGAACGTGGCGTGTGGCCAGGAGCTGGGAGGCGGGTGCCAGGAACACAGCCCGCCCACATCGGGAGTCAGGCGGGACATAGCAGCCCTCTCCTCCTTAGTACTACACATGTAGCTCAGACTGACTTCAAAATCCATATATAGCCAAGGATAACCTTGAACTCCTAAGTCTCCTGCCTCCACTTCCCCTTCTCAAGTGCTGGGACTGTAGACATTGGCACCCATGCTTTGCAATCCATTCTTTTTGAGGGCTGAGTGATATTCTATAGCATGAATGATCCAAATGCATTTAGCTTCTCCCTGTAGATTCCTAGCCTGGTTGCCCAGCAGTGAGAATGCCTTTTCTCCTAAATACATGTAGGGGGGAGTTTCCTCTTCCTTTTCCTGTAGTGGGGTATGGGAAGGATGGGGGCAGGGAGGATAAAACTTAGAAAGCCAATGGAAAAGCTCTAGAAGGTTTTGCCATCCCTTTGTGACTCTCAGTTCCCTTATCTGAACTCCTCACCATTCTTTCCCTGTCTAGTGCACTCCCAGGAGCTGGGCACCCTCCCAGCCCCTCCGGGCAGCTTCCTCCTGGCCTAGGCTAGGCCCTGGTTGGCAGCAGCCTCCGCCTGGCAGGAGGGCCCCTCCAGGAAGGGGAGCTTGAGCCCAGAATGCTTAGCAACACTCAGAGTTAATTATTTAATTGGGTGAAACACCCATTAGGGAGGATTCTCACTTTTCCAGACAGCCTGTGAGTAAACATGTCAAGAAGAGTGACGTGTCCATGAAAGCTGCCACTCACCCTGGCTCCTCCCCCGCTCCCTTTCTCCAGCTGAGGAGGAGACCCTGGAGGATTCTGCCCAGGTGTTTCTACAGGCAGGACCAGGCAAGGCTGGCCAATCAGCCTCTGAGACAGACTGTGGCCAGGAGGTGGGAGGCTGTGGCAGGGACCTGCAGCCTTGTAGCAGGACGTAAGGAGCTCTCAAGAATGCCACTTCCATTAGGCAGCTGGGGAAAAAGACACGAATCTGGACCATTAACTGTATTCAGAGAGCTGGAAGCAGGATGTTGTGGCCCCTCAATGGTGAGCATCTGAGGTTGGGGAGACGGCTCAATGGCAAAGTGACTGCTGTGCAAACATCAGAACCTTGGTTCAATCTCCCACACCCTTTATGTAAGAGACGGAAATAAATCTAGACTCATGGTGCACACCTTTTATTCCAGCACTCAGGAGGCAGAGGCAGGAGGATCTCTGTGAATTCCCAGACCAGCCTAGTCTAGTTAGTGGATTCTGGAACAGCCAGGGATGAAAACTGAGACCCTGTTTCTAAATAAATGAGTCAGAACTGGAGTGATGACTCGGTGGTTAAGAGGAGTTGATGCTCTTGCAGAGGACCTGGGTTTGATTTCTAGCACTCACATGGCAGCTCACAACAGCCTGCTACTCCAGTTCCATCGGATACAGTGCCCACTTTTTTGTTTTGTTTTGTTTTGTTCTTTGAGACAGGGCTTCTTTGTGTAACCCTGGCTGTCCAGGAACTAGCTCTGTAGACCAGGTTGGCCTCGAACTCACAGAGATCTGTCTGTCTCAGCCTCCCAAGTGCTGGGATTAAAGGTGTGAGCCACCACCACCCAGCTGATCCAGTGCCCTCTTATTACTTCCACAGCCACCAGTCAACATGGTGCACATATGCACGAAGGCAGAAACACTCATACACATACACATACACACACACACACACAAATCTAAAATAAACAAAGCTAAGGCAGACATAGCGGCACACATCTTTAATCTCAGCACTTGGAAGACAGAGGCAGGCAGATTTCTGTGCATTCCAGGCCAGCCTGGTCTACACAGAGTTACATAGTGATTGCCGGTCTCAAAAACAACAACAGTATAATAAAGCTAAAGAAATGGACATGGGGGGGTTGCTGTTACCTTCCACCTTTTCTCTGGGGGAGGTAGAAACAAGTGGATCCCTGGAGCTCTAGCTAAATTGATGAGCTCTGGGTTCAGAGAGGCCCTATCTCAAAATATAAAGTGGAAAGTGATTGAGGAAGGCAGAGAACATCAACCTCTGACCTTGCAAGCACATGTATACACACTCATGAATGCATACTCCACATGTATAAATACAGGCTCTCCTGAGATCTCCAAGGCCAATGTTTAAGGAGTACAGGAGCTTCCCTGAGGTTCAAGGACCAGCTGTGGAGCACAGAGCCCTGTAGGGACAGCAGGAGGTGAAGGAAGCCGAGATGGAGCCAGGGTTTGTGCACAGGGCAAGGCTCCTTCGGGAGAGGAAGCATCCACCTTGTGTGCTGTGTCAGGGAACTGAAGACCATAGCGCTGACTTATTCTGTGCTTTGCCTGTCAGGGTTCAGCATAGAAAACTCTACTGAGCATTTTTACACAGCAAAGATTTTTTATTTTAATTTTTGATGTTTTTAGACAGATTCTCACTGTGTACCTCACTGATCTGGAACTTGCTGTATAGCCAGGCTTACCTCAAAAATTTCCAGAGATGCACCAATCCCTCCTGAGTGAGTACTGGGATTCAAGTCAGATACCAGAAAGGCGTTGGGGAAGCATGCCTCTTCTCCCAGCACTCTGGAGGCAGAGGCAGAGGCAGTTAGATCTCTGATTTGATGTCAGCCTAGTCTGCAGAGTTCCAGACTACAGAGAAACCCTGTCTCAAGAAATAAAACAAAACAGTCATATGTCACCACACCCAACTTATTTATAAAATTTATTTTTATCTTTTAAAATTATGCATATGTGTGTGGGTATTTGCATTTGAGTGAAGGTGTTTGAAGAGAACAGAGGCATTGGGGCCCCTGGAGCTGGGGTTAAAGGCAGTTGTGAGTGGCCAAAAGTAGGTGCTGAGAACCCCACAAAACCCCTACTAAAACTCTCAGTGCTCTTAACTGCTGAGCCATCTCTCCAATCCCTAAGGAAAGATGCAATGGAAAAACAGATACTTCTAAAAGTGTAGCCAGGCATAGTGGATTCACACCCTGAAATTCCAACACGTGGGAAGTTGAAGCAGGATTGTCAGCAGTTTGAGGCCAGCCTGGTCTACAAAGTGAGTTCACAGTAGTGAGTTCAAGGCTTTGTTTAAAAAAAAAAAAGATACTAGGAAAATTATTCCATGGATAAAGGGATTGCACCATAATCATAAAAACCAGAGTTCAGAGTACCTAGAATCCACATTAAAAAATGAAAATAAGCTGGGCAGTGGTGGCACGCACCTTTAATCCCAGCAGTCGGGAGGTAGAGGCAGGCAGATCTCTGTGATTTTGAGGCCAAACTGGTCTACAAAGCAAGTTCCAGAACAGCCAAGACTGTTACACAAACTCTGGCTCGAAAAAGCAAAAAAAGAAAAAGGAAAGAAAGAGAGAAGGAGAGAAAGATAGAATGAGCCAGCCAGGCAGTGGTAGTGCACCCCTTTAATCCCAGCATTCAGGAAGCAGAGACAGGTGGATCTCTGTGAGTTCAAGACCAGCCTGGTCTACAGAGTGAGTTCTAGGACAGGCTCCAAAAGCTACAGAAAAACTCTGTCTCAGAAAAAAAGAAAGAAAGAAAGAAAGAAAGAAGAAAGTAAGGAAATTAAAAAAAAAAGCCATGTTCCATGATTCCCTGACTGTAATCCCTGCACGCAGGAGTTCAGGAGTTGGAGACCAAATCCCTAGAGTATGTTGGCCCCAAATGTTCGAGCTCTGGGTTCAACAAGAGACCTTCTGTAAAATAAAGTAGATATCAACTAAGAAAGACACTCAGTGTTAATCTCTGGCCTCCCTACAGGTGCTTGCTACACATGAGCCCCATGCCTGCACAACACATACACAGACTTATGTAAAACAAGTAAATAAAGCTTCCAGAGGAGCCTGTTCAGTTTCAGCATCCACATGGTGGCTCACAACCTTCTATAACTCTAGTTCCAGGGAATCCGATGCTCTCTTCTGACCTCTGAAGGCACCAGGAATACACATGGTATATACATGCAGGTGAATCACCCATACCCATAAACTAAGACTTCCTTGAAAAGAAAGACAAAGCAAGAGGAGTAAGCAAGAAATAAAAACGAGATGTCAGCGGAATATCTAGACATTTAGGAGTAAGTTCCAGAAAATTCTATAACCTTAGGCTGATGAAAGGGGACTCCAAAATGTGGAAATCCAAGACAAGAGGGCAGTTGGTTCCATGAGCTGCAGTATGAGAAGTTTCCCAGAGCAGTGAACATTGTGGGCACTTTCCTGAGGCTAGCCCAGATGAGATTTCGTTACCTGTATCAAACAATCCAGCTTCCCACGACCACGTGAAGCAGGTCCCATCCACTACAATCCTATTTACAAGCGGGGCAGCTGAGGCTAGGACAGAGCCCTGGGCTGGGTGTGGAACAGAAAGGACAGGGAGGAGAGGCTGTAGGAAGACCCAGTGAGGGCCCAGAACAAGCAGAGACACAGGAAGATGATGGTGGCACACAGGACCTGGGGGAAGGGTGCACTGACTCAGTGGAGACTTTCTGCACACTTGACTTTGTGTCCTTTTGTGTGGATAGTGAGGAACATGTATGGCATCTGTATGTGTGTACACAAGCGTGTTGAGGCCAGGGGAGAACTCAGGTATTTTCTTCTGTGGGTCAGCCTTATTTTCTTGAAACACTCTCTCAGTGAACCCAGAGCTTGCTGTTTTCAGCAAGGCTGGTGACCAATCAGCCCCAGTGATCCTCCTTCTGCATGCTCCCAACAGTGGGGTACTGGCCTACCATGATGGCCACACCAGGCTATTAAGGTAAGTCCCAGGGGTCTGAACTCAGGCTCTCTTGTTTTTACCCATTGAGAATGAGAACTAACCCTGTTTATTTTGAACAAGGTCTCACTTCATAGACCAGGCTTGCCTCAGATTTATGGCAAGCCTCCTGCTTCTGCCTTCTAATCCGGGACTGCAGGTATGCACCATCAAACCCTTCTGAGTCCGGGACTGCAGGTATGCACCATCAAACCCTTCTGAGTCCGGGACTGCAGGTAGGCACCACCAAACCCAGCACTTCCACCTACATTATTTGGGGCAGAGTCCAGGTGGCCTCAGACTGGCTGTGTAACTGATAATGATCTTTAACTCCAGATCCTCCTGCCTTTGCCTCCAGAACATCGAGAATACAGGTATATACCAGCATACCTTGAGCCTCCACGTGATGCCTCTTTGGCTATAAGAGCCACACTTAGCTGTTTGGGTGCAGGCCCTGTATTCTGTTTTGGCTATCTTGAAATCCTCAGTCTTTTGTTTTGAGAAGGATCTCTCTATGTAACCTGGCTGGCCTGGGACTCACTCTGTAGACCAGTCTGGCCTCCAACTCACAGAGATACGCCCTCCTTTAACCCTCAAGTGCTGGAATTAAAGGCATGCATCACCAACTTTTACAACCACTTTCAGCAAGATTCTATGAACTCTGGCTTTGTACCCACGACCAACAAAGCATGAAGTCTGTCCTGCCTAGAGCTAAAGCCATTTTAAAGAAGTTTTTCACGGCACCTGGAATGGGGGCAGAGGAGCCTCCTCAAGGCCTTGGAGGATTGTATACCTCTCATAGTTTTGGATTTCAAGGACACATATACTCCCTAAGCTTGCACACCCTGGCATCCTCTTTTATAAACAAGAATCAGGTTTCCAGGTCCTGCACAATGCTTGCTGCTCTGAGCCCAGAGAAACAAAGCCTGTGTTTAACAACATCAACAGACCTCAGGCCCCCTCCAGTTCCCCAAAGGATCCAGAACACTGCAGGGGCTCAGTGAAGACTGTTGATCCTTCCTAAGGTCAGTATAGGCAAACTGACAACCCCCTAAATGACACGGGGAGGGGTGTGTGTGTGTGTGTGTGTGTGTGTGTGTGTGTGTGTGTTTCACAGAAAACAGAAACAAATAAAGAGTTCAAATGTGAAACGATTAAAAAAATAAATCGAAGAGAGCGAGATAAGGCTGCTGAGGCCCTGCTTCCTAGTTAACATTCATTGGATTGAATAATCAGCCTTCATTATCTCAAATTGTCTGCATATTTGCCCTCAAAATGCTAATTTACAGTTGGCTGGGAGCAGTCTCAGCCTATTTTGACTAAAATATGATTTCACTTTATTGAGCATTGTTCTTAGCTGTCGGGCATCTCTGTTTGCATGGGGAAGGAGGGAAGCAATAGAGAGAAAGGAAACCATTTTCTATCAAAGCGATGCCAGGCTCAGCTCTGATTACGGCTCCCTGTTTTGCGTGGAAATGGCATTTCTAAGCCTGCAAGTAAAATTAAAGTCGTTATCATTTTCTTTTAGGGGACAGAGAGTTTATCATTAATCTCAGAGAAGGAAATGGGAGAAATAAATTTTTTGTTGTTTCACTGAGGAATGAAAAATCTTTTCCATCACTTGCCCTCCCTCCTGCTTAAAGAAGCAGCCAGCTCCCTCCTCCTTCACGCTCTCTGTGACCTCCAAAGGCCTGGGTTCTCTGTCTCTTGCCCTTCTGTGTCCTCTGAGCCCTTGAGGGCAGATAAATAACCCCATCACTGAAAAGTAGCCCAGGATGGCCAAGAAGCCGACATTCCTGAGGATAGTCTCAAATGTCCATTTTTTCTGCTTCTACTTTTTGAGTGCTGGGATCACGTGATGCTATGTGCCACCAAGGCAAGCCCTAAACTTTATTTAGGGTTAGGAAAGACAAAAAAGACAGGCATGGTGTCCCATACCTTTAGTCCCAGCACTCTGAAAGTAGAGGCAAGTGGATCTCTAAGTTCAAGGTTAGCCTGGTCTACATAGTGAGTTCCAGGATAGCCAAAGCTATACAGTGAAACCCTGTCTCTAAAAACCAGTCCCCACCCCCAAAAAAAAGAAAGGAAGAAGGAAAGAAAGACAGAAAGGAAGGAAGGAAGGAAGGAAGGAAGGAAGGAAGGAAGGAAGAAAGAAAGAAAGAAAGAAAGAAAGAAAGAAAGAGACTGAAAGAAAACCAAATAAAATAAAACTCAGAGGTCTAGCTGGGTGAGGTGACTCATGCCTTTAATCTCAGAGCTCAGGAGACTTAAGAGTTTGAGACCAACCTTGTGGACATAGTGAGACACTGTTGGAAGGAGGGGAGGGAGGAAAAGAGGGAAGGAGGGAAGGAAGGAGGAAAGGCCCTTCTTGGAGCTGAAACACTGCAAGAGTCACATTTGTCTTCACACAGGAGCCTCAGGTTTTATCCTGTCAGATACTAGCCACAAGCTGGTTTTCAGCCTGGAGAGAGGCTGCCCTCTCCACCCTCTCCCAGCTCCTGTTGGGAATAAGGACGTGGCATGGGAAAGGGCAATTCTTATCACAACCCTCTCTCTGCAATGGCAAGGCCAAGGCCAGACAGTAGGCACAGACACAGGTCAACATTAGTTATAAGTCTCCTCCACGGTCATAGTTCTGGACCAGTGAGCAACCATTCTGATGATTTCACCATCTTCCTACGTCTGCCTCCTGAGTGCTGAGATCACAGACATAGGCCACTACACCTAAAACCCCCCAAGGGGTTTTAGCAAGATTTGAACCCCCCAGCTATGGCCTCTGCCTTCTTCTGCAGCTGTCACCTGTCACTAAATCCCAAGCCCTGGTTATGGCAGCTACTGCTTTCCCTCAGGAACTGATCTCACAGACCCTGACTGCTTGCCTGGAAGAACCAGAGCCAGTGGTGGGGACCTCTCAGCAGGTCCTTAGCATTCTGCGGCAGCCAGCAGGCACCTTTACCTACCCCAACACACAGATGTCTTGAGACATGAGTGTATTCCTAGCCCTGCAAACGCTGCACACACATTCCACTGACACTGCTTCCCCTCACCTTCCACAAACATGACAAAACTGACAACTCAGGACATACTGCATGCACACCAAAGCCCCAGATGTAGATCCCTAAGGTGACGACACCCTTGTAAGCCTACACTCACCTACAGAATCCACAGACCACATCAACTGAAACACAAATCCCGCACATCCAGGAGACCACACACACCCTCCAACGCTCTCATACACACATGTATGCTGCTTCACCCATCGAAGCTAGTAGCTAGAAGAATTCAGATGCCAGCTGGGTGTGGTGGCACATAGCTTTAATCCAAACACTTGGGAGGCAGAGGCAGGTGTATCTCTGTGAGTCTGAGACCAGTCTGTCCTACAGGCAAGTTCCAGGACAGACCCCAAAGCTACAGAGAAATCCTGTCTCGAAAAATTAAAAACAGGGGGCTGGAGAGATGGTTCAGTGGTTAAGAGCATTGCCTGCTCTTCCAAAGGTCCTGAGTTCAATTCCCAGCAACCACATGTTGGCTCACAACCATCTGTAATGAGGTCTGCTGCCCTCTTCTGGCATGCAAACGTACACACAGACAGAATATTGTATACATAATAAATAAATAAATATTTTTAAAAAAATTAAAAACAAAACAAAACAAAAAGTGGGGGTTAGGATGCCAGATCGGCAAGTGTGAACAAGGCCCATTCCATTAAGTGCTACAGGATTTCAAAGCTGGACTTGGTCCCTCCTGCCAGGGCTTTGTGTGTCTTTCCACAGACAAAAGCAGGACTTGGTGTCAGAGGTGAAACCTGACTGTAGAGAACAAGCGAGTCACATGTGGCCGTGCAGCTACCTGCATCTGGTGGCTGGAGGACATTGGTGGCTTCAGGGGAATTACTAATTCCCAAGCATTTTACTAGGCCCTGGGTGTTTGCTAAGTACTGCACGAGGCCTCTTCCTGGGGCAGTCTCACTGGGACATAGTCCTCTGGTCATACCAACCAAGTGGCTGAGGCAGTGTGGGGATGCTGAGACAGACCCACAGGTGGTGGATAGATGACGGCTCTCTGAGACAGAAAGGGTTTCTCGGGGCCTGAGACTATGGTAAGGCAAGGAGGTACTTACTCCCTCTCAGGTGCTCACGCTGCCTTGTAACTGGGACTTGCTTGCTGTTGAGTCCTCCCCCATCTGTCTTTGTGTTTCTGTCCCAGCATATCCCTGCTCCCAGCTGGGGCTTCCCTTCCTGGAGTGGAGTGCAGGGTGTCACACTGACAGGGAAATAATGGCTGATGGAAGTCTCCAGCCAGCTAAGAATGAGAACTTCTATAAAGCAACATCTGCTATAAAGGCTGTCAACACGAAATTGATAATTGTCTTAGTTAGGGTTTCTAAGAAACACCATGACCACAGTTATAAAGGAAAACATTTAATTGTGGCGACTCACTCACAGTTCAGAGGCGTAGTCCATGACCACCATGGCGGGAAGCATGGCGGCATGCAGGCATACATGGTGCTAGAGAAGGAGCTGAGAGTTCTTACATCTTGACTCAGGCAACAGGAAGTGGACCTAGACACTGGGCTTGGCTTGAGTCTATGAGACCTCAAAGCCCACCTCCACAGACACACTTTCTTCAACAATACCTACTCCAACAAGGCGACACCTCCTGATAGTGCCACTCCCTTTGGGGGTCATTTTCTATTAAACCACTACCATATTCCTTTCATATATAGATAGTTATGTTAAAATAACAGTGACCCAGGTTTAAGGCTTGTGACTTTGGGAAAGGTCTTATTGCTTTGCCCAGCCATCTCCTAAGATTCTCAAACAAAACTGTTGACTGTCAAGGTCCCTTTCTGCATTCCTGTGGGCTAGACTTTCTCCTTACCTGTTGTAATCCTGCCATTTGCCCTTCAGGAACCACCCAGTGATACTGTAAAAAACAATGATGAGAACTCTGAGAAGCCCCCATCTAGGCTCTTTGATCTGCCTTCCTTTCTTCTGGGTGCCCTTTTCCTCCTAATCCTCATGCTTAAGCCTTATTAAAATATCTTCAATAAAATCTCCTACTCTCCTTCATAAAACTGCCTGGTCCTGAAGTCATTAGCTGAGCCAAAGCAACTAACCTAAGCTGAGTTTTCTAAAACTCCAAGGGAACTAACTCCTCAGGCTGTTGAGGGCAATAGTGGGGAACTGGGTCTCTGTTACTCACACAGATGACAAGAGGAGGCCACAGCACCAAGTTTACTCTGTCTTAAAAACCACTCTGTCTGCTTGGACCAGAGAGGCTGTGCTCAGGTTTCCTGGCCTGGGTTGGGAGTGAGACAGACCTGACTTGTGGAAGGTGAAAGGTGAGAGGCACTAGATAAAACTCACTCAGAGAGGAGAGGGTCTAGCTTTGCAATCCCATCCAGCTTCCACGAGTCCATCTCTCCCCTCCTGGCATGACCTCTCTCATTAACTATTTGTGGAGCAGCCTGTGTCTGCCTACCTTGCCCCCTGAACACCCTGCCTTCCTCCATAAGACTGAGAGAGGGCTCATGGTCGACCTGACCGAGCAGGCCTGGTTATTGCAGGTGTGCTGAGGCCCTGATGGTGGTTTTGGCCTACCCCAGCCCATAGTGAGCTCACAGGGTGTGTAACCCACCGGCATCAATGAGTCCCTGTAGTCTGTACACCTCAGCGTGGACAGTGTGGTCAGGCATGTCCTCCCCAGCCTGGGAGGAGTTTGCAAGTCAAATCAGAGGGTGTCCCCACCTCCCTGCTGGCAACCTTGCTGTCCTTCCCAGGGACAGAGGGCCTCAGCTGAAATAGATGGAGGGGGTGGTACGCACCAGCCAGCAGCCCTAGGGAGCCAGTTGAGAGGCCAGTGCGCTAATCCTCCGGCCGCAGCCTGCTGGGCCTGGCGGGGATTAGGCCGAGAAGGGCTCTGACCAGCCTGCGGCAACCGCGTCCTCTGCCCGCAGCTCAAATGCCACATTTGGGATGCGGTGTGCGCCCTCCTGTTTGCTCGCAAAGCAAGCCCCGGGGCGGGAAGCCGACTTGCAAGTGTTTCAGAGATTAGGGGGTCGCCTCAATCTCCAGGCCGCGATTCCCCCCGCGGGCATCAACTGCGTAACCACTGGTACCGGGGAGGGGGGCACCCAGGGGAAACGCTGAGGGTCACCCACTGAGGACCTGGGAAACCTCCCTCCTTTCAATGCCATGAAACCTGCAGCTTGTCTATCCTCTAAAGTTCGAACATGGGGGAGGGGGCAACTCCTGGTAAAAACAGGGTTGGTTCAAATATCAAGATAAGGGAATGAGAGGAAAAGAAAGAGGAAGAGGTGGAAAGGAGATGGTCACTGCTGCAAGAGGTGATGGCATATGCTTGCAACCCAGCAGTGGGCAGGTGGAGACGAATCAGATTCCAGATCAGCCTTGACTACACTGTGAATGCAAGGCCAACCTGGGCTACATGCCGTCCTGTTTCAAAAAGCTGGAGGAGGAGAATAGGGAGAGGGGGAGAGAATGAGAGGAGAAAGGAGGGGAAAGTAGAGAGAGTGGGCTAGGGGGACAAGAAAAGACAGGAAGAAGAGGGAGTCAAGGGTCCCCTTTCTGCTCCCATCTCACCTCCACTCCCTAGTTCTCTATTTCCAGGCCCCATGACTCTTCCCCCCTCACCCTCAGTCCCCAGGCTACCAGGGCAGGTCCCTGGCACAGGCTTCCATGGTGTCCAGAAGACCTGGCTTGACCCCAGCCCAGTTCTGAGTACTTGGTGCCCTGAAGCCTTCAGCTTCCTTTGGCCCTGGCCAAGGGGTGTGTTTGTGAGTCTTAAGTTAAATTTCTCAGAGATCTCAGAGGTGGGAAAGGCAGTCTCGCACACTTCTGGATGCTATGGGACTCGCATAGAAGCCATGTCTGCAGCTGTATTCCCACGCCTGCTCACTGTGTTCCTCCCTCTGCTCCTGCCCCGTGTAAACTGATAATTCCCCCGTCTGCCTTGCCACTGTTGACTCCCAACCTGTTCCCGCAGGAAGCCCTCCAGGTCATCTTCATCTCAGAGATTAAAGACACAAACGTCCATTTACCTCAGCTGTCCACCAATGAGGTGTCAGCCTTCTCCCTTTCCTTCGGGCCATATGTTAGGGTTTCTTAGGAGTTACACAGGGACTCTCGGCCTTTGCTCACTCTGACCCCACCTTTGGGAGACAGGACAATCATGGCAATCAGTCCCCTCTCCTTGGAGTTGTGAAGCCTTTTCTCCTGCTATCCAGACACTTGTGAACTGACCAAATAAGTTCCTACCCGGCTCTGTGCTCTCTGAACTCACTGCCTTCTAAGTTACTTACAGAGCTTCTGGAACTGAATGCTTCCAGCGCCCTCATTTGGGAATGAGTGAGGTTGTATCCCTATTCCCACCCCCCTCTGGGCACAGGGCCCTCCCTCTTCTCCTCCCCCATGCCAGTTTCATTTCCTGTAGCTTTGGAGGGACCTGTGAGCCTAAATGGTCCCAGGCTGCTGTGTAAGGGCCTCTCCCTCCCAGCATCATCCCCAGTCTGGATCACTGGGACAGCGCAGTCGCGTCCCCAGCGGCTGCTACAGAAATTGGGCGCCCCCATCCAACAGTCTGCGCGCGCCCTCTGCTGCCCACTGTGAGAGATGACGCTCTTTATAGGCCTGGCTCTGCAAGTCTTTATATAATTAGCACCTGCCACGTTTACTAGGTTCTTTCTTGAGTCCTAGCTGGGACAAAGCCTAGGAGAGCAGATATTCCCAAAACAAAATAGTATATCCGTTTAAAGGGCTTAGTACCACCTGGTGGTACTGTAGAGAAGAGGAAAAAGGAAATACCCTCACCTCAGAGTTTGAAATAAAGGCCAGCATCCAGGTGGTAGTGGCACACACCTTTAAACCCAGAACTCAGGAGGCAGAGGCAGGCGGACCTCTATGAGTTCGAGGCCAGCTTGGTCTACAAAAGCTAGTTCCAGGACAGGTCCCAAAGCTACAGAGAAACCCTGTCTCAAAAGAAAGAAATAAAGGAAGGAAGGAAGGAAGGAAGAAAGGAAGGAAGGAAGGAAGGCCAGCAGGCAGATTAGCTGAGGAAAAAGGCATTAGTATATTAGGTGCCCAGAGCATAATGAGAAAGACAAATAATACCCAAAGCCTTAACAAGCCTATGTGGTGGCTGTAATAGGCCTATAATTCTGCCACTAGGCAGGTGGAGGCAGAAGGATCAGGAGTTCATGGTCATCTTTGGCTATATAGTTAGATTGAGGCTAGCCTGAGCTACATGAGATCTTGTTTCAAACACAAAATAGCCTATCATAATAGCACATGCTTTGAGCCCCAGCACTCAGAGACAGGTAGATCTCTGTGAGTTTGAGGCCACCCTGTTTTACATAGGGAGTTCCAGGCCAGCTATGGCTACTTAGTGAGACCCTATCGGAAATAATGTGAAAGAGGGCTAACAAGATGGTTCAGTGGTAACAGTGGCTCTCTCTCTCTCCCCGTGAGGACTCCAGGGACTCACCTCAGATTGTCTGGCTTTTCAGCAAGTGCCTTTTCCAGATGAGACATCTCACTGGCCCACCATCTTAGTTATTTTTTTTTAAAAAAAAAAACCCACTGGTGTTTTTACTATATGTTTGTGTATCTCTGTAGGTATGTGAATGTGGGAAGGGGGATTTGAGAAAGCCAGAAGTGGGTCTCAGATACCATAACGCTAGGGTTACAGATACTTGAACCACCAAATTTCCATCCCCTGGAAGGGTAGCAAGTGTCTATAGCACGAACAATAAAAACCTAGAGTCAGATGTTGGGGATCAGAAAAACAAAGCAGCCAGTCACTGACTCTTACCTCTACCTCAGACCAAAATCCTGCCTCCCCAATGATACTGCCTCCATGAATCCTCAGAATGAAACTGAGCTAAGACCTATCTCCTCTTGTTCTATATTCCTCTCTAGAGCTGGGATTAAAAGCACGCACCACTACTGCCCGGTTTCTATGGCAAACTAGTGTGGCTACTGGGATTAAAGGTGTGTGACACCACTGCCTGATCTGTAAGTCTGACCAGTGAGGGCTGTTTTACTCTCTGATCTTCAGACAAGTTTTATTTATTAAAATACAAGTGAAATTTCACTATGTTTCCCCCTTTTTGTCTAAAATATAAAGAAGACAAAAAAGGCTATAACTAATATAAGAAAAACTATGTACAATAAGTACAATGACTATATACAATATATACAGGTAATAAATACATTGACTATGTCTAGTCCATTTGCATTTGACAAATTCAGAAAAAAATATTCCATATCTATCTTATCTTGGTGAGTCCGAAGTCTTATACATAATTTATTTTCTATCGTAACTTGCTTTCTGCAATCAGGTAAACAAGGAAAAACTATAACTCTCTAGTCTGCAACTCCTTCAGAGTCCCAAGAATGAAATAATATTAACTGAGTAAGCAGAAAGTGCTAGCAAATGACTTCCAAAACTTGTGCAAATGATAGAAGCTGCCTGGACAGTCACCCAAGGCTCCTCTGCAATGTTGGGGCATCCATCTTCAGCCTACAGGCCTAGAATATCTGACAGACTTTTCTATGAAGCAGGGTTTTTGTTTGTTGGTTTTTTTATAAACAGAGACTGTGCTTTTGTTTCAAGGCTACCCAGACCCAAATAATCACACAGAAACTATATTAATTACAACACTGTTTGAGCAATGGCTTAGGCGTATTCCTAGCTAGCTCTTACAGCTGAAATTAATCCATTTCTATTAATCTATGTATCACAATGAGACTGTGGCTTACAGGTAATGTTTTGGCATCTTTCTCCTTCAGTGGCTACATGGTGTCTCCTCCACTCTGCCTACTCCCTATCTCTGTTCAGATTTCCCACCTGATTTTACTCTGCTAAGCCATTGGCCGAAACAGCTTTACTCATCAACCAATAAAAGCAACACATCTACAGAAGGACATCCCACATCAAGTGTCATTAACCACTGAGGCATCTCTCCAGCCTGAGCTTAGTCATTACTTGCAGTCTATAGTGCATCTCCATTGTATGAACTGGGATTTAGTGAGCAGGGATTTTCCTTCTCTAGAAGCCTGGCATGGATCCTAACCCAAGAGATTCTAAACTCAGTGATCCGTATGACTGATAGCTTCTCATTCATGCAATGAAATAGCTTGTGCTAACAACTAAGAAGGATGAAGGAGCTGAGCTCATGGCTTTAGAGGTTACTGTCCCTGGTCAGCTCTATTGTCACTGGGCCTGTGGTGAAGAAGAGTGTCATAGCGGAAGGGTGTGATGGAGCAGAGCTACTTCTCTGGGGCAGACAGGAAGGAGAGGAAGAGGGGAGATAGGGAGAGATAAGTGCTGCACCAGTATGACAACTGTAGTTCTTCTGAGAGAGGGACATCAGGATTAACTCACAACACACACTTCAGGTTCTGCAGACAAGACTTTATTCCTCTTTCTCAGCAGGGGAGGCCGAGCCAGGAAAAGCAGGAAGCCCTCACTGAAACTTACATGGCTTAGGGGTAAACATCCTTAGAAAACATTGCTGAAAACACCAGATTGTTCTTGTTTTCAACCAACCTCAAGAGTGCAAAACAGATCAAGTGGGGGTGCGAAGGCCTGTCCTCAAGGGACCCAACAATAAGGGGAGAGGGATGGCCTGCACTACAGGGGGGAAGGGCCTGTACTAGCAGGGGGAAGGACCTGCACTAGCAGGGGGAGGGCCTGTACTAGCAGTGGGAGGGCCTGCACTAGCAGGGGAAGGGCCTGCACTAGCAGTGAGAGGGCCTGCACTAGCAGGGGAAGGGCCTGCACTAGCAGGGGGAGGAGCTGCACTAACAGGGGGGAGGGCCCTGTGCTAGCAGGGGGAAGGATCTACACTATCAGGGGGAGGGCCTGCACTAAGGGGGGGAAGGATCTACACTATCAGGGGGAGGGATCTACACTATCAGGGGGAAGGGCCTGCACTAGCAGGGGGAAGGATCTACACTAGCAGGGGGAGGGCCTGCACTAGCAGGGGAGAGATCTACACTAGCAGGGGGAAGGATCTACACTAGCAGGGGGAGGGCCTGCACTAGCAGAGGGAGGGCCTGCACTAGCAGGGGGAAGGATCTACACTAGCAGGGGGAAGGACCTGCACTAGCAGGGGGAGGGATCTACACTAGCAGGGGGAAGGGCCTGCACTAGCAGGAGGAGGGCCTGCACTAGCAGGGGGAGGGCCTGCACTAACTAGCAGGAGGAGGGCCTGCACTAGCAGGGTGGCAGGCCTGCACTAGATGGCTTTTCTCTCCCATTTGTTCCATCTGGCCTCCCAGCTCATTGGATGAGACCAATGCTCAGGGCAGGTTTCTCTGTCTTAGCTAATGTCCTGGAAAACCCTCGAAGATATACCCAGAAGTGTGCCTAACAAATATCCTAGGTATTTCTCAATCCATTCAAGTATACCTGTAATCCCAGCACTCAGGAGGCTGAGGTAGGAGGGTGGCAAGTTCAAGGATACATAGAAAGATCCTGTCTCAAAACCAGACAAAAATAACTAGATGAGGGCTGGAGAGATGGCTCAGAAGTTGGGAGAACTGACTGCTCTTCCAGAGGTCCTGAATTCTATTCCCAGCAACCACATGGTGGCTCACAGCCATCTGTAATGAGATCTGGTGCCCTCTTCTGGCCAGCAAGCATACATACAGACAAAACACTGTATATATAATAAATAAACCTTTTAAAAAAATAACTAGAGCTGGAGAGATAGCTCAGCAGTTAAGAGCACTACTGCTCTTCCAGAGGACCTGGGTTCAATTCCCAGCATCCACATGGCAGCTCACAACTGCCTGTAACTCCAAGATCTCACACCCTCACACATTCATGCAGATAAAACACCAATGCAAATAAAATGAAAATATGAAAAATTAAAAAAAATAACTAAATGAACTGTCACATCCTATTAATCCTCCCCTCAAGTACCTCCTGTGTTGTAAAAGACTCAGACTCGTGGACTGTGTTGTGGTTTTCTGTGGTTATATAACAAATCACCCCTAAACACTATGGTTTTAATGGCAAAAGCTTTCTTTGCTTGAAATTTGAGAATGAGGGCAAGCAGGATGGCTCAGCAGGTAAAGGCATTTGCTGCCAAACCTGATGACCTGAGATGGCCATGGACCCTCATGATAAAGCAGAAAACCATAATACAATGGGGGTTGGGGAGAAATGAATGAATATAATGAATAAATATAATATTTTGTTAGATTGACTTTTGAGACAGAGAGTCTCTCTATGTAGCCCCAACTATCCTGAAAATTGTTATGTAGATGAGGCTGGCCTTGAACTCACAAAGACATGCCTTCCTCTACCTCCTGGGTAGATTTAATCTCTAAAAAGTTAAAGGTATACATACTATCATACCTGTCCTTTTTGCTATTTTTTGAGACACGGTTTTATATAACTACTGTTGGCTGAAAACTATGTAGCCAAGGGTGACCTTGAATTACTGATCCTCCTGCTTCTACCTCCTGAGTCCTGTGGTTACATGTGAGTGCTACCATCCCCAGTTGGTCAATGCATTGCTGGGATACAAACCCACGGTTTGGACATGCTAAGGCAAACACTATACCAACTAAACCACAGCCCTAGTCCAGGGCCAGTCTTACAAGGTTGCAGAAAGTGGGCTTTTCTGGTGTGCACCTTGTAGGTGCACAGGCCCAAGCTTGGAGGGACCTTGAGGTTCAGTTAATGCTCTGCCATTGCTATCTTGAATCCTAAATGATTTTTTGAACCACAATCCCCCGTTTTCATTGTGCACTGTCTCCCACAAGTTTTGTAGTTGGTCTTGGCTGTAATCACACAGTAGCTAGAACTAGACTGTCTAGGATAATAACTGCATTCATAAATCTAGGGTCCTGGCGGGGTGGCCTGGGCAATGGGTTCATGCTGTTGTCTGGGAAGGATGTGACTATTGAAGTTATGAAAGCAGAGCAGCAGTGACTACCAGCTTGAGGCTTTCACAAGATCAAGCCCGTTAACATGCCCTCACTGGAAGGCAGAGCCTCAGGTGGTCCTTAGGCTCCACCTGAGATTTCAGCCACACAGTCCCCAGTGACAGAGGCAATCTACCCCAGCTGTCTGTGGTCTCAGAAGCTGCTGAGGTGGTGGATTGACTGCAGAGGGACCACATCTATGTAGCTTTTGTGAGGCTGTTTGCACACACTGGAGTGATACAGTGTTTGGGATTACCCATGCCCTCAGCTATGTGTAAGTCTAATGAACTCATTGGTCCACCAACCTTGGATGGAACTGCTGCTTTGATTTGTCATGGGTGGCTGATCTAGGGCGAGTAGACATTTCTCCAGAAAATATAACCCAGCTGGGGCTGGAGAGATGGCTCAATGGTAAAGAGCACTAACTTTGAATTGGAGACCTGGGTTCAATTCTCAGGACTTACAAGGTTGCTTACAATTGCCTATAATTACAATTCCAGGAAGCCAGATGCCCACTTCTGGCCTCTGTAGGCACCAGGCACACACACATGTGCACAGACATGCATGCAGGCAAAACACTCATACACAAAAAGAAATTATATTTTTAAAAAAAGATTATATTGGGGCTGGAGAGATGGCTCAGTGGTTAAGAGCACTGCCTGCTCTTACAAATGTCCTGAGTTCAATTCCCAGCAACCACATAGTGGCTCACAACCATCTGTAATGAGATCTGGTGCCCTCTTCTGGTCTGCAGGCGGCATACATGCAGACAGAATACTGAGAATACTGTATACATAATAAATAAATCTTAAAAAAGGATTATATTTATTTTTTATATACACTGGGGATTTGCCTGTATATATGTCTGTGTGAGGATGCCAGATTCCCTGGAACCGGAGTTATAGACAGTTGAGAACTGTCATGTGGTTCTGGGAGTTGAACCTGGGTCCTTTGGAAGGAGTGGTTAAGTGATCTTAACCACTAAATTATCTATCTCTCCAGCCCCCCAAATTATCTTTTTGTTTTTTTTAAAAAAGATTTATGCCGGCGATGGTGGCGCATGCTTTTAATCCCAGCACTTGGGAGGCAGAGGCAGGCGGATCGATGTGAGTTCGAGGCCAGCCTGGTCTGCAAGAACTAGTGCCAGGACAGGCTCCAAAGTCACAGAGAAACCCTGTCTCAAAAAACCAAAATAAAGAAAGAAAGAAAATACAAAAGATTTATTTATTTATTATATGCACAGTGTTCTGCCTGCATGTATGTCTGCATGACAGAAAGAGCACCATAGCTTATTATAGATGGTTGTGAACCACCGTGTGGTTGCTGAAAATTGAACTCAGGACCTCTGGAACAACAGCCAACACTGTTAACCAAAGAAATTATCTTAACTAGACTTCAGTCTCTCCCCGCCCCGCCCCACCCAGTCTGTCTTCCTCTTTCCCTATCTTTTCTTGAGCATCTTCACAGAGCCACTAGACCCAAAGACCAAACATTGCAACAGTGAGGGAAGGCTCCAGATCATGACGCCTGGCCTCAGAAGTTATAGAACACCACTGATTCCACACTCTGTTGACATAAACAAGTCACACCCAAGCTCATCTGCCCAGAACCCATGTGAAAAAGCCTGGTGCCATGCTGTGCGCCAGCACTGCTGGCCATGGGAGATGAAATACATCTCAGTGAGCGATCCTGCCTCAAAACACAAGGTGGAAAGCAGAGTGTGGTGTTGAAGGCATGTAATCCCAGCATTTGGAAGGCAGATGGATTTCTGTGAGTTCAAGGACAGCCTGGTCTATACAAGTTCTAAGCCAGCCAGGGCTTCCTAGTGAGACCTTGTCTCAAAACCAAAACAAAATAATGGAGAGTGATTGGGGAAGACGCCTCTTGCTTCCATGGGCACATGCACACACATGCATACACATGCATACACTAGATAAGTAAAGAAAGAAGGATCTTAAGGGCCCAAGCTAGACTTGTTGAGTAGGTAGGGACACAGCCCCACTGGTTCAAGTTTCAGTCAAGGATTGGGAAGCAGCTAGCCTCCCCGACCTCCAAACATAGCTATAGGTTAGACCAATCAAGTCAGAGCCTCCCAGGTGGGACATCAGAATAAGATCATTTGTTCCTTGCTAGGTGGTCCCTGCAAAGCCCAAACCCTTCTCCCCAGGATTCTCACAGGATGAAACCCATGTGGTTCCTTCCAGGAGAGGAGGGGACAGGCTGAACTCCACACATCTCTTACAGCTTCCAACCGAGCTCAACCTTCTCTTCTCCCTCCAGTAGCTTGGAGACAGTGGCTTTTCCAGGCTATTCCCTGGTGCTGGGGACTCTGAGTTCAGGCTATACCCCTCCCTAGGCCACCCCAAGGGGCAGCCCTTTGTGCAAGTGTGAACAGCAAACAAATCAGCCTGGACACAAACTTCCTCACAGGACTGCGCTGAGCAAACAGCTGGTCAGGCCACCATCCCACTAGGAGACCCTCAGCAGGCCAGGCCAGGCTTTGCACCTGGCCTGGGAAATGAGCTCTCCCAGGACCTCCAGCACCCCTCCCCCCAAAGCCCTTACAGCCTGCCCCCTAAGGCTCAGACCCCCAGCCTCGGGGCCAGTGGCAAAGGCTTGCTTAGTGACCAGCTGGGAAGTCTACTCATAGAAGAGCTTGAAAAGTTCCGTGGCATGAGAGAATATCTGAGCTCATCAATAGTCTAGTGATGTCTGTCCTTGTCCCCTGGTGCAGATGCACCTGGCATCTGCAGGGCACACCATCAGCAGCATCTTTTTTCTTTCCTTTGAGAACAGACACTTCTAGGTTCTTTGATCACACTCTCTCCTCTCTGATCCCTGGGCTTACAAGGCATCATAACTCAATTCTCACTGTCATTTCAATGGCGCTTCTTATCCTCAGAGCAGACAACAATGACAAGGGCAATGTTGAGATGGGGTCTCCTTATGTAGCCCAGTTTGACCTTGAACTAGAAGCAACCTTCCTGCCTCATCCTCTGAAGTACTAAGGTTACAAGAGGTTTCACTATTTAGCTCTGCCTGGCCTAAAACCCACAGAGACCCTGATGTCTCTACCTCTGCCTTCAAGTGCTTGGATTCAAGGCCAGCTCCACCACAACCAGCAGGACCTTTGTAAAAAAGAGTCATTAGAGCCGGACATGGTGGTACATTTCTGTAATTGTATTACTTGGGAGTCAGAGGCAGACAGTACTCTGTAGGTTAACTTGGTCTACATGCAATTCCAGACCAACCTGGGTGCTACTGTGTGATCTTTTGGAAAGAAAGGAGAGTTAGGAAATTTGGCAGCACATACCTGGTATCCCAGCTCTCCTGAGGCAAAGGCAGAAGGATTGCTGAGAGCTAGACGTCAACCTGGTCTACATGGATAATGTTCAAAAAAGAAAGAAAAAATAGCCATGAAAGAGATTTACACCCCACCCCAACTTTTATTAACCCCATCTCCCAATCTCTAAAGAAAAAAAATTACCTTTCCCTCTAAGGGCTGTGAGTACAGAGAAGTCAACCCAATTGAAGTTCAAATTTTTAGTTTGTTTTTTGTTGTTGCTATTGTTTGTTTGTTGTTTTAGGATTTTCTCTTGAGAGAGATATGAAGAATTTGGGGAAGCCTGGGGTATTGGATGGCCTAG
Organism: Dicrostonyx torquatus; assembly: GCA_028555095.1. Lineage (NCBI taxonomy): Eukaryota > Metazoa > Chordata > Mammalia > Rodentia > Cricetidae > Dicrostonyx > Dicrostonyx torquatus. The sequence continues at coordinate 427,029 of JAQHUG010000548.1, read as the reverse complement.
AGCCATCTGGTCTACCTCTTGGCAGGAACAGCAGTTCTCCATTCTAACCACTGAGCAATCTCTCCAGCTCCTGGTTTATGTTCGTTTGTTTTAGACAAGCTCTCAGTAACCAGGCTGGCTTCTTCTCCTAAGTGCTAGACTGAAGATAGGTCCTACCAAGTCTGACTTTTTTAAAAAATGTTTTTTGTCTTTGTTGTTGTTACTATTGGTTTTTGTTGGTTGGTTGGTTGGTTGGTTGGTTGGTTGATTGGTTGGTTGGATGGATGGATGGATGGATGGATGGATGGATGGAGACATAGTCCCACTAAGTAGTACTGACTGGCCTGGAACTTGCTGTATAGACCAAGCTGTCCTGAAACTCACAGAGATCTGCCTCCTGCGTGCTGGAATTAAAGGCATGTGCATAATGCCTTTATTTTTAACTTTTAATTATATTTTAATATTTTAAATGACTGTATGTGTTTAGGTGTGGGCATGTGTAGTCAAAACATGTGTGGAGGTAAGAGGATGAATTGTGAGAGCTGGTTCTGTCCTCTCATTATGTTTGTCCTTGGAGATTTAACTCAGGTTGTTACCCACCAAGCCATCTCGTCAACCCTCTTGCCTTGGCATTTCACATATAAGCCACAATGCTTTTTTTTTTTCCTGTATAGTGCTGGGGATCAAATCCAGGGTCTCGAAAATATGAGTGGTTTTTGTTTTTGTTTTTGTTTTTTGGGGGGGATTTTCCAAGGCAGGGTTTCTCTGTAGTTTTGGAGTTTGTCCTGGAACTAGTTCTTGTAGACCAGGCTGGCCTCAAACTCACAGAGATCCACCCCTGCCTCCCAAGTGCTGGGATTAAAGGCATGCACCACCGCTGCTGGGTGAAACAAGTATTTTATAATAGAGTCACATCCCTAGAATTTTTGAAATTAGAGTTGGACAAATCCAGATTGAATTTAGACATTACTAGTTGTGAAAGAAGTCATAGGGCTGGAGATGTATCTCAGTTAAACTGCTGCCTGGCATGCACAGAGCCCTAGGTTCAATCTCAACACTACATGAACAGGCATGGTGGTGCACACCTTCAATCCCAGCACCTGGGAAGTGGAGATAGAAGTTTGAGATCATTCTCAAAGTTCAAAGCCAGTCTGAGCTATGATACCCTGTCACAGAATCAGTCATTTAGTTGTTCAGCTTCTACTTTTTTATATGTGAAATGGGAGAGAGGTGGGGGCTGGGGAATGCCTGCACACCTTGTGGTGTTTGCAGCGATAACAAGTTCAGGAGCATCCCTCTTTCTAGTCTCTTTCTTCAGAAACTGAGTGGGGGAAAAGGAAAGAAAGAGAACTGAAACTTAGCATATCTGCACTGAGCTCCACATGGCCCGTGAAATAAGACTGAGTGAGGAGCTGACCAGGTCTTGTGTTGTCCTGCGACTGCCAGGAAGAGTGACCTGGATGTTCAGAGCCTGAACCAAGATTTCCTTCCTTGGTGGATCCTCAGTGTCCTTTTCAACACATCAAAGGGCTTTCATTTGCTGTCAAATCCCAGCACCAGGGTGTTCCAAGTGGCTAGGACATGGACTGTCTCAAGCCTGGCATTCTGTCTCAAGCCTGGCATTGTGGCATGTGCTTCTAAGCACAGCACCTGGGAGACTGAGGCAGGAGGCTGGGAATTCAAAGTCATCCAATTCAAAGTCTACATAGCAAGGGCAAGGGCAGCCTGGGCTACATCCTTGCCCTCCTATCTGTCCAATCCTCCTTTGTCTTATTCACTCTTAAAGTCTCTAAGGTGCAGACCAGCTCTTCTTCCTTCTACAGACACACACACACACACACACACACACACACACACCGCCATGCTGGGCCTCACTCAGACTCTGGTACTTTGGTGGGCTTTGCTCGCTTTGGACTTAACTACAGAGGGAAGTCTCTGGGAAACCTTTCCACATCTCTGATGGTGCAGGCCTGTGGCTCAGCTACTTGGAAGACTGAGACAGGAGCATCAAAAGATCAAGGGCCTGTCTGGGCTCTAGAGTGAGTTCAAGGCCAACCTAAACACTTTAGGCTGTCTCCAAGTAAAAAGTGTGCTGGGATAGCGTTCAATGACAGAAAGCTAGCCTAGCACTCACCGAGACCTCATGTTCTATTCCCCAGTGCTGAAAAAGAAAAATTAATAATAATAAAATAAGTTTCCCTAAACTCTGCCTTTCATCCTCCAATAGACTCTGCCCCTGGCTTGGCAGCTGCATCTACAAGTTGTAGACAGGCCTCTCCGTCTTATCTCCCACCCCACCATGAGACCGGTAGTTCCCAAAGCAGAAACTGTAACACATACACACCCGTAGCTCTTTGTACCCCTCGTAAAATCCAACTCACAAAAAAAGAGCTCAAACAAATACATGTTTGTTAACTTCAGTCTAATTAAGGGGCATAGAACTTCAGAGGGTCTTAAAAGCAACATACATAAGAAGAAGTTAGAAGACTCTTGGAAACTGCCTAAGTGCGTGTGTGTCAACACAGCACCTCATTTGCCAGAGCATTCCAGGGAGGGAGGAACAAACAATCTTGTTTGCTCTTTGCTCTTAGTCAGGTGCAGAATGGGAGGAGGGGCAGAGAAAGAGCAGCTGGTGTGGGCTGGAGCTGAGGAAGCCTGGCAGGAGGAAAAGAGGAGGGGCTCCTCCAGGGTGCCTTCAGACAAGCTCACTCTATAGGTTATGCTCCACTTGAAGCCTATGGTGTGGAGTGTGGCTCTAAGCTTTAGCTCCATAGAGCATCATGGTTATCACCAAGCATGTAGCCTTAGGAAGGAGATGACTCCCATTGGGAGTGCGGAAGTGCGACCATTGTGAAAAGGACAGTGAAGAAAGAAAACAGGAAACGGGGATGTTGGGAAAAGGGTGGCAAGGAACTCTGCAACTATCTCCCCAGTGGCTCTAAATCTCGGCGAGGGCACCCCTCAATCCAGTGGAAGAAACCTGCTCTCAACTAAAGGGAGGTAGCCAAGCAAAGCTCAGTGATGCATAACGTCCAGTTGCTGGCATCACGCTCACTTCCTTCCACTCAACCTCATTGGCTTATCAGTGCTCAGTGCATTCAGAGAGGAGAGAGAGCCCCTATTGCAGATAGGTGGGAAGTGGGGGGAGGGATTGGGGTGGGAACAGTTGGATAGCGACGTCTCAGTTAGTTACTGTGTTTGAAACAGAACAGGGTCTCCCTCTGTAACCCATGTGGAACAGTGGCTTGCTTCAGCTTCCCAGGTGTTCAGGATACAGGTGTGTGGTACTGACCATTACAAATATGTAACTTTGGATGCTGAGAGATGGCTCAGAGTCAAGAGCACTTGTTGCTTTTGCGAAGGACCAGAGCTTGGTCCCCAAAACCCACATGACAACTTGCAACACCAGTTCCAGAGGATCTGTGAACATTGCACCATACGGTGTACAAACTTACATATAGGTAAAACATCTATACACACAATATTGTGTGTATTTGTTTCTTTTTCTTCTCTCTCTCCCTTTCCCTCTGAGACAGAGTCTCACTGTGTAGCTGTGAATGTCGTGGAACTCACTATGTAGACTAGGCTATCCTTGAACTTCCAGAAATCTGCCTGCTTCTGCCTCCCAAGTGCTGGGATTAAAGGTGTGCACCACTACTTTCTTGTTTTTGTTTGCTTTGTTGGTTTTTAAGACAGGGTTTCCTACATAAACTGGACTGTCCTAGAACTCACTCAGTATGAAGACCAGGCTGGTCTTGAACTCACAGAGATCCACCTGTTTCTGCCTCCTAGGTGCTTGACTCAAAGGTGTGTGCCACCAAGCCTGGCTATTTTTGTTTTGTTTTGTTTTAAACTTTTTAAGTTTATTTATTATGTATACAGTGTTCTGCCTGCATGTATTCCTGCAGGCCAGAAGAGGGCACCAGACCTCATGAAAGGTGGTTGTGAACCATCATGCGGTTGCCAGGAATTGAACTCAGGACCTCTGGAAGAGTAGTCAGTGCTTTTTTGTTTGTTTGTTTTTTCTGACATAGGGTTTCTCTGCAGCTTTGGAACCTATCCTGGAACTAGCTCTTGTAGACCAGGCTGGCCTCAAACTCACAGAGATCCACCTGTCTCTGCCTCCTGAGTGCTGGGATTAAAGGCACACGCCACTACCGCCTGGCTTTGTTTTTTATTTTTTAAAAGATTTTATTTATTTATTTTATCTATATGAGTGCCCTATCGGCATGTACTCCTTTATTCCAGGAGAAGACATCAGATTCACTATAGATGGTTGTGAGTCAACATGCAGTTGCTGGGAATTGAACTCAGGTCCTCTGGAAGAGCAGCCAGTGCTTTTAACCTCTGAACCATCTCTCCAGCCTTTTGTTTTGTTTTTTAAAGTTAACATTTTATACTTGTTTGTATTTATGTGTATGAGTGTATGTGTGTACATGCACACATGTGCAGCTCACAGCACACATGTGAAAGTCAGAGGACAATTTTCAGAAGCCTGTTTTCTCCCCATTCTGTAGGCCCTAGGGCAGTGAATTTAGGTTGACAGTGCTGGTGGCAAGTGCTTTACCCACTGAACCATCTTGCCAGCCTGTGTTTTTATCTTTGAGGGGAGACTCATATTGCCCAGCTTGGCCTTGAACTTGCTGTGCAGTTAAGGATGACCTTGATCTTCTTGATTTCCAAATCTTCCTACTTTCATTTCCTCATGCTAGGTTTCAGGCCTGTGTCTCTATGCCCAGTTTTATGGGATACTGCGAGTTGAATGCAGGCAAATACTCTACCAGATGAGTTACATACCAGCAACCCCCACCCTGTGTGTGTGAGAGAGTGTGTGTATGTGTGTGTGTTTGTGTGTGTGTGTGTGTGTGTGTGTGTGTTTGAAGCAGGTTCTAAACAGGAGCTGGTCTCAAACTATTGGTTGAGGCTGGCTGATCATCCTACCCTCACCTCCTGATGCTGGGATTACAGACATGCACCATCACTCCAAGTTTTAAATATTTATGTTGTTTATTTGACCAGTTGAGTCCTTGGCACTGTGCTGGATCCCTGGATATAAAGTATAGCAAAGGCTGAATTAATAAAGACTAGTTTGGAGATAATAATGTGGTATAAAAATATAAAGTCATATAAATTTAATCCCATTGATCCTATTTACAGAATTTTTGTACAGAAATAAGACCACCAGTTGTGTGTTAAATATTGAAAATATATTTTGTTTGTAGAGGCAGAAGTTAGGAAGCTATAGGATGTCCTTCAGCAAAGGAAGGGTTGAGTTTTTGTGGTTTACCTGCACCATGGGGCCTGACACAGCTGTTACAGAACAAGTTATAGCCAATGCTTGGGTGCAAGCCAATTAGTACAATAACTTGAGTGACTGGAGCAGGAAGAATGCCAGTTCAAGACTTGTAAAATGTAGTGACATAGTCTCGAAAATGAGAGGACACAGACTGGGAGAAGCCAGAGTCTAGCCTAGCATCATCAGAAAGGCTCTGTCCAGCAACTGATAGAAACAGATCAGAGACAGGGTAGAGCTCTGTGACTCCTTAGGAAGAAGGGGAGGAAGTATTCTAGGAGCCAGAGGGGTCAAGGACACCACAAGAAAACCCACAGAATCGACTAATCTGGGCTCATAGGGGCTCACAGAGACTGAACCGACAACCAGGGAGTCTGCATGGGACTGACTTAGACCCTCAACATGTATGTGACAGTTATGTAACTTGGTGTTTTTGCGGGACTCCTAACAGTGGGAGTGAGGACTATCTCTGACATTTTTGCATGCTTTTGGGACCCTTTTCCTCCTACTTGGTTACCTTGTCCAGCCTTAATATGAGGGGATGTGCCTAGTCTTATTGCAACTTTGATATGCCATGTTTGGTTGATATTCCTGGAAAGCCTGCTTTTTTTTTTTAAAGGGAAACAGAGGAGGAGTGGATGGGGGGAGGAGAATAGGGAGGGGAAATTGCAGTCGGGATGTAATATATGAGAGAATAAACTAAAAATAACAATTGCACAAATAGAGGCAATTATTTCAATTAAAATTCTAAATGATGTTTTTTAAACTTG
>JAQHUG010000548.1:346328-397752 GCA_028555095.1 Dicrostonyx torquatus | reverse complement strand
TGTGTGTGTGTGTGTGTGTGTGTGTGTGTGTGTGTGTGTGTGTGTGTGTGTGTGTGTAAGAGAGAGGGATGGAGGAGAGAGACTAGTTCAAGGGTTGTTTCCCTCACTTTTCATCCTGATGTTTGAAGTGTGCCAGCTAGGCTTCTTAAAGTTATACCACTATGTCTGGTTAGTTACCCAGTTTCCAGATTTGAAATTATCAGAGGTCACATGGGTCTCTGTTCTTGCTGCTTGACCCATCCAGGAAGGCTGAGTTTTCATTTTGCAGGGGCAACAAAATGTAGAGATAGGACTTCCAGAAAGGAAGTCAAGGGGGAGTTCTGGGCTTTGCCTCTCACTTTATTTCACCTTCTCTGTTCTATAATTAGCTTCTAGATCTGGGTAGTGGAACATACTTGTTATCCCTACCTATAAAAGAACTAGCACAAGCTCAGTTCAGGGTTAGCTTGGGCTATGTAAAGAGACACTGTCAAAAAAAAAAAAAGAGAGAGAAAGAAAGAGAAGCTATCTGGGTTATGCATAGGTTGAGATTGCTCTGAGCGTGGCAAAGACCCATCTGTATCCAGTGCCAGTGCTGAAGGGAAACAGGAAGCTGCTGTGGCGAGCACAGTGACAGGGCATTTTCACTTTGTGATGGCAGCTCCTGTTGGCAGGGGCACCATCACTTGCTGAAGCAGGAAGTGTCAGCAGAACCATTAACTGCCTAGACTCCAAGTTCTCATGAGTTCTTAAGCTTGCTCAGAAGATAGCAGTGGAACCAGAGGTGGTAGCTGATACCTGTAACTTTAGCATTCCAGAGGACAACTTTGAAGCCAGTGTCTGTCTGTCTGTCTGTCCGTCTGTTCCTTCCTCCTTGTCTGTGTGTTTGTTAGAAAATAGTTTAAGGGCTGTCTCCTCTCTTTTTGTCCTGATGTGTAAGGTGTGCCAGGTTAGGCTTTTTAGTTTTGAGACAGGGTTTCTCTGTATAGTCCTGGCTGTCCTGGAATGTACTATGTAGACCTTAGGTTTTGAACTCAGAAAGAAATCTGCCTGCCTCTGTCTCCCTAGTGCTAGGATTAAAGGCATACACCACCATTTCCTGACTCAGAATATACTTCTTAACCTTTAGCATACATAGAAATTTCCAGAATCCTATTAAGATGCAGATTTTTGGCCTATGAGATCACTCAGATGGGAAAAGTGCTTGTCATGCAAGCCTGATAACTTGAGTTCATCCCCATGTTCCCCTAGGGACAGGAGAGAACTGAACCCCACAACTGCTGAAGGTTGTCATCTGACTGCCACACAGCATCTGCACTCACGCATGTACATCACACACAGACACATAGACACACAAACTAACATAAAAATGCAGATTCTGATTTACAGGTCTGGGCAGGGCCTGAGAGTTTGCCTTTTAAACCCTGGCTAGTGACAAGGTAGAGTTCATGAGGGTACTCACTTGTACTATATTGCTACACCTCAGAAACTGCCTGGCAGAATTACTGGATTACCCACTTCTCCAATGGGAAGCAGTTGACTGGGAGGGTCCCAGGAGGTGTTGGGGGCTGGCTCTAGGACTAATTTAGTGCTTTGTGCATCCCCTGAGCCCTGACCAAAGAAGAGATCAGTTCTCCCCAGGACTGGGCTGCTTTCTGCTGGGTTCTAGGATTTCTCTGTAACCCTGAGCAGCAGGCTTTCTGGGGAATTGAGGATGGTGCCATCCTGATAGCCACTGCTGGTATAAGAGGCCCCAGCCTACTAGGAATCTTGGCCTTGCCCCCAGTTATTCTGAAATGTCTATCTCCAGGTATCCAGGTGGCTGCTGAGGTGGCTCCCTCCTTGAACAGGTACTTCAGTCCTGTGGACAGAGAGAGGTGCAGCTGACAGTAGGTCAGTGAGCTTCTAGAGCAGGCATTTAAGGAGGCTGATGATCTCTCTCACCAGAGGTGCAGTTGCTCAGCCTCCCGAGAGCTCTTGGAACTGTGTCTTTGTGTTTTTTTTAAATTATTTATTTATTATGTATACAATATTCTGTCTGTGTGTATATCTGCAGGCCAGAAGAGGGCACCAGACCTCATTACAGATGGTTGTGAACCACCATGTGGTTGCTGGGAATTGAACTCAGGACCTTTGGAAGAGCAGGCAATGCTCTTAACCTCTGAGCCATCTCTCCAGCCCGAACTGTGTCTTTGTTAAAAGTTATTTTTATTTGTGTATTTGCCTAAGTGTATCCCACAAGTGCTTAGTGTCAGTGGAGCCCTTCAGTGTAAGCTGCTTGATGTGAATGCTGGGAGCAAAACTTAGAAGAGCAGTCAGCGGTCTACACTGTTGAGCCAACTTTTCAGCCTGTCTTTACTTTTGTGTGTATATGCCTCTGTGTGCAGGTGTGCTGCCTGTGTATGTGCACAGAGGCTAGAAGAGAGCATTGGTGTCCTCTTCCATTACATCCACCTGTTCTCCTGAGGTAGGCTCTCTTCCTGAATCTCAGGCTCATATCTTCACTTGGCTCATACCTCGCAGGTCCCAGTGATTTTCTGTCTCTTCCTGGATTACTTACCTGGGTACTGGGATCCACACTCTGGTCCTCATGATTATAAAACAAGCACATTTAACTACTGACTCATCTTTCAAGCCTGTTTGTTTTTTTTTTGTTTTTTGTTTTAAAAGGTCTTATGTAGCCCAGGCTAGCCTTGAACAACTGATCCCATTTCCATGTGCTAGGATTATAGCCATGTGGCTCTATGGCAGGTTTGGAGCTGTTTCTTACCCTGTCTGTTCTCTGCCCTCTTAGGGAAAGGGGCTCTTTGCCACACAGTTGATCCGGAAGGGAGAGACCATCTTCATCGAAAGGCCCCTGGTGGCTTCACAGTTTCTCTGGAATGCACTTTATCGGTATCGAGGTGAGTACATCTTGCCTGCTTCAGGTGGCGGCCGGGCCCAGCCATTTTGTGCATGGAAGAGAGACTCATACATCTTCAGGCTAACCCTCTGGGTGCTGGGAGGAAATGCTATCTTTCCCTAGAGAACAAGACCTGAGAACCACATCTCTGCTTACCTCTGTGTTTGGGACTGTGTACCTGTAATGGGAAGGTCCCTCCAAAATGCTTCTTGGGGAGGTTGCTCTCTTAGAAAAAAACTTAGACTCTGTGCCCGTAATCTAAGTATCTGGATATCATACTGAAAGGCTCTGTACCAAATTAGACGTCCCTACTAAAAGGTGGTACATAACCCATGCTCAGTGAAGACTGAATTAGGGGCCAGAGCAAGTGGGATCCTTAGCTTTGCCAGCCACAGGCCTTTTCATATTTTTTCTTAAGCTAGAGACAAGCTGGAAGGAGCACCAGTCTGAGGCAGGGATTGCCATGACTGAGTCTGATGGAAAGACAGTGGAGGAGATCAGGAGGAGCTAGCGGGTTCTTGAAAGAGGGTACTCACTGTGTCTGGCTTCTTTGCAGCCTGTGACCACTGTCTTCGGGCATTGGAGAAGGCGGAGGAGAATGCCCAGAGGCTGACTGGGAAACCAGGCCAGGTTCTCCCACACCCAGAGCTGTGCAGTGTGCGCAAGGATCTCCACCAGAACTGCCCCCACTGCCAGGTGAGCACCCCTGGGGAATGCACAGGAAAGGGAAAAGGCCAAGGAGACTTTAATTAAGCCTTCACTGGCAAGACAAAATATGAACCTTCTTTGTCCGTTCCTCAAGGATCACAGTCTAGGGTGTGACAGTGAAAGGGCCCAGTAATTGTTCAGCTTCCTTGCGGTCAGTGTCCATCATCCAGAAAGCAGGTGTGGCGGGACATGCCTTTTTCTTGGTAGTCTGCCAGAAGCTGAAAAGCTCTTCCTTCATCTAGTGTAACAAGGTTAGGTTAGGTGCATGCCCCTAGAACTCTGTATTACCCTTCCTGAGCTCTCGTTCTGGGGCTGTTAGAGAAAGAATGCAGTTGAATGAGGTGAGTACCCAAGTCCTGGGGGCTAACTTCCACCCCACCTCACAGGTGATGTACTGCAGTGCAGAATGTCGGCTGGCAGCTGCGGAGCAATACCACCGCATCCTGTGCCCAGGCCCATCCCAGGATGACCCCCGGCATCCCCTCAATAAGCTGCAGGAGGCATGGAGGTAGGTCTCTTCTTCTCTTTACCCTTGCCTCCATTCCTGCCTTGGCTCCACAGCTGTTGGGAGTGGTTGGGAGTTCCATCCCCAAGATGTGTTCTCCACTGTTAGGCTTAAACAGAAGTCACAGTTTTCGGCACCCTGACTTTAATCTGAGCAGCCATCCCTAGTCTTCATCCCTTTCAGACCCACAGAGAGATACCCTAAGGATACAAATTTGCCTAAGTACAGCCTTTCATAACTGATGGATGGGCAGGAAGTGGCTATCAGAATGGGCTGCTCCTAGGGAGGGAATTTCTGGGCTATACTTTCTCTTTCCCCAGGAGTGTTCACTATCCTCCGGAGACAGCAAGTATAATGCTGATGGCTCGGATGGTGGCCACAGTGAAACAGGTGAGCCAGAGAAACCCTGGGGCTCAGTTATCTGACCTTGTTTGGATGCCCTTGCTCCTGGGTTTTCTTGAAAGATAGCTGCTTGCTATGTAGAACCTCCGGTGCATGCTAACCAGAGCATGGGCCATGGCTCTGGTTTTACCTGTTTTAATTTTTCTATGAGATGTCTGTCTTATGTAGCAGCAGTTTCTGAATTTGACTGACAGGCGCCAGTGTTCAAGGACAACATCTCTTACATGAAGTGAGATGCCATGTCTGTATTGTTCTTCCTCAGTGGCCTTCTATTTTCACAGTGTGTGGAGTTGGCAAGCCCCGCTCCAGCTAGAAAACGGCTCTGTGGGCAGAGTGGGGAGGGAGACCTGGGCAGAAGCTCTTGGATGGTGGTCATTCCCTAATGGAAGGACTGTTCCACATGGGCACATGGCCCTCATGTGTCTTTGCCCTACAGGCCAAGGACAAGGACCACTGGGTCAGACTTTTTTCCCAGTTCTGCAGCAAAACAGCTAATGAGGAGGAGGAAATTGTCCACAAACTCCTGGGGGACAAATTCAAGGTTGGTTTTTTCCCATGGCCTCTTTCCCCTACCCTTCAAGTAGCCTGTGATGTCTGTGGCTACCTTTAGGGGACTAACTCTACATTTGGTCTCTTTTCAGCTACAGTAGGCGTTAAAGCCTGGTTTTAAAACTCCCCCCAAAGAATGTGCATTCCTGGCCCCGTTTACCTTTGTGACCTAACTATAGACCTAAAATTGGAAGTAGGGAAGAGGGGTTGCATGTCCTACCCAAGAGATTGTTATGGCATGTGGAAGGCAAGACTCATGAGGAAGGCAGCAGTGGCACAGCAGTTCCCTGGAGAGTGGAGGGCTGGGGTCCACAGGTCAGGAAGAGTGTGAAATTCGTGTGGTGAGAATAAGACACTAAGGACCTCAACCTTCCTTTGGAGCTGCCAAAGTGGGGAGGCTGCCAGAGGGTAGAGACTGTCCAAGGGAGGCAGACCAAGGGTGGGAATGCAGCTGTGCGAAAGATGCAGCTCAGGGTGTTACTTACTGGATCTAGAAAAAAGAAGAGCCGATGGCAGTGACGCACACCTTAATCCCAGCACACCTTAATCCCAGCACCCGGGAGGCAGAGGCAGGTGGATTTTGTGAGTTTGAAGCCAGCCTGGTCTACAGAGTGAGTTCCAGGACAGCCAGGGCTGTTATACAGAGAAGCCCTGTCTAAAACAAACAACAACAAAAAGAATGAAGGAGAAAGTCGAGCTCGTCAGAGGCCAAGCAAGTCTCAGGGAAGCTCCAAGGGAGGGTGAGGATGGTGCCGCCTCAGCCTTGCTGGAACAAGTACTAGAAACAGGAAGAAGCTTAGGGCTCACACCCTCACTTGGATCCTTCAGACAGTTGGAAATAAGTACTGCCTCTGTCCCCAGAGAAAGCTCAGACCACATATCTGACTCCTTTTCCCTCTTTCACTTGATTTTTTTTCTCACCTACTTGGTATTAAGGGAAAGTTTCCCGGGCTGCAAGTGTCCCTCTGTTTCCCCTAAACCAGGGCCAGCTGGAACTTCTGCGTAGCCTTTTCACAGAGGCCCTTTATGAAGAGACCCTCAGCCAGGTGAGTGTGGTAGGGTGGGACCTGGTCTCTCTTCCCAGTGCTCCAGGCCTGGAGCCAAAGTGAGGCCAGCTCTCAGAAGCCTCCACTGTAGAGCAGCCCAAGGCTCACCTCTCTTTTCCTACAGTGGTTCACGCCAGATGGATTCCGGTCTCTCTTTGCCCTTGTTGGGACCAATGGTCAAGGGATTGGAACCAGGTTAGGAAAGAATGTTCTAGACCTATTAAGTAGTCCCCTGGGGTTCAGTTGGGGGATTAATGTAGGAAGGTAGTCACAGATTCTTTCAAAATGGGTGGGATTGGGTGACCTGGATGGGAGGAATAAGACAGGGAATTTGCTTTGGGAAGATAGGGTCCTTTAGAAAAAGAACAGGGTAGGGTGGGAGAGAGACTCTTCTGCCTCGGCTTAACATGCTAGGACATGGAGAGTGCCTTGTGACCTGGGCTGTTTCCAACCGTGGGCTACTGGGACTTGCAGCTCCCTCAGCCAGTGGGTGCATGCCTGCGATGCTCTGGAGCTGAAGCCTCAGGACCGGGAACAGCTAGACACCTTCATTGACCAGTTGTACAAGGACATCGAGGCAGGTTGGTAAGATGGGGCTATGGCTTCCCCCATTCTTAGAGCTCCCCAGTCAGATAGTGGGCACAGTTCTTGCCAGGGAGAGTTAAGCTCATGGTAGGGGAAGGGAACCCCTACGTACCCATGGAATGCTTCAGCTCAAGCCACAGGACATGCAGATGAGAAATGGTCCTGAGATCTATCCAGAGGCTCCATGCTGAGAAGAGGGAGAGCACCAGATAAATAGGTAGTGGTGCAGACAGAAAAGCAAGGTTTGTCTCAGGGAAGCAAGTTTAGGTACAATACTAGAACCTGGGTGTCTAATTTGGAGGGGTGGCAGGACAGCTGAGCTGGTGTCTTGTTCTTGTGAGTTTAGTTTCCTTTTTACTGACGTCTTCATATTACTTTCTCACAGCAACCGGCGAGTTCCTTAACTGTGAAGGATCTGGCCTCTTCGTGCTTCAGAGCTGTTGTGAGTCTTGGCACTGGGGAGGAATGAGCCCACATGGTTCTGCCCTTACCCGGTCATCTTTCCCAGTTTGCCCTGTTTGGGCTGACTAGGGGCAAGTCTAGAAGTGGGGTTGGGTCTGTGTTTCTTTGGAAATGATTGCTCTATCATTTTCATTCATTCATTTTGCTTGTTTGCTGTGTTACTGGGAGCTAAACCCAAGGATTCATCCCCAGCCTTCTGCTTGTGTACAGTAGACCATGTCCCCTAAGGGGGAGGCACAGAGCCCTGCTTCTTGGGAAGGGAGGCATGGGCATTGTACCCACCACTGCCCTGTGGGGTATGGTCAGGAAGCACTGGGAGGGCTTGTAGGATCCTGGAAGGGGGCCTCGAAGGGCTGGAAGTGTCTCCTTTGCACCTTCTGCCTTTTCCAGATCCCAGTTTTCTACCTCCTGCTTTCTTCACTGCTAAATAGCTCTCCTCCCAGGCTGGGTGGTCAAGGGTTCCAAGTCAGCAGACACAAATAAATGTCTGTTGTAGATGCCCTCAGAGCCTCTAACCTCCTTTGGTGAGACAATGGGACACATCTGAGAACATGGCCAGTCTTGTGGGGTAAGGGTAGAGCCGGCAGTGATATAGCAAGGCACATTATATCAGCATTATGGTCCTCAGGAAAGAGCAATGGGTACTGGGACAGGATATGGGGTCTCACACCTGCCCTTCCCTGCAGTATTTAACCACAAAAGTGATCAAGGGTTCAATAGTAGTATTAATGCTTTTTTTTAAAGTTTAGAGACAGGGTTTCCTGTAGCTCAGGTTGACCTTGAATTTACTCTGTAGCCAAGGCTGATTTTGAACTCCTGATCACCCTGGCTCCACCTTCTAAGTGCTGAGGCTACAGGCATGCCATGCCCTGCTTTTTTTTGTTGTTGTTGTTGCTTTGTTTTTGAGACAGGGTCTCTTGAATCCTGACCAGACTGGAACTCACTTGTCTGGCTCATGGGGGCCGAGATCACTGGTATGAGCCACTAGACTTGAGAATATTAATTCAGTTTTATTTATTTTTTTATATTTGGTTGTTGTATTTTTTAGTTAAGGTCTCACTATGTGGCCCTGGCTGGCCTGGAACATTTTATGTAGATCTGCTTGTACTGTCTCCCAAGTACTATGATTACAGGCGAGTGCCACCACACATTGCTCCATTTTGTTTTTACATTTATTTACATGCACACACAGGCTATGGTGCACATATGGAGGTCAGAGTCAAATCTTTCTAAGTGGGTTCTAGGGATCATACTGAGGTTGTCAGGCTTGAAACAAGCACCTTTACCTGCTGAGTCATCTACCTGCCCCTAAAATTATATTTTTGTTTTGTTGGCTTTTGTTTGTTTGGTGTCCTTGTCATCCATTCCTTGCCATCCCTCCTCCCCCTAGGGTTTCTCTGTATAGCCCTGGTTGTCCTGGAACTATAGACTAGGCTGATCTTGAACTCAGAAATCCGCTTGCCTTTGCCTCCCTCCCCCTGCCCCAAGTGCTGGGATTAATTAAAGGTGTGTGCCACCACTGCCCAGCTAGAATTACCATTTTTAAAAAATGAATTTTCATTGCTGGGTGTAGTGATACACTTGTTAGTCAGAGGCAAGAGCATCACAAGTTCAAGGGTAGCCTGACCCTGATTCGAAACTAAGGGCTGGGAGTGTAGACCAGTCGTGGAATGCTTGCCTAGTATGTTCAAGGTCTTGGGTTCTTCACAGACACACTTCACTCGTTATCTGTCTTTTGTGAACCAGGCAACCACAGTTGTGTCCCCAATGCAGAGACTTCCTTCCCAGAAAACAACTTCCTTTTGCATGTTACCGCTTTGGAGGACATTAAGCCAGGCGAGGTGAGAGGGCTGGGCAGCACGGGTGGGCATCGGGCCTTGCAGCTTCTCTCCAGGAAGCAGCAGGAACTAGCTGGAGTCCCTTTGTTGGGCTGGTGGTGAGTCACCACAGGCCTGAGAGCTGGAGTCTTTTAGCCATGGGTATGCTTTGATCCCTCCCAGTTCTTTAGACATCCTCAGAAAGTCTCAGATTGAAGTAGAGCTATGTGTCCAAGTCCCTGACCCCAGCTACCCTTTTATTTGTGGTTTGAGCCACAGGGGTTGGTGTGAATTTAGAGTCCTGGTTTGCGGCCACAGCTTGACAAAATTTTCTCCTATACAAGTTATACCAAGATTAACCTCTGATCCCATCTACAGAGCTTGCCTACTGACTGGTTTTCCTCAGGGTCTGAGGCCAGTTTCTATCCTTGTCTATCTCAGACCCAGGTGGAAGTCTTGCCTGCTGGAGGCATGGGAATGGATCAGTGTTGAAGAGTATTGAAGGCCTAGCTTCTAGGCAAGGAACAGTGGTTGACAATAGATATGGCAGCTGTTGGGGAAGTTCTTTTTTGTTTGTTTTGAGACAGGATTTCTGTGTAGCCCTGACTGCCCTGGAACTCGTTCTGTAGACCAGGCTGACCTCTAACTCACAGAGATCCACCTGCATCTGCCTCCCAAGTGCTGGGGTTAAAGGTGTAAGCCGCCACCATTTGGCCGGGGAAGCTCTTTTTTTTGTTGTTTTTTTTTTTTTTTTTTCGAGACAGGGTTTCTCTGTAGCTTTGGAGCCTGTCCTGGAACTAGCTCTTGTAGACCAGGCTGGTCTCGAACTCACAGAGATCTGTCTGCCTCTGCCTCCCGAATGCTGGGATTAAAGGCATGCGCCACCACCGCCCGGCTGTTTTTTTATTCTGATGGAGGGCATAGGCAATCATACCCTTTTCTACCCCACAGGAAATCTGTATCAGCTACTTAGATTGCTGTCAGCGGGAGCGCAGCCGCCACAGCCGCCACAAGATCCTCAGGTGCCAGCTGGGGAGACGTGGTTGGGCTCTGGGCTTTTCCATCCCAGCAACTGCCTTATTTATCACCCCTCTACTTTGAAGGGAGAACTACTTGTTCATCTGTTCCTGTCCCAAATGCCTGGCAGAGGCTGATGACCCTAATGTGACCTCAGAAGAAGAGGAGGAAGAAGATGAGGAAGGAGAGCCTGAAGATGCAGAGCTAGGAGATGAGATGACTGACGTGTGATGTTACCCTGCCTGGAAGGGGCCCAACCTCCACAAATGTGGGTGGAAGGAACATCCCCTCCCCCTTGCACCCATTGCCTGCTTTTTCCCTTCTGGCATTCTGCCAGGAAAGGAGAGAGGCTGGACCTGAGCCCCACCCCTCACCAGACCTCATGCCCTGAGCACTGCTGCTGAGCTGCATTGGCCCTGTGCCATCACCAAGCCTTCCAGAACTGGTCTTCCCCTGCCATGGTCCACTGTAGCTGTGAGACTGGAACAGGCTCCAGGCCTCACACTTTTCTTCCTCTAGGCTCCTTGGCCCATATTCACCCATTCACCTGAGGCTTGACTGGCTGTTAACTTGAGGGGAGCAACAAAATGGCCAGTCTGAAAGCAGACTGGTTTCCTTGAGAGGTGATGTGATGCCTTACCTCTTCCTTACTGCTCACCTACACAGCTGCAGCTGAAGTAATGGCCTGTCACTTGGCAGGAACAAAGGTCTAGGCCTTCAGAACACTTCAAAAGACTCTGTGCCTGGGATGCTGGGCTGTTCCCATTGGACACTGGGGAGGTGGGAGATTAACCTATTCTCCAGACTCCAGATTGTTGCGCCTGTGCCTTGGCTTTTATGCTCAGGCAATGTGGCTAGCCCTAAAAGGTATGGAAGAAGCTTGTCTTCATTAGGACTCTAGCAGAATGCCAGGTGACAGATTGTGCTCCTTAATATAGGATGCTCCACTCTTCCTTGCGACCAGCTGAAATGGTTCAGCAAATGGTCTCATCCATTTTTAAGATATCCATAGAGGAACACTGAAGTCTTCCAGAAACCTGAAGGAGCTGGGCAGACGCTTGGAGATGAGCCATGACTATGTTCCCTTGCCACAGATGACCATCTCATTCTTAGGGTGGGCATCATGGAATGACAGCTACCACCACCCCCCATTCTTTCCCTGTAAGATCTGCACATAGCCCTGCTAGGGGCTCCCAGGGAGGACCAGTGCCTATGCTACAGGCTTTTTCTAAGGTGGAGCCAGGTGAAATGTGCCTGACTGGTCCCCTTACCTGTTGGGCACACTCCTTCACAACAGTGAGCACCCTTCTCCCTCTGGTCTCAATAAAATGTGAGTGGTGATAGGCCTCTGGCGGTGCTTTGTGGAGACTGGGCTATGTGCACAGGGCACAAGTTACACCGGGGATGTCAGCAGAATGCTCCAGGTTTCTCAGTAGTGCTCATACTGCCAGCCACACGGGCGTGTTAACATCCCTAAAGCCAACAAGGTCTCTGCTGCTGGATTTCAATTGCTGACTCTAGGTACAGGAGTCTTCTTCCCAGAGGGCTGAACCACAATTAGCAGTCTTAATCCTAATGGGCTTGAGATGCCGTGGCCTTCTGTGAGGCTCCGCTAAAAGCAGCAGTAAATATGATGTTGGACCAAATAAATGAGTCCCCTCACACCCACATACTCTTAGTTTAGTACACAGGTACAAGCCTGATGAGCTTTATTTACCTTTATTGCTAAAGAGTAGAGAATCCTTAGGCCCAGAATAACTGTTTCTTTAAACCACTTCAGCAAGAGTTACAAGAGTCACTATGAGGAAGTCCGGGCTGTGGGAGGCTGAAAAACTGGTGTGTGACAGGTTGCCGAGGAAAGGCTGCCTGCCTTCAGCACCTTTTGTTCCAAATTCTACCCAGATGCCTTGGGCCTGGTTCTTGCCTCTTACTGAAGCATGAGATGTCCTTGCAGACCCTAAGGAAGGAAAAGCCACTAGTGTGGCTTCCCTGTCCCATCCCTGGCTCTACTTGTCCTCAGAGTCTATCTCCAAACTCCAAATGGCAGAATCTTAGGTTTTTTTTCTTCCCAGTGAGTCATCACCTGTGGCTGGAACCTGGGGTAAGCTTTTCTACCAGAAAGTCCAGGGAGGTTGCAGTAGCTCAAAAGTGGGGATACTCGTGACATTGACTGGGATAGAGATGATGGCCCATGGCAGCCCATGCTGTTCCAGAGAGCGTCGGATCATGTAGCTGGGAGGGCATGAAGAGCAGTCACTTTCTTAGCACCCCAACACTGCCCTCTGCCTGTTACTCTGGGAGTTTCCAGAATCTGAGAACTTTTTTACCCTTTGGGATATTCAAGACAGGGCCTGTGAAAGGGGACTGGTGATTGCCTTTGACCCCACCAAGTCACACCACCCAATTTAGTGTGGACAGCCAGAAGCAAAGAGCCCTCACCCATCTCGGCCGAGCAGAAAGAGGGCAGGAATGTCAGCTGTGCGTTGAGTACTATCCTGGATCATCTCCACGTAGAAACTGTCATTGTCAACTGCATTGTCCGAGATGATCACAGCCCGCCCACCATGCTCCTGTACCACCCTGGTCTTGGAGAGGAAGGAGCAGCCCCTGGAAGAGGTTGGTGGTGAGACCAAAAGAAAGGCAGGTGCTAGCTGCCCCTCCCTCACATCCTCTCTTTGGGAGGATGAAGGACCACATAGAACTTGTATTGAGGGTCATTAGTACACAGCAGAAAGTAGACATTTCTTAAAGACCTGTAAAGGATGAATTATTTAAAAATCGACATTTCAAACTACCATGAGCTGTGATCAGAATCTGCCCTCCCCGTGTGTCATGCCTGCCCACTCCTTACCCCCTTTCCACCAGAGCAATCTGGTCCTGGATGAAGAAGCCGTTGCTGAGTTCCCCACAGGCCTCAGGAGGTTCAGCAGGGACGAGGTGAATCTGCTCATACCGTGTGTGCTGAAAAATGGTCAGACATTAGGAAGAGTGTGAGAAAACATGGCTTTGGAATGAGCTAACCATCGCCATGGCGCCTCGTACCGAGTGGAGGAAGTAAGGAAATGGAGTTCTCCCTGTGGCTGGGCACTCGAGCATTTGCATTCTCACCAAGATCTAGCTGACTAGGCAACCTCCCCTGGCCTTTCTGTGAGAGGGCGCTGATTATAACCCGGGGTGGGGGAAGCAGGTAGAATTGACAGAGAAAGCCGGTGCCCTTGGTTTCTCGGGTAGTTTCCACCAATGAAGGGAGTCTCTCTCCCTGGTTTAGTGTGCAGCAGCTCCTGGAGGGCATGACTGGATTATGCTTCCTGCTCTGTCCCAGCATAAAGGTGGGATGAGGGTCACCATGGCTCACTGATGGCAGCAAGGCTGCTGAGGGTCCGAAACCTGAGCTTCTTTTAACTTACAAATATACCACCAAAGTCCTTGGCAGGTGTGGCTGTGAAGATGTAGCGAATGTCCCCAGGACTCAGCACTTGGAAATATAAGTAGTCATGGATGCGTAAGCCTAAAGGAAAAAATGCAAATTTTTAGGAACAAGCTGGTTGGGTTTCCTATGTCTTCAACTGGGTGGACTGTGGTCTGGATCCAGAGACCCTGGATTCAACTAATTAGGTCCTCCGGGAGCATGAGATCTTATTAAGCAGGGTCTCACTATGTAGCCCTGGCTCGCCTCAAATTCAGAGATCCACTTCTGCTTCCCATCCCTGCTAGTGCTGAATTAAATGTACTACCACCTGGAAATCTTTTAAATAATGGCCGTACAAAGCCCAGGCTCTCTTTGAATTAGTTGTTTCCTTGGTGGGCCTTGAATCCTTCTTCCTGGTTGCCTCCCAAATATGATACAGGCATGCACTGCCATGCCCAGCTTGAGAACTGATTTCTACACTGGACAGACAGACTGGATATAAGAGATTTGTATTTGCTGCTCCTCCCACAGCAGGTGAGTCATAAAGACCCAGAGCTCTAGGGTTAACAGCCGTCCCTGCTCTGAAGATCTAAGAGTTTCTGAGTGGATAGAGAAGCCCCCAGTTTCTAACCAGATCTTTACGTTAGCTCTGGTTTCATTGGTATCTCCTAGCCCAGTTACTGTCATCTCTTCGACTGTTCGAGCTTAACTGGTCTTGCTTCCATGTCTCTTTTTTCAGAAGGGATCTTGCTATGTTGCCAAGATTGGTTTTCAACATCTGGACTCAAGCAATCCTGATTCAGGTTCCCATCTACCTTCATTCTGTAATTTACATTTTATGTATTTGTGTGCTTTGGCTGCATGTATGTCCATGCACCATGTGTGTGCCTGATGCCTGTGGAGTCCAGAAGGAGGGTGTCAGCTCTCCAGAACTGGAAGGACAAGTAGCTGTGAGTGGGCCCTTTGGAAGAAAGACTAGTACTCCAAATGCTGAGCCATCTCTTGGTTCCCTCTCTTCATTGTCCTCCTGCCACCCACTCACTGCCAGAGCCTCAGTATCCCCTTCACTGACTAAAATGTGTGCCGCTGCTCATGGTGGTGTTGAAGGCACTGCTTGATCGACTCCTGCTCCAGATCTGTCATTTTCCCAAGTTCAAGCTGTACTGGCTTCTCTGTATTTTCATCTTCTTGTGTCTTCCTAAAAGTTTCCCTGTCATCTCTCAGAAAGATGCTACCCTGTTCCTTCCTATAGTCATTCAAAACATACTTTCTTCCAGCTAGTACTTTCTCATTAATTATGGTATATTTATTAATAGTCTATGTCTGTTTCTTAGAGCAATGATTCTGAATTTGTGGCTTTATTCAGTGATGAATCCCTAATGCCTAGGACATAGTGGCTGCTCAGCAAAGGTTACTGAATAAATGGACAGCTGCCCAGCTATGCTGTCCTGAACAAGAGAGCTGCCAGAACAACCAAGGTTTTGCTAGGATATAGAAACTTTTCTCAACATCGAAGTTTAATGTTTTCCTAGGATTTGAGTCCCTGGATTCCTTAAGCCCAGAGAGGTGAGTGAATGTTGATGGATAGAAGCTTTTGCCTCAGGTCTGTTAGTCAATTCAACAACCAAGCTATCACTGGGTGTGCTGTGGTTACAGCTGTTCCTGTCTATGGCCCAGATTACAACCACCCAGGCAGAGCTCAGGGGGCTTGCAGCTTGTTGTCCTGCGTGTAGGTACACTCCATCAGATGGATACACCCCTAAGGAAGCCTTCTGGATTAACATGCGGCACCCTTTTCCCAAGCACACTCCTTTCTGGTGTTTGATGTGCTTATCTCTTTGGGTATATGCATGTGTTCACTTTGCGCGTAGGTGTGTACATTTATGTGCGAGTTGTGTAAGTGGGGGTGCCTGTGCGTGTGAGCCCACGTGCATGTTCCTGCCTGTATGAACGCTCACGTTGCTCCATTCTTGATCTCTAGCTGTCACCCGGGTCGCCCTCGGGAGGAGGAGGGCTGGAGTATCTTGCTTCGACGTGGGGAGCCTCGGGCTGTGCCTACTCTGGACTTCAGGGATCAGCACCCACCCACTGTAGTCGTCTAGCCCCAGAACCTAGCCAACCCAAACTCCCGGGGTCCCCAAGGTGACCCGTGACCCCCGGCCCGAGCAGCGCACACGCTGGGTCCCCGCCCGCCCGTCCGCCGCCGCTCACCGTGGGCCGCGACGCACGCAAGCAGCCAGAGCACGAGACAGCACCAGCCCGCGGCACCACGGCTCATCTCCAGGGCTCGTCCCGCCGCGCCCGCCAGCCGGACTTCAGCCTGACAGCCGCCCCGTCCTCCCCCAGGCCCGCTCTCCGCGCGGGTTGGAGCGCCGAACCGAGGCCGGCGACCGATTGGCTGCCAAGCCTGTTCGTGTGGCCGCACATTCCGCCTCTGCGCCCTAGGCTACTTTCTATTGGTCAGGAGAAGTGGAGCCGGCAGTGGATTGGCCAAAACTCTTAATAGCAATTGCACTTCGCAGCCCCGCCCCCGCGCTCCTCAGTTTAGACGCGACTCCCGAGCCGAGGGTGGGCGGCTCGCGGAGAGGTGCGGGATCCCGGATACCCTCCCTGCCTGAGGCTGGCTGCGCGCTGGCGCCGCAGGGCGGTGCCTCGGCCGGCGGGAGGCACTGCAGAGCCAGAAGCCGCCCTGGGCAGTTTTCCGCGCTCGCGGCCTGCGCACCCGTGACCCAGGGCGCCTCAACTTCCCAGGCTCCCAGTGAAATGCACAGAGCTCCGACGTCACGGAGCTCTGTGGGTGCAGTGCGATCACTTACCTAAGGTGCTTCCCCCAACCGCCGTTCAGTCTCACCGCCTGTCTTCCATGGTATCCGGGGGCGCGAGCCGAAGCGGGACCCCTCCTGCGTCCTCCCAGAGCCAAAGCACATCGAAACTCGGTGACTCCGCCATAGCCAACGCCAGTTCCTAGAGCGGCCGCGGGCGCCTCCGACTTCTCTAGCCAGCCACGTCGGCTGTAGCCAACCATAGAGTGGCGGACGTAGTCCGTCCCCTTCCTCTCCCGGGCCTACGTCTAGCCAGAAGAGGGGACGTCGGCGCGGAGCATTGTGGGCTTGGGTGGGCGGTTCCGAGGCCGAGAAGAGACGAGTTGAGGGCCCCTGAAGCGCTTTCAAGATGATGGTGAGTGGCTCCCCGCGCATCCGCTGCCATCCGCGGCCGTGGGGCCCAGGCCCACCTTCCGGGGAGTCTGCAGCGCCCGTTCCGGCTCCTTGCCCGTGGACGGCCGCGGCCCGGGACTGGAGCGTTTGGCGAGAGCCGAATGGGGCTCGCGACTCTACTGGGCCCGGGGACTCGGGGTCCCACGGTGATTCAGAGCCCTGAGCTCCTTCTTCAGCCCGCCGCGCTCCGGGTAGTGGAGACTTGGGTTTTTGGAACCGAGTGCGGGTTGAGACTATGCTTCGCCGCCCTGGGAGTTGCAGACGTAAAGGCGTGAGCTAGAGCGCTCAGAGGCGGCGTGAGGATATCTGGGTTGGGCCGAGTGACGACCCGCATGGTACCGTGGTCACTTGCGTTCCGGCATGCGGGAAACCTTCATTCCTGCTGGAACCCGTTCGTTCGCTTAGTCCTTCAGCAGGTGCACTCTTTTAGTGTCTCCTGAAAGTACAGGCCCAGCTTCATGCTGGGAAGTGGCAGCAGTTGAGGTGCACAGCATCAGAGATGGGAAGACCTGAGTGCCTGAGGCAGGAGAGTCTCTTAAAGGTCTGTAGCTGTCCTTCACGACCTTTTCTCTTATAGAGCGGCAGATAACTTCCTTGTGTGTGAGACACCTACTTGTTGATGAACAACGTTAATTTCAGAATCCTGTATACTTGGCATCAGTTCACGGGTTAATTTTTGGTTTTCATTGTCAATCCTTCGTCTGCCTTTTGCAGCTTCTCCAGTTTCCAGAGTCTGATAACCTGACCTTCTCCCTGCTACCAGATGCTTTGTTGTTGCAGCTCCTACTCAGTAGAAGGACCCCCTGTTCTCTGACTCTCTCCCGCCCCCAAGCACTGTCATTTTCAGAGTCTGTTTTCAGCATTACTAGTTCTTGAACTTGATTTGGTTGGCAAGGACCAGAACTAAGGAGTAAAACTGAGAGTCTTAATGTTCCTCAGTAAAGCACATGTCAGGGCAGCAAATGTGACCTAACGTACATCATTTGCATAGTGTGTCCAGGGCCCTGGTATCCATGCTCATCCAGTCCCCAGAGAAATAAACCTTTTGTCTAAAGGCTTCAGACCACTACATTTGGGTTTTACCTGACTTAATTATTTTTGTCCTATCCAATAGACTTGTTTGCCTGCTGGGTATCTCCCTTAAAATGAGAGTTACCATGCTGTCAGCCGACTGATATCAGGTAGTCTAGACTTGTGTTCAAAAGAGAGTTAAAAGGGTTCCCTGAAATCCTGATCCTCCGGCTTTGATACATCTGTTTTCTTTTTGGCATTAAATTGTACTTTTTCATATACATGTAGCACTGGTCTTGTTTTATGGAACATCAAGTCTAATGGTAGTGGCTTTGTTTTTATTTTTTAGGTACTGGGGATTGAACCTAAGGCCTCATTTGATTGTTCTACCACTTAGCTATAGCCTGAGACTTTTTCCCCCAGAATTTACTTATTTATGTATTTTAGGTATGAGTGCTCTGTCCATGTATACGTGCAGGTCAGAAGAGGGCATCGGATTCCATTACAGATAGTTGTGGGCCACCATGTGGTTGCTGGGAATTGAACTCAGGACCTGGAAGAATAGCCAGTGCTCTTAATCACTGAGCCATTTCTTAAGCCCTCAAGACTTATTTAAACTTGTTTTTAACAGCAGGCTCTTTTGTAGCTCAAGGCTGGTCTGGAACAAACTGTGTAGCCCACTGGGGTGATTAGTTTTGTCAGCTTGACACAACCTAGAAACACCTGGGAAGAAAGTCTCAGTGAGGGATTGTCTAGATCAGGTTGGTCTGTGAGGAATTAATTGGGTTGCTTTCATTGATGGGAAACACCCAGCCCACTATGGATGGCACCATTTCCTGAGCTTGGGTCCTGGACTGTATAAGAGACGCTAGCTGAGTACCAGCAATTGAGCAGCTTGCTGCACATTCATTTTTCTCTGCTCTTGACCAACCAGCTGCTTCAGGTTCTTTGACATCACACTCACCCCCCATCAAGTAGCAGACTATAACCTGAATTTGTAAGCTAAAATAACCCCCCTTTGGAGGCATTTTTTTTGGTGTATCCCTGACTGTCTTATGACTCTTCCTCTTACATATAACCAGTCGTAGTGGATTGCTGCATATTGGTTTGTGTGTGTGTGTGTATTCAAGACAGGGTTTCTCTGTGTAGCTTTGGAGCCTATCCTGGAACTTACTTTGTAGACCAGGCTGGCCTCAAACTTAGAGAAATCCATCTGCCTCTGCCTCCTGAGTGCTGGGATTAAAGGTGTGCATCACCTGGCTGTTGCATATTCTTTAAAGTATTTCAAATCTTTTGGTGGGTTGTTCTTTGTTTTTAGATTTGTCTGTGTGTATTCATTTGAACATGTGTATACATTCATGTAGGTATTTCTGGGGGTCAGAAGAGGGCATTGGCTTGGTCTTAGAGCTGGAGTTAGAGATGGTTGTGGTGTTGGTAATCAAACTCTCTGTCTTCAAGGAGAATAGAGAGGCTTCTTAATTGCTGAGCCTCAAATTTATTTTTACATTCCACTCTTTTTTGTTTGTTTGTTTTGGTTTTGGTTTTTCAAAACAGGGTTTCTTGTAACTTTGGAACTTCTCTTGGGACTTGTTCTGTAGACCAAGGCTGGCTTCGAATTCACAGAGATCCTCATGCTTCAGCCTCCTCAGTGCTGGGATTAAAGGCATATGCCTGATTACATTTCACTCTTGATATCTTTTCTTAGACCAATACAACTTCATATACCCTTACTATTTCTTCCATTTGAAAGTGTTTGACTACACCTGGTTGTTTTACTTTGAACCGGGCACTTTAATCCCAGCACTCAGGAGGCAGAGGCAGGCAGACCTCTGAGTTTGAGGCCAGTCTGATCTACAGAGTGAAATCCAGGACAGTCGGGGCTACACAGTGAAACCCTTACTTGGGGGTGAGGTAGGGAGATAAAGAAAAAAAAATTGGTCTTCATTGGCTGTCTTGTAGCTTCTGTGACTGGTGAATACAGTTTTGAGACCAGCGCCCTGATAACCAGTCTTCATTCACTAAAGACAGTGGCTCTCTAACCAATTAGGATATAGTATATGGTACTGAGTGCATGCATCTCCGTCTCTATCTCATTGGACTGCTAAGTCTTGCTTGAACAATTTTCTTTTTTTTAAATTTTATTTCAATTGTCTAGAAGTTTTGCCTGCATGCAAGTGTGTGTTTCCCTTGTGTGTCTGGTACCTATGAAGTCTGGAGGTGGTTGCAGGTAGTCGTCATTACATGTAATGTGGGTGCTGGAAATCAAGCCCCAGTCTTCTAGAAGAGCACCCAGTGCTTTTAATTGTTGAGCCATCTCCCCAGTTCCAAGCAATTTCTTTTTGCTGACAGCTATGCTTGTTGGATCCCATGTTCCTGTCAGTCATGTCAGGCCGAAACCATACTTTATTTAAACTTGTCTGTGATCTGGTAAATGTACAGTTATTTACCAGCCTCCTCATTCGCAGGCTTTTTGGTTTTGTACCTCCGGACTATACTGTTTTCAAGCTTTAGTGTTCATGTAAATCCACTTGGGCCCTTTCTGAAGGTCAGATCCTGTTTGAGTGGGTCTTGGATACAGCCATACATGTTTCTGATCAACTCTCAGGTGGTGGTTATGCTTGCCATTGACCTATAGCTTATGTATCTGTGTTGCCACCAGTAACTGCCTTCTGCTGACCACAGAGGACAAATAAGCAGTGTGGTTCAAAAAATGTCTATGAAAAAAACTAACAAAAAATTTAATAGTCTGTGTTTCTTCAGAAATTAAACATTTAAAAATATAGTCTAGTTCTGTAAGCCTAGCCTTTAAGAAAGAAAAAAGAAAACTGTGAGCAGAGACTTTAACCAAGGTCATTTCCAGATCTAACACCCACTGGAGTTGAGAGACAGAGACGACAGTACAGCCCCACTACAGTGTCTCCATAGAATGAGGTTTCCTGGGATAACAGAGCCACAGAATTCAACAACAGGAGAAAGGAAAATGATCCACTTGAATGAGATCTGTGGTTCCATACAGGAGGAGATGGGGTGCCCTGAAAAGTGAATTCTCAGCACATAGAAAGCTGAGTTTCTGCCCGTACCCCTCCCACTTCAAAAGCTATATATATGTCCAGCCACATAGTGCTCACACGGGAACATCCAGCAGGGAATCTACATGATTGTAGAAACTCTGAAGGCAGCTCCCTCTAAAGCCCCTAACTGTGGCACTCTTAACAGTGGGGTCTCGGGCTGCAATGCACAGGTTATCACAGGGATCAGGAGTGGAGTGAGTTGACTGGCCATAGGTGCGTTGGGGACTTGGACTGGAGCATGATCTGTTCTGTGCAATTCTACCACTGCCTCTTGACAGTGATTGTAGTGGACTTGGAGCACTCAGTCTGAGTAGGTTTTAATATAGTAAATCCCCGTAGCTCATGGTATAAAGTGTTCGCTCCTCTGCTGCTCACTGTGTTGGTTGCTCAGGTCTGCCATGCTGCCCAAACATCATTGGATATTTTTTGGACCAGTGCCCCTTTCCTTTTGCTTTAGTTCCCTATCCTGGGTACTACCCTGAGACAACAATTGGTAGACATGAAATCTTTTCCTAGAAACTTACCTAGGTCCCCTGGGGTATCTGCTACATCCTCTATCAGCTGCCTATATACAAAGGCGACTTTTGATGATGCTACTAACACTTGGCCTGACTTTCCTTGGTGGTGCTGGTGGATCTTTTTTTTTTTTTTAAATTTATTTATGTGCGTTGGTATTTTGCCTGCATGTATATTTGTATGAGGGTGTTAGGTATCCTGGAACTGGAGTTACAGACAGTTCTGAGCTGCCATGTGAGTGCTTGGAATTGAACCAGGGTCTTCTGGAGAAGAACTAGTGCTCTTTTTTTTTTTTAAGATTTATTTATTATGTATACAGTATTCTCAGTATTCTGTCTGCATGTATGACTGCAGGCCAGAAGAGAACACCAGATCTCATTACAGACGGTTGTGAGCCACCATGTGGTTGCTGGGTATTGAACTCAGGACCTTTGGAAGAGCAGTACTCTTAACCGCCCGTGGGACTTTTATTGCCCACTTGGCAGCTCTGCTGAGGTTTTGCACTTGGTAGCTTAAGAGTTCTTTGATGTGAAGTTAGCGTCCACAGTTGACTTGTCTTATATTAACTTGACACAAGCTAGAGTCATTTGAGATGTGGGTATCCTTAGTGAGAAAATACTTCCCTAAGAGTAGACTGTAGGCAAGCATGTCAAGTAGTTTCTTCGTGATTGGTTGGTATAGGTGGGATCAACCCATTGTGGGTGGTGCCCTTTCTGAATTGGTGGTCCTGGATTCTATAAGAAAGGCTGAACAAGCCAATAAGCTCACTCTTCTATGGCCTCTTTGTGAGCTCCTGCCTCTAGGTTCCTGCCCTGTTTTAAGTTCCTGTTCTGACTTTAAATGATGAACTGTGACGTGGAAGCATAAGCCAGATAAACTTTGCTTCCCAACTTGGTTTTGTTCGTGGTGTTTTATCACAGCAGTAGTAACCCTAATTAAGAAAATAATGCAGTTTTGTCTTCTTATGCAGACTAGTTCTTAATGTCATTTCAGCATTTCCCCAAACTATTTAAATAGTGAGCTAGTGGTTGGGTCCAGTGTCTGTCTGTCTCTGTCTGTCTCTCTCTCTCTCTCCAGGATTTCTGTGTAACCTTGGAGCTTGTCCTGTACTCACTCTGTATCCCAGCCTGGCCTTGAACTCACAGGGATTCACCTGCCTCTTCGGAGTGCTGGGATCAAAGGTGTGCTCCACCACCACCCAATCCAATTTCTAATGACAGTCAGTAAACAGCTTTACCGCATGGAAATACATGCAGATACTTTGGACAACACTAAAATGAAGCTTTATACTTTGAAGAGAGAAACCAAGGATAAAGTGACCAAAATAGAAAATGACATGTGTCAATAGAAAGACTCAAATTAGGAAATTGTTTTCCTCTTGTAGTTCTCTGAGTACCTTTTGTAGTACTGGTGGTCATGAGCTGCCTCTGTGGTTGTCTTGAAATGTTCTTATTTCTCCTTCAGATTTAGAAGACTGCTTTGCTATGTATAGCAGTCTTAAGTGGTAGTTACTTGCTCTGAGGGCTTTTTGAAGTGTATTCCATGCTTTCTTGGCCTTTTGGTCTACTTCTGCAAACAGCCTTTGTAAGGATTTACTTTTAATTAAATGTGGGTATGTACATATAAGAGTCAGTGCCCATGGAGACCAGAGGCATCACCCTTGCAACTTTAATGGCAGGTGAATGTGAGCCATCCTGATGTGGTTACTGGAATCCAAACTCGGGTACTATGTAAGAGCAGTATGTACTTCTAATTTCTGGGCCATCTCTTTACTTCCCACTTTCAGCTTTTAATATTGTTTCCTAGCTTTATGAATTATTTGGTTTTTTGTTTGTTTTTGAGTCAGGGTCTCATTATATAACCCAGGCAGGCCTAGAGCCTTAGCTCAGTAGTATGCTTACATGTGTGCACTACTATGTCCTGTAACAAATAATTTTTTCTTTTTCCTTTTCTGAGACAATCTTTCTGTGTAGCCTTGACTGTTGTAGAACTAGCTCTGTAGACTAGTGTAGCCTCAAACTCAGAGAGATCCTCCTGCCTCTGCTTCTCCAGTGCTGGGATTAAAAGTGTGTGCTGCCACCACCACCTAGCAAATATTCTTTTTAGAAATGTGGTGGGTGTTGTGTTAAACTATCCCTCATTTACTCCTTAGAGTATATGGCCATATTTCCAGACCCCCTTTATACATCTGCATGTTATATCTTACCTCCTGTCGCTCTCTGTAGTGACTTAAGTGTGTGGTTCTTACTGACATGTTTTCCAGGGCTTCCTTTCTAAGTAGGAATACAGCTTGAGCGTGCCATGGCTGATCTCAAGCATATCTGATTAACTTCCTGCCCAACTCTTCAGCTTTATTCCAGGCATCCTCTTAACTCGCCGTCAGCTCTTCTGGCCATAGGAGTTAAACCCTTTAAGGAATTTCTCAGTTACTCTGGATTTAGGCTCAGGGATTACTAGACTCAGGAATGTGACTCTTTAAATCCTTTTTAGATGGGAACCATCTTGTACTTCTCCTTCTCAGTGTCTGAAGTGAGCAAGGAGACAATGGCTTTCAACATTTTTATTGCACTGCAGAATAAAAAGTAAATTTCAGCTGTAACTGCTAACAAAGAACTGTGAGTGAGCCGAGATGTGTCCCCCTAATTACTTCTGTTTGATATGCAGAGTTAGTCCACTACTGAGAAGATGACCTGGCTTATCCCTGAAGACTCAGGTTTAGCTATAGGGAGCTCTGTTTTGCCAGCTACTCCAGTGTCTGTGCTACTTCCTGGACACTGGAGGAAAGATACTAACCAGATACTATCCTGGTTAGCTTTCTGTTGCTGTGATTAAACACCATGACTGTCTTAGTTACTGTTCCATTGCTGTGAAAAGACACCATGGCCAAGGCAACTTATAGAAGAAAGCATTTAATTGGGGACTTACTTACAGTTTCAGAGGGTTAGTTCGTTATCATCGTGGTGAGGAGTATGGCGGTAAGCAGGCATTGGAGAAGTAGCTGAAAGCTACATCCTGATCTACGGGCAACAGGTAGGGAGAGAGACACTGGGCCTGGTCTGAACTTTTGAAATCTCAAAGCCAGTGACACATCTCCTAGTCCTTCCCAAGAGTTCCACTACTGAGACAAAGCATTCATACATGAGCCCATGGAACCTTCTCATTCAGTCCACTACAATGATGAAAGCACATTGGGGAGGACAGGGTTTATTTCATCTTCCGGCTTACAGTCCACCATAAAGGGAAGGCAGAATAGGAACTGAAGCAGAGGGTGTGGAGGAATTTTGCAGACTGTCTTGATGCTTGTGACTTGCTCAGCCTGCTTCCTTAAGCACCACCCCCAGTGGCCTAGACCTTCAACATCAATCATAATTAAGAAAATGCCCCATAGACATTTCCACAGGCCAGTCTGATGGTGGCATTTTCTCAATTGCTACTCTCTTCCCAGATGATCCTGGCTTGTGTTAGTTAACAAAGAACTAACTAATGCAGTCTCCAAGCCGGCCTTTTGAACAAGTAGCATTCCTACCTTCTCATAGTTTCTAGAGTGATTGTACAAAGAAAGCCCATGCAGGGATGGTGACCCTTCTGGGCCAATACTAAAGAGAAAGGCAAAAATCACTGAGTCACATGGGAACATTTTGGAGTGGGTATGAGAGGTGACAGCATTGCTGTGTGAAGTCAGTGTGTTACTTTGTAAGGTAAGATAAGCATGCTTTTTGTCTTGCTTTATTTCAGCTGAGGGCTCTGGTAAAGCTGCCTTTCTGGTCACCTCCAGGACAGTGTCTCAGTTTCCATATCACTTACCCTCTGCTTCTTTAACAGAAACCATTGGGTATTTTATTGGGGAGGGAGGGTGCAAAGCAGGGCCTGCTCTTTTTGTGCTGTGTGCTGTGACCCAGTTGTGAAGCACAGGGCAAAGTGTCAAAAGCTGAAATGGCCATATTGGATCATGTTGACATCAGAAAGCATAATTTATTGTTCAGACTTCAATATCAGCAGTGGTTCTAGAGGTCGGTGTGGTTAGGGAGTCAGTCTGGGTAACGGGAATATACTTTAAAAGGGTGCAGATTACTCTGCCATGGTGGAATTGGGAGCACTTTCCCTGCCCAACTAGCAGATTATTAAAAGCAGTCATTTGCTCTCTCTTCTCCAGCCCACACCAGTTATCCTATTGAAAGAGGGGACTGATAGCTCCCAAGGCATCCCTCAGCTTGTGAGTAACATCAGTGCCTGCCAGGTGATTGCTGAGGCTGTAAGAACCACACTGGGTCCCCGTGGCATGGACAAGCTTATTGTGGATGGTCGAGGTAAGTCTTCATGGTTCCTTGGGGCTTCATGCAGGAAAAGACATGCCTAGGGGCTATTTGAGACTTAGGGTTGCCATCAGGAATCCATTGTTTGTAGGATATTCTAAGGGATTAATCTGTCTGAAACTTGAATGAAGAACCCTGTGGGGATCTGTGGGAGAACCTGGGCTCAGGAGTCTCTTGCCTTTGGAAAGTATGGCTCAAAGCCATAAAAAGAAGAAACTGGGGCTAGAGAAAAAGATGTCTCAGTTGTTAGGAGAGCTTGCTATATTTTCAGGTGACCAGTTCCTAGAAACTATGTCTGCCTCTGAAATCCCAATCCTTGCAGTTCTGATGCCATCTCTGGCTTCTGAGGGCACCTGCATGCATGCACATATACATATACACATGTATATACATAATTAAAACTGGAGATCTTTTCTCAAAGAAAAAAAGAAAAGAAAATGGTGTTCTCTGGGGTCCCTCCCATTATAACATGTTGTTAACATAGAAGGAAAAAATTGCCCTTTAAGCTATATTGTATTGTGAGATCTAGAATGTCAGTTGTGTTCAAAATAGCTTAAGTGATTACTCTTCTTTTGAGTAGTGTAGCCCAGGCTAGCCTCAAACTGGATGTTCTGCTTTATCCTCCTAGGATGACTTGTACACCATTTTGCTTGGCTATTTAAACATGACTCTGTTCAGTTAACCTGGACTCAAGAAAATGAAGAGCCAATAGTATTTAAAAGCTTGTGACTCAGTCCCAAGAAAAAGAGTGTGTGGAGTCCAGGTCTAGTAAACAGAATTGAGAAAGGGGGTTTTAACTGTTACTGTTTTCTCTCTTAAGGTAAAGCAACAATTTCAAATGATGGGGCCACAATTCTGAAACTCCTCGATGTTGTCCATCCTGCAGCAAAGACTTTAGTGGATATTGCCAAATCCCAAGATGCTGAGGTAGGAAGTCAGTCATAGAAACTTAAGTGGAGGCTGGAACACAATGTCTCCTTCGGTGCCTGGCTCTTTTCACTGAAGATTTTATTTATTTTTTTATTTAGGTCTGAAATTGTAATTGTGTAAGTACTTCATACTTAAAAATAGTTAAAATTTAAAATTTTTTTTAATTATTAATTTTGTTTTTTGAGACAGGATAGGGTACCTTTGTAATTTTGGCTAGTGTAGAGCTGGCTATGTTAGACCAGGCTGGCTTTGAACAGAGATCCTCCTGCCTTTGCCTCCCATGTGACACTATACCCAATCTGTGAGTAATAAATAACCGTTAAAACTATAATCCTGCATGTCCTATTTCATATCCATTAATCCATTGTGGATGGCAACTGTCTCTAGGTCTAAGTTTTTAAGATTGAGTCTAAGCACTCTAGTTTAGATTGGGCATGTGAGCTGTTAATTTATGTAAGTCACTGCTTACCAGTTTATACAATAGGACAGGAAACACTAAGTTTTCCATCTTGCTGTGTGTGAAAAGTACACATAATTTATCTTTCCAACCAGTTTTAAGTGTCCACGTTACTGTCAGCCACCCAGTCTGAATTTGTGAGCATCAGTTTGATGCTAAAGTCTGGGTAGTAAATGTTAGAGTGAGCTTTGTAATGTGGAGTGCTGCAGAATATGGATGTCGAGATGTGTCTTCAACAAGGAAATAATGCCTACTAGTTCTTGTCAGAAGTCTAGCAGCTTCATCCTTTCTTCAGGGTATTTCCTTTCCTATTGAGTATTCCTTATTTTACATAGGGGACACAAGTGAGTAAAAAAGGAATTCATCCCCAGTCAGAAGTTATCCAGTTTCTGTAAATGATCTTACTTTTTCTCTCTTTAAAAATAGAGTTTAGAATCTGTTCTTCCAGAAAACCCAGATTCAGTTCTCAGCCCTAATGGATTAACAACTGCATCTAACTCAGTCCCAGAGGTTTTCACACTCTCTTCTCGTCTCTGAACACTAGGTACACAGATGGAAGACTGGCAAAACCCTCAAGCACATTAAAAAAAAAAAATTAGACTGCAGCGTATAAGCACTGAGAAAGATTATCAGACTAGGAAACCACTATTTCAAATTGTGTTTGAAGCATTTTGAACTTGACTCGTTCTAGGAGTCTAGTTGGCTTTTTGTTACTTCTGCCTTACCTGATTCTAGCTCCAGAGAATTTGACAGCTCTGGTTTTTGTGGGCACCTGCACTTGTGCTCAAATGTTTATACACATAATTAAAATTTGTATTATTTACTTATTTATGGTGTGGGTTTTTTTTTTGTTTGTTTGTTTTTTGTTTTTGAAACAGTTTCTTTGTATCCCTTCCTGTCCTAGAACTAGCTCTGTAGACCAGCCTGGCCTCAAACTCAAAGATCTGCCTGCCTGTGCCTCCCAGGTGCTAGGATTAAAGGTGTGTACTTTCTCCACTCAGCTATTTAAAATTAAAAAAAAAATTAAGCAATGTTTATCATTTCTTGGTACTGTGAATATTTGTCCTATGAGCATGAAACTGCATCTCTTACTAACTTTGTATGTAGTAGAAAGTGCACTGGCTAGTTTTATGTCACTTGACACAAGCTAGAGTCATTGGAGAAGCGGGGAGCCTCAATAAGATTGGGCTGTAAGCAGGCCTATAAGGCATTTTCTTAATTAGTGATTGATGTGGGAGAGCCCAACCCATGTGGATGATACTGCCCTTGAACAGGTAGTCCTGGGTTCTATAAGAAAGCAGGCTGAGCTTGCCACGAGGAACAGACCAGTAAGTATCACCTCTTCATGGCTCCGTGGCTTCTGCTTTAGCTCCTGTTTCCAGGTCTGCCCTGCTTGCATTCCCATCTGAACTTCCTTTGATGATGAACTGTCAAGTAGAAACATAAGCCAAAATAGACTCTTTCGTCCCCAAGTTTCTTTGGACATGGTGTTTCATCTCAGCAGTGGCAGCTCTAAGACAATGCAGTACCTGCTGAATTGTATTCAAGTTTGTATCCTGATAGTGAACTGTCTCTGGGCCCTTTGGAGAAAGATGCTGTCTGGGGTATTTGTATTTTGAAGTCATCTGAGAAAGGTTTATTCCCGGGACACTTTCACTTTTTCATTTTTGTTGCAAAATATATGGGTTTCTGGAAAAAGTTTGACACCTATTTAAAGTGTCTAAATTGGTAGGTTGCATTTAAAAATGATTTTCAGAGCCTCATTTCCTGAATAGCAGAAAACATGTGTTCTTGCCATCTTCTAGGTTGGTGATGGCACCACCTCAGTGACCCTGCTGGCCGCCGAGTTCCTAAAGCAGGTGAAACCCTACGTGGAGGAAGGTTTGCACCCACAGATCATCATCCGAGCTTTCCGCACAGCCACCCAGTTGGTATGAGCTATATTGGCTCACGTGATTTTCTTACACCTGGGCACGTTCACACTTATGTTAATGAGGATAATGCCTTTCCTGGATGTGAAGGAACCACACAGAGTAGAGCTGCATGGGCATTTCCAGCCATTTCTCTGTTCTACCCTTCAGTAACTGATGCCAGCCTGATAGACTAAATTATTCAGAGTATGCAAAATAGGGATACCTTAATATGTCTATTAAATACAATCTTTTTATTTTTTCTTTTACTTTGTTCAAAATTTTGAGATATTTTACTTAAAGCATTTTCCCCTTCCCATTTCCCTTTTAAACTCTCTCATATAGTCTCTACTCTCCTTCAAATTCAAGGCCTCTTGTTATTGCATATATGTATATGTGTATGTATGTATTTATGTATGTTCCTAAATATCTAACCTGTTGGGTCCATATAATATAAAATGTCATTTGTATATTTTCAGGGCTGATCATTTGGCACTGGACAACCAGTTTCTCCTTCCTTCTCTCCCTCCCTCCCTCCCTCCCTCCCTCATGTAGCCTAAGCGGTCCTTTGGTTGATTCTCTTGATTCTCCCACCTCTACCTGCGTGAAAGATTGCAAACGTATGCCACTGCATCTGGCTCATGACAGTTTTCATGTATGCATTTTTTGTTTTATTTAGTTTTTTGAGACAAGGTACAATTTTGGTTTTTATGGGTAACTCATGGTAGCTTGAAGTTTGTACCATTCGGTCTCCCATCATGTGACTAGTGATGTCACTTAATCCCTGTAGGCCTTACTTTCTCCTTTGCTGTGTTGCCAGTGTTGACCCTGAAATTAGGTCATATGTAAGGAATACTTTGGAGGGGATTTACTGGTTTAAAAAACTGGCTTATGTATTATTTATGATGTGTGTGTGTGTGTGTGTGTGTGTGTGTGTATGTGCGTGCGCACACACACACTAGAAGTTGTTGACTTCTGAGCCAGAAGTTTGGCCTAACCTAGCAGGCTGTCTGTTTCAGCTGCATTGTCCTCGTATTGTTAATTGGCAGTCCCAGAGCCAAGTCCTGGAGGTGCCTGGTGATTCTTCAACACTGTACCTGCCCTGTCTTTCTGTTGAATTTTCGAGATGGCAGAGCTTTAAATTTTCCTAGACAGATACAGGCACAGGAGATGTGCTTAAGATCTTGGCACTGTTGGATCCACTTCACTGTTTCCTGTGTTTAGCATGAAACTCAACTCACCTTGTGTTTTTGGCAGGCTGTTAACAAAATCAAAGAGATTGCTGTGACTGTGAAGAAGCAAGATAAAGTGTAAGTTTCCAGTGGGCTTTGTCAGACAGAGCCTTGATGTCTTGTGACCAAACTAGATGAGTAAGCATGCTGCAGTCTCTCTGGGCAGGCTGTTTGGTTTTTGTCAGATCCTTGGCCATGCAACATGAAATAGCCGACACTGGGATGGGTGGGGTGGGGGTGATTGCATCTGCTGTCTTTTGCTGATACTCTACCCTTAATGATAGAGAAGGTGAAAGATGGAGGGGTGGGTGGTGAATTTTGGGTTAAAGGGAAAGTAATGGGGTGATGGGTTGATACTGCTTTTGTCAAATATGAGTTTTCTGCCACACTGTCTAATGGTTACTATGTATAGAGTGTTGTATGGAATGTACTGTTCCCACGCTGTAGTCGAGTCAGGTAAGAAGCTCAATGCCTGTTCTGCCCTATGCTGCAGAGAGCAGAGGAAGATGCTGGAGAAATGTGCAATGACGGCCCTGAGCTCCAAGCTGATCTCTCAGCAGAAGGTCTTCTTTGCTAAGATGGTGGTTGATGCTGTGATGATGCTTGATGAGTTGCTGCAGCTTAAAATGATTGGCATCAAGAAAGTGCAGGGTGGAGCCCTAGAGGTGAGCCTATGTTGCCTCCCTAGACAGCAGACAGCTTCACGTGGGAGCAGAGTTCATAGTATAGGTGAAGAGAGAATGCAGACAAGGCAGGAAGACCTATGTGACCACTCTTAAATGCTGTCTCTGGTCTTTGGATCTGTTTGCTTGCCATCAGGATGGGAAAGTGGACCTGTGTCAATTCAGAATCCTGTTTCTCTATGTTAGTTTCAGGTATATAGAGGGATTGGTTCAGATAAATCACTTGTAGATTCTCCAAAGATAAATCCTGAGATATTTGGCAGTCCACTCTTCAAAGGGGGTAGTGTCAAACTTCCCTTGTATCTCTTGAATAGGTTTATAGTTCAAACCATAAAAGGGACTTAAAGTTAATTGTCCCATAACCACTTTTGCCCCTTACGCAGCCACTGTTGTCAGTTCACATAGTGTAACCTAGAATTCTGTATGCACACTGTATGTACATGCACACTATACTAATGCCAGTGGTTGCTTCTGATACATACTGGTGTTCTATAGCATGGTTTTGTACATTTAGAACTATTGTAGCAATTGAATGATACCTCACCTTAAAGGGGCAACTAAAATATGCTGTGTCACTTAAAGAAAGATGGGTTTGTCCCAAATTTTGTGATGATGATGATGATCAGTAGAAAGTGGGGTTCACTCTTCTGGGTTCATGGATTGATTGGAATTCTGACTATGACCAAACCATTGAACTATCTGTCTTTAACCAGGAGTCTCAGCTGGTGGCTGGTGTCGCATTCAAGAAGACTTTCTCTTATGCTGGGTTTGAAATGCAGCCCAAAAAGTATAAGAACCCCAAGATTGCCCTCTTAAATGTTGAGCTTGAGTTGAAAGCAGAGAAAGATAATGCTGAAATCAGAGTCCACACGGTGGAGGTAGGCTCCTCTAGCAGGGGTGAGGAGGCAGGCAACTTTCTGGATGAGGGCCTCCTTTCTCTATGTTGCTAAGGGTCAGCTCAGGTTCCTGTGGGCACTTTATCTTCCCTCTGTCTGTGTCCATGTCTGCGTACTTGGTTCACTAATTTTTCTCACTTTGTTTTCCTTGACTTCCACCTCGGATAATTTGAACGCGAAAACCTATTGAGCAGCTGTGCTCTGCCTCTTAGAGATGGGCCCTCCAGCTTGTCTAAACTTTTTGGTTTATTCTCTTCTTCATAGTAAGGCTCACATGCACTAAGTAGGGCTCTGCTGCTGAGCCTCATCCCCAGTCCTGGCCACTTTTTAACTTTTGTTTCTTTTTCTTTATGGTTTTTCAAGACAGGGTTCTTCTGTGTTTCTCTGGCTGTCCTGGAACTCACTCCATAGACCAGGCTGACCTCAAACTCACAGAGATCCGCCTGTCTCTTCCTCCCTGAGTGCTGGTATTAAAGGCGTGCACTACCATCGCCACCTGGCTTTAACTTTTGTTTTTAAGATAAACGTTCCTCTGTGCAGCACTGGCTGTCTTGTAGACCACCCCCTTTTTCTTTTGAAGAGGACAGAGTCTCACTCTATAGTCCACTATGTGGACTAGGCTGGCCTCACTGATAACTGCCTGCTTCTCACTCACTATACTGGGATTAAAGGTATATACCACTACACCAGACTTGCCTGACCTTTTTTTAATTTTTATTTTGGACAAGTCTTGTTAAGTCTCTCAGGCTGGCCTTGAATCTTCCTACCTCAGTCCTGAGTAGCTGGGATGATAAGCTTGCCTGTGATTCTCCTTGAATAGACAGGTCTCCTTTCCTTCTAGACTGAGTCTTAAAACTGTGTGTTCCTACCATTGTGGTTCCTAAGGCTGCCTTTTGGTAGCAGTGTTTTCCAGCACAAAATGGCCTCTTTGGTAGGAGAGGTCTTATTGGGGAAATCCCTAGGCAAAGCCCCCTCTTATGTTTCTGTTTGAAAGTGTTAAGTGGTTCTTTTAACAGTCCTAGTGTGTTTAAACTGTTGTCCACTCTTAATTCCCAAACAGGTCAGCATGTTTTCTGTGGGGGAGGGAGTTAGGTTAGCCTTAGATTGTCATATGCACTTTCATCCCCAAACACCCTCATCTTTTTTGGGGTCTCTAGGATTACCAGGCAATTGTTGATGCTGAGTGGAACATTCTCTATGACAAGTTAGAGAAGATCCATCAATCTGGAGCCAAAGTCATCTTGTCCAAACTCCCTATTGGGGATGTGGCCACCCAGTACTTTGCTGATAGGGACATGTTCTGTGCTGGCCGCGTGCCTGAGGAAGATCTGAAGAGGACAATGATGGTAAGCAAAACTTCATGGGCTACTGCTTATCCCTTCATGGCTCTGAGCTGTTTCCGCTGTCCCTGATGTAACAGACTGTCAGGTTGTCCCTGTGTTAGCTCTGTCAAGAAATGTTCCATCCCAGTGTCTGTATACCCAGTAACAGAAACTGCTTTGACAGTTGGGAAGTAGGTGCCACACAGCCGCAGCACTGTGCTCAGCAGGTCAGGCTCAGTGGGTACTGCTTTCAGCCAGGACTATCCCTCTTGGTGTGGGTTGTCATCCAAAGAGCTGATCCTGGGTAGAGTTGCTGGACCCAGAGCACTACACATCACGTCTCTATCTCCTTTGAACTAGATAGACCCTTTTGCCTTTTATGTGTCTGATTCTGTTTTGATTTCATCTTTGTGAGAGGGAGTAGGGATCATCTAGAGGTCAGGGTAATTAATGGTGAACTCTAAGGTTCTGTGGCAGATTCAGCATGGGAAGAGACTTGTTGAGTGGTGGCAGGAGGCCAATTAACCCTCACGGATTTTTCTTGCTCCTCAGGCCTGTGGAGGCTCAATCCAGACCAGTGTGAATGCTTTGATTCCAGATGTGCTGGGGCACTGCCAGGTGTTTGAAGAGACCCAAATTGGAGGCGAGAGGTGAGCCTATGGGCTCAGCTCCCAAGAACTGCTTGGGTGTGCCCAACCCTTTGGGGTGGGTAAAGAACTCAGGTATAGTGAGTGGTAGAGAAAGGAAGTAGTTACAGTCAGATTCTAGATCGGATTCCATAAGCGTTGGTGCTCCAGTGTTACTGCTCCAATCCTGCCTCAAAAAATGCCTTCAGGGTTAGAATTGACAGCCTGAGTGAACAAGCACTGCTCTCTTCTGGAAGGACTGGGCAGTGAGATCAGACAGCATGGTGACAGCAATTCATGTGTGCACCATTGCATCCTGGACATAGGTACAACTTCTTCACTGGCTGCCCTAAGGCCAAGACATGTACTATCATCCTCCGTGGTGGCGCTGAGCAGTTTATGGAAGAGACAGAACGGTCCCTGCATGATGCTATCATGATCGTAAGGAGGGCCATCAAGGTACTGGATAACGCCATTTGCCTGTAACTCTAGAGCTGATAAGATCTTGGGTTTCATGTAACCTGTCCTTCCTAGGTGGCATGTTGGGCTTTGATTTCCTCCTGCAAACCACAAGAAAGACTAAGTTCTCATTTGTCCCACAAATCATGGAGAAAATAACTTCAGCCTCACATATAGGCCATGCTGGCTTTTGGTTGTTTTTTTTTTTTTTTTTGGTTTGGTGGGGGAGGGGTTGTTTTGGTTTTTGTTTTTTAAGACAGAATTCTTTGTGGTCCTGGCTGTCCAGGAACTTGCACTATAGACCAGGTTGACGTCAAACTCACAGAGACCTGTCTGCCTCTGCCTCCTGAAAGCTGGGATTAAGGCATGTGCCACCACTGATCAGCATTGGCCATGATTTAGTTAAGTGGGGCTGATCTATTCAGCTGTCCTCTTGAAGTTGCCATGCCCAAACTATGGTTGACCTTGGCAGTGACCTTTCAATTTCTAAAGTTGAAGCTGGGATGTGCTTGCTGCTGGCTGCTTCTAGGCACCTGGAGTTTGGAAATGGGGATATAAGCCAGTATTCATTTTTTGGCCACTTCTGGGCTGGAGGATTTGCTGTGTGTCCCAACTTGAAGCCTGGAGCTGGGCCACTACATTGTAAGCTATTTGGTTTCTGCAGAATGACTCTGTGGTGGCTGGTGGTGGAGCCATCGAGATGGAGCTCTCCAAATACCTGCGGGATTACTCAAGGACCATTCCAGGGAAACAGCAGCTGTTGATTGGGGCATACGCCAAGGCCCTGGAAATTATTCCACGACAGCTATGTGACAACGCTGGTTTTGATGCCACGAACATCCTTAACAAGCTGCGGGCACGGCATGCACAGGTGATTGATTCTCTGCTCTTTTTGTACTCCAGGGATTGGATGGTTGAGGGTAGCCTCTTAGATATGTGATCTCTGGGAATGCAGTCACTCCAGGTATAGTGGACAGCTCCTTCCTGGCACAGTAACAGCTTCCTGGGAGGGCTTGGGTACTTGTGGTCAGCATGCCCAGAGTTGGAAGCAGGTGGAGAACGGTGCCATTTCCCTCGGGAAAGTGCCATCAATTCAAAATTCCTGACAGTCGAGTACTTTGGAAGGTGTGCAGGAAGAAGTGAAAGTAGTTCCAAAGTGCTTCCTCTCTCTTTCAGGGGGGCATGTGGTATGGGGTAGACGTCAACAATGAGGACATCGCAGACAACTTCCAGGCCTTTGTGTGGGAGCCGGCCATGGTGCGCATCAACGCCCCGACAGCAGCTTCTGAGGCTGCATGCCTTATTGTATCCGTGGATGAGACTATCAAGAACCCCCGCTCCACTGTGGATGCTCCCCCACCGGCTGGTCAAGGCCAAGGACGCCTCCATTGAGAGGCAGTCTGCACACCTCCCTGGGAGGTGAATTCGTGGTGAGGAAATGGTCAATTAGTCTGCTGTGTTCTCACTGGAGGTTATTTAAATAAAACTTAAGATTATTTGGTCACAATTTTTCACATGAACATCCTCCTGCCTCTCAAAATGAGCATAGTGTGTATACTTGCTGAAGTAGAAGTAAATAATTCTGCTGGCCTGCTGAAGTCTCAGTGTAGTTGTGCTTCTGAGTTGTAGCTAGATGTATGGTGGCTTCCTTTTCTCCCGTTATCATCTTTAGTCCTTCTAGCTCATGCACGGCACACACGCAACATTGCTTCCATCTCAGTAGGTGGACTATGTTCTCTGAGCTTAGGCATGCTTCCTCTTACAATATTTTAAGTGATGAGGGCTCTGGGAAAAATGTTAGGGTGTCAACATAATCTCCGGACTCTGGCACCTTCTTAAGGCCTTGGCGAAAATAGCTGTTCTCTTTTGTTTAGTCACCTTGAGAGTCCTTTGTGTTTAAACTGGTACTGTGGATTGAACCCAGGGCCTCATGAGGTTTGCTAAACAAACACTTGCCTCTGAGCTATGTTTCCAATCCTATTTTTACTTTGGGTTGATCAGTCTTTGAACTGTTAAGGTTTCACTAAGTTGCCTAAGCTGTCCTTGATCTGCTTTGTCCCCTGAGTAAGCTAGAACGACTGTCTTTTGCCACAATCACTTTCTTATAATGAGGTAGTTAGTTAATTGGCACAGAAGCCCAGGAGGGTGTACCAGTGCCTCTGTTCTGCTAGCTGTCCCAAACTAGAGCTTTAACTAGTGGCTATTAGAACTGGGTTGTGTTGAGTAATTGGAGTTTTTCCTAAAACTGGGAAGTGATCAGGTAATTTGAGCTCTGAACTCATGGTTAGATCGTCTTGAAGCAGGATAGGATTTTGGGGCAGATGTGCACTCTGGAGTGTGACATCCATCCTGTGATCAGGTTGGAACAGCTAGCTCTCAAGGATTACTTGTACAGCTAGGCACCTGCTTGTGTTTAAACAGGTTAGGTGCTATTAATTAAATCATTATTTAAAAATATATATATTAAAAAGCCCATTATCTAAATTGGGAAAATTAAGGCCAGGCTACCGTAGCAATTCGGTCTCTCATACGTCTAAGTCATTGCCAGAGCCTCCTGAGGTGAGACTAAGCTGCTGTGGGTGAACAGTCCCTATTTACTGCTTCTGTTCTGGCTACTTGGGTTTACCTTGGAGGCTTGATATATCTGGACACCAAAGCAAGCTTGAGCAGTCACTGACCTTTCTCCAGCATTGTCTGCAGCCCTAAGGACGGTGCCTAATTCTTCATTTGCCCCATTGACTAGGCTATCAGACTTCTTCCTTCCTTAGTGACCTGAACCGCAGAAAAAGCTGTAATGAGGCCTGTGGATGTTGGTTGACTGGGTGCTTGCCTAGCATGCATTAGAAACTTGGGTTCAGTCATCTGGACCACACAAACTGGACACGATGTACACACGTATTCCCTAGTACCAGAAAACTGGAGCTAGGAAGACAGCTCAAGGCTGTCTTCAGTATTGAGTTTGAGGCCAGGCTGGAAGCAAAGGGTAGGGGTTTGTTGTCTGACAAAAATACAGCTGCATGCCACATATTTCCGTGGACCAAACACAGTATTTTTAGTTTCATCTTTTATTGGATACAGAACCATAAATTCTCTGATGCCCATGAGTCCTTTTAAATACATATGCTCAATACATTCGGCAAAGGGCATCTGGGTGACATGGAGCAAAGTGCTGGGATGGCAATGCCTGGGTGGGCAGATAAGTGGGGCCAAGGAAGGGCCCCTGAGGGCTGGAGGTACAGGCACCACTTTAGAAACAAGTAAATCCAAAAGCTGCTGTTCTCCCCTCTGCCTAGTGTGCTGGGGCAGGGTGCAGCCTGGCTGTGCAGGGAAGGCAGGGCCTTGGGGTCAGTTGTCCCACTAGTAGTGCCCTCTGAGCTTCTTTAGGCCTCTGAGACCCCTGCCAGGGATGAGTGGAGACTGGCAGTTCCCGGCCAAGCCCCCTCCACCCCAGGACTGTGGTAAGGGCAGAGGCCCAGAGCTGGCCTCATGGTGGGGTGCCTGCTTGATTGTCGGGCAGTCTTAGACTAAGGTCCCAAAAAGTTGAGGAAAGCCTAATTAATATTCTGCTCTTCACCCAACCTTCAGCCTGGTCCCTGGGCAGGGACGGCAGCTGAGCTCACTTGTCTGGGAGTAAATATACACACTACACAATATATACAGAGATGCTGGCCTGAGCCAAGGCTGGATGAGAAAGTATGGCCACCGAGGACATCAGGCTGACAGGCTGGGGTAGACAACTCCTCAGGGCACTGGGCCATATCCCACTCAGTCACACTTCTTCCAAGTTCACCAGAAACTATGTCTTTGGCACCAATTGTCACTCTGGGAAGTTTTCCTTCAACATAGCGCCTTACAGAAACGGGTTGCTTGTGTTCTGAAGCATTCTACATAAGGGCTTGGGGACAGGAAAGGCAAAAATGGATCCAAACCTTGGAGCAGCAGGCCTTGGGAAGGAGACCTGTTAGATGTGAGGCAACTCCTAAGAGATCTACTTGGCCTCTGTTGTCGTAGGGTTAAGAAAAAAAAAAGACTGATTTCAGGGTGCTTTCTTTTGATGGGTGGAAAGCAGGAGTGCATA
The DNA here is from genome assembly GCA_028555095.1 of Dicrostonyx torquatus. NCBI lineage: Eukaryota > Metazoa > Chordata > Mammalia > Rodentia > Cricetidae > Dicrostonyx > Dicrostonyx torquatus. Next base: position 359,652 of record JAQHUG010000548.1, on the reverse strand, counting down.
CATTTCTATAGTCTTGCCATACTGGGGGGGAGAAAGCAGTCTGCATAAGCATGAAGTACTCAGGCCAAACATGCTACACTCACAAGTGCTAGGGCCAGGCTGTGTGGCAGAAGTAGGAGTGGAAGAGAAGCCAGGTGACTGCCATCCATGAGCCCTCCATGGACCTGTGCTTCCTCACATGGTTTTTGTACCTTATTAAGTATAGGACACAAAGGGCTCTTCTTTGAGCACCTGAAGATGGGCTAAGGTACTTCTCAGGAAGCCAGGTGTCCCATCCCCAACTCTGGCTCTGGACTGCTAAAGATGGAAACAAGCATATCATCCAGAAGCAGGGTTGGTCCCCTGAGGAGAAAGGAACCACAAGTGGAGGGCAGAGCCGTGGCTCAAGGCATGCCTAAGACTATGATGCCCGAGACTCGGCCAGGACACAGCGACCTGCCACTTAACGTTGGTAGGTCTACAGTTTTCATTCTACCCACCTTTACTCAGAGCAAGAACACAGGTGAGACCTCTTGGGGTTTCTTGGAAACAGCTTTTTAGAGGCCAGACTTGTGCCAATAAAAGGCGTAGGTTTCCCTCTCCGTGGATCAGGATGTGGTGTGGATGTAGTAGAGCCTGGAACTATCCTCTTGACCTTGCTTCCTACCCTGATGACTGCACCCTGACCTGTTTCCCTCAACACCAGGCATTCTAGTGCCTCCCCTGTCCTAACCCTGGGGTTGAGGAATGGAAGCCCCTGGGGGCAGACTTGGCCAAATACCACATCACTTTGTGCTTTATCCAGGAGATGGAAGCAGGGATTACGTGGATGCAGCTGGCAAAAAACTGACCTACGAAAGGCAGCTACGCCCCAAGTGCACCTCCACCTCCCTTCTGAGCCACTGGAGGTGAGGAAAGTTGTGCTGTTGCCTGTGACTCCTGGGGACAGGGCTCTGGAGGCAGCTGTGAGAGGTAGGGGTGTAGATACCACACAACCAAGGTTGCATGCAGGACTAGGCATGGAGTATCCAGCATGACAGCCTTGGCATTTCAGTCTTCACAGAACAGCAACAGAACAAGCCACAACTCAGTGATGATGACAACTGGGGCAGAGCCATAAGGTCTGGGCGCACTGAGCAGGAGGGTGTACAGCAATGGAAGGGACTTGTTGGGCCGCAACCCACAGCAGGGTTCATGCTTGTGGCACAGCTGTAGAAAGCTGACCAGAGGATCCCACCTAGTATAGGAACAAAGGAAACCTAAGATTTGGACAAGAGGCCAGCCAGGTATCTGATATTTGAAAGATTTGCCAAGTGAGGGTTGCCAAGACTCAAGCCTCAGCCACTGTGAGAGGAGGAACTCGGCTGGGGATACTCCAAGACTTCTGGGTATGGTTCAAGGGCTGACACCCTGCGCAAAGTCTTGACCCAGGGCTGTCAAGACTCAGGAAGATGATTGTGGAAAATTCTTTTCTCAGCCTTGGCACCAGTACCTCGCTCCTGGCCTGAAGCAAGCTGTTTAGTAAATCAAGCCCCTCTTTACTCCCCAAGCACCAGCCCAGCAGGGGGCCCAGTTCCCCCTCCCTCCGTGGTCCCTCAGCAGGGAGTGGTAGGTATAGCTTTAAACTTAGCTCAAGGTGTGTTAATGAGAACTCTTGTCTTACAGTAGTCTCCTCCACCTGGCCTTTACCTGCCAGGGAGATGTGGGCCTCATCCTGGGGAGTTGTAGATTATTTTTTTTACCCTTTCAAACTCATTCCTATGGCCCTGCCCCAACTTTAATCTTCTACCTGGGTCCCTAGGCTTATCACTGGAGAATGTGGACCTGGGCCTGCTGTCTGAAGGGAGTGATCAAGAGTCTTCCTAACCATGTCTGAGCTGCCTTAAGCTGCTCCTGGCCTGTGGCCTGACAAGAGGCTCCTGACCTCAGGAAGGAAACCTGCCTGAGCAGCTGAGGAGCTAGCTGCTGGGTGGTTACTGCAGATCTTCTGAGTGGCTGTGACAATCAGGTGCTGGTATGTCAGCTTCTTGCTGGCTGTGCCAGAAGGCTGCTCCAGCTGGGGATGTCATGGGGGGTCTCAGGGCAGCTTCTATCCAAGCCCCTGCCCTGGGGAGGCGGTGCTGGGTCACCTGTCACCTTGCTGTTTGAATTAGATGGGGTACTCAACCGCGGTCTGGAACCTGGTGTAACACTAGACCTCCCAAGGTCTAGTCCAAGCCAGGGCCCCTCCAGAGGTCCAAAGAGTGCCTTGGTGTGGGGCTGGCAGGGGCCCTGCAGCCCCTCACCCGGGTTAGCAGCCACCTTCCACCTTGACGTGCAGAATCTTCGAGAAGCCAGGCCTCCTTCGTAGAGCCTATAAATGGAGCCCAAGGTTAGCTCTTCCTCACCAGCCCCAGCCAAGGGGTCTTTTGTGGCCTCAGAGCCCACCTCTCACCTGGAGTTTTGTTACCATATCCTCAAACAGCTTCTGGGCCTCTGGGCTGCTGGGCTCTTTGAAGTAATCAGCAATCCCAATCTGCACCACAATGGATTTGAGGTTCCGGCAGATGCCTGGGAGAAGGCAAGTAAGGGATAGTGCTTAGCAGGGGCAGCGGGCTGCATGTTTCCTCTCATGAATGAAATCAGAGCCCCGAGAAACATACACGAGCCAGCCACAACATGAGTGTCAGACCAGTGCTGGCTGCAGCTGATGACATCTTAAGGCGGGAGGACATCTGGGACACGTGTGTGAGCAAGCTCTTGAGTGCTCTAGGAACTTTCTGGCAAAGGGGACAGCTCGTACCGTGACCTGGGCACTTGGAAAAGACAAGCTGCTCAACTGAGACTGGGTGGGGTGGGTGGGGGCAACCAGGCCTTCCTGAAGCACGGGCTTCAACAATTATTGGCCATGATATCAGGGAGAGGTGGCATGAAGTCAGAGGCTAGGAGGGACCTAAACATGATCTGGGGGACCATTTAGGTGGATATGAGGCTGAAGGAAGGTAAATAGGAGGGCCCAGGAGGTGATGTGGTCAAAGAAACAGATATGGTGGCCCAGGCCTATCTATCACCTCAGCTACTCAAGAAGCTAAGACGGGCACCATTAAGTCCAAGGCCAGCCTAGACAGCTTAGTGAAACTGTCTCAAAATAAAAATGAAAAAAAGGCCAGGTATAGTGGTGCTTGCCTTTAATCCTAGCAGTGGGGATGCAAGGTAGGCAGATGTCTATGAGTTCGAGGCCAGCCTGATCTACAGAGTGAGTTCCAGTCCAGCCAGGACTTTGTAGACAGACCTTGTCTCATAAGTTGGGGGGTGGGGCGGGTGGGAGGGGCACACATCTTTGCAGTACAGTATTTAAAGCACTGGACTTAATCCCAGTACTGGTGGGAAAAAACTAAGAAACCGTCAGTCTGCATGGAAACCTCCCAGAGGCCAGTCGTCCTGAGAGGTGGTCCACAGTGAAGGCAGAAGAATGACTGCGTAGATGGGATGAGTCAAAGTGAAGTCCTTACCCAAGAAATGTCCCTGAGGACTTAAACATACTGTGTCCTTTACCATCTAGAAGGTCAAAAAATGAGATTGCAGAATTCAGAAAGCAAAGTAACATGCTAAAGAGCAACATAGAAACCCTTGATGCTCTTTGCCTGTCTGCTCTCTGCCTCTGCCCTGTTGGGAGACTCACACAGGAATTACTGGCACCACACACGCAACTCACGGTGCCACTGTGGGCCAGCATGAAACAAGAGCTATCCTGTGCAGCTAAACAGTTGGCATTAAATGCTGCTGGGCCTGGAGTTCCATCCTTGCCTCAGATGCTGAACAAGCTGGGGAGAAGGCTGACACGTGCTGGCTAGAGCAATAGGACACACACACTGCCTGCTTGTAGAAGAGACTGGACCAGCCCTTACCATTTCATCGGAGCAGCTATGACTATCCCAGGGGACCCTCAAGACCGGTCTTGTTGGTTTTCTCTCATAGAAAAATTGGAGTCACCAGACAGACCCTCAGCTGGCCTGTCAGCCGTTCCCTCCTCCCCATCTCTGCTAGGGCTGCACTTGGAGGCATTAGACTCTGAGCGCACTCCACTTATGTAGCTATGAGGGAGCTGTTTTCTGTGCTAAGACTTTTGAGTGGTATCGTTACTTTGGAATAACTACACTCTGTAAGTAACGCTCACCCGTGCTTTGTAAATAAGTCATAAACTCCACATTCACCAAGTTGGACTCTGGTGGCACTATCTGGTACATCATAGGTGCCCTTTCTGGGAGGAAAAGACAACTGTCTCCAGGAAAAATTCACTCAATGTTGCAAAATGTTCAAGGAATGTCCAAGGATAGGCTGTAGCCACACCCTGCTCTGTACCCCTAAACTCCCATTGCTCACTGTTAAAATGTAGCAGGGCCTTAGGGGTGACAGGGGTGGCTGTGAGCACCAGCATCTCCAGTCCCTTCAGGCCTTCCCGGCACACCTCAGCCGCCACCTCCTGGGTAATCTCTGACACGTGGTCCAGTTCTAGGACCTGTAGCCGCATGCAGTTTCTTGCTAGGAGAGGAAGAAGAGAAGCCTGGTGACAAACTCCCTGGCCCACCTCCTTCCCAGTACTTAGTCCCTCACCATCCCCTAGGCTGCAGGCCCTAACTCTGGTGGGATTTCATAGGCAGCACTTCACCCTTGCCTGCTTCTTACCTACCCACTCCAATCCCAAGGAAAGACTCACCAAGTGACGCCAGGCCCTGTACCCCACAGCCAGCACCACCTACACCCAGGGCCCGGAGGTGAGGCCAACAACGTCCAATCATCTGCAGGCAACGGTTGCTGAACCGAGTGGGCTGTTGGCTGAAGAACAGACAGTGAAGAGTGGTCAGGGAGGAATTGCAGTCCCAAAGGACCCTCCCTATCCATGCTCAGGCAAGCACCTTGCCAACAGTCCAGCTGTTCAAGTCAGAAAAACAGCTCATCTCTAACTCTACCCCCTCCCCTCTTACCACATCTGACAGCTTCAGATTCTGGAGTCACCCAGAAAGAGCTGTAGACCAGAGTCCCACCCCAGTCTCCATGTACCCTGCACCTGGTGGCCAGATACTCATCAGGCAGCAATCAAGTGTCTCTTACAGCCAAGAGAACTGAGCCAGGCCCTAGAGTTCAGGGTGACAATGAAGATAGCTCCCATCCTCAAAGCACAGTCTATGACATACAACATTTAGTATTCTGACTTTAATCTGCCCCTGTCACCTAGCCTTGAACTTGTAGCAATCCTGTCTCAGCCTCCCAAGGGCTGAGGTTTCAGACCACACCTAACTTCCGGTACCCTTATTTTTTTGTTCGTTTGTTTAGTGTGACTTCAAACTCATGCAGCTGAGGATGACCTTGAACTCCTGATCCTCCTGCTTCTACCTCCCAAGAGCTGGGATGATGAAGTGTGCACCACCGTGTCTGGCTCAAGACACTGTTCTTAAAACTGACAACCTCCCCAATAAGCTTCCTAGTATTTTCTAGGTAAGATGTACCAATCTGCATCTTTTACCAAGGCCTTCACGATGTTTCCAAACCTGACTTTCCATCACTGCTGGCTTGCTGGCCCTACTCACACCAAACTTCATCCCTTGACATCCATTCAGGAAATAGTATCTGTCATCTGATGCTCGTGGTAGCAAGGACACAGAAATGGACTTTTGTAGAGTCTGCCCTGGGAACTAAGTTTAGTAGAGGAGCCTAAAGTAGAAATTACTACAGAATGGATATTACGGTCAAGGTGAGGGGCAATGGGGGCCTAGTATGGGATCACAATGACAGACTCCACCAGGGTATAAGAGAAAGCACACTAGAGAGCCTGGGAGGAGTTGGCATATAGGGAGATCACTGCGAGGGTAAGGGGCAGGGCAGAGAAACCTGGGAATCTGAGGACGTCCCAAGTAGAACAAGGGATGATTCACCCATACCCTGGATTCACCAACAATAACCTATTTGTCCTTGCTTTGGGATGGGATCCTGCGACATTGCTCACACAGGTCTCAGATTCTCAGTCTGGGCTCTGGAGTAGCTCAGATGGCAGGTGTGACACCACACCCAGCTCTCTCTATGTAGTATTTACTGACTTCCCTGAGCTGCTTCTCCTACGTCAGGCTAGTGTTGTCTACACACATACCATGAACTTTATAGTCTCCAAGAACAGGCTATCGTTGAGCCAGTAATGGCTCTCATAATCTAAGCCGCAAGACTAAGGTCTGGGTGGCAACGCTGGGCTGCCAGGATGGCTCAGAGGTTAAAGGTATTTACCACCAAGCCTGATAACGGAAATTTGATCTTAGAGACTCACATGTGGAAAGAAAGACTCCTTGAAGTTGTCCCCTGACCTCCACGCAGATACTCAAATATCTAACACAAAGACTGGAGTGGCACTGGCAGGAAGCCAGGGAGAGGCTCCAGTTCCCATCTTATGGCCCTGCTCCTTATGATCATCAGCACATTGACCAACTGTGTGTAATCTGTCCCCAACAGCTGACTTGCTCAGTCCTCAGTCCCAGACTGGGTCCACTGCTGTCCCCTCCCAACCCACCCGGTTGCCTGGGCTTACCAGGGATGAAGTGGTGCCACCTGGAGGGAAACAATCTCTCTGCAGCCTGCACCCAGGGCCCAGATCACCTCATGGCCCACAGGGTCTGTGGCACTCCTGTGAAAAAGCCAAAGCGCTAGTGACCCATCTTAGCGGCCTCTGTTCCCACCAGAGGCAGGACCATGTGGTAGCTAGGGACCAAGGCTCAGAAGGTGTGAGCTGCGCTTCGGGAAGGGAAGACCCACCTGTAGGTGACAGCCTGCAGGGCACGGCAGTAGCAGCTGGCCAGCCAGAGTGACCGGTCGGTGAGGATGTTGGGACAGTGGGAGATGCGCAGGATGAGCAGATTCCCACCAGCGGCCTTCAGCAGGGACTCCAGCCCCGCTTCAAGACAGCCCCTGAGGATGAGCAAAGAGGTCAAGGAACTGCTGGCGGTCAGGTCACTTCCTCATCTGGGAAGCATCCCCCACTTAAAACTCAGGAACACCCACCACCACCCCCAACCCCCCCATTGCAGGCCTCACCGGGTGCTGCGGGCATATTCCTCCTTGCTTTCCTTCTTTCCCCGCTGTCGGGGCTTCAGGTTCTGTAACGTTAATGAGTGGGCCTGGGTGCACCACTGAGCCAACATCGCCAGGAACTGGGGAAGATCAAGTGATATGAACAGACATAGACCTGACTGCCAGGTGATGGATTAGCCCTGAGTAGGAGGCACCATGAGAGCATCTGGGGCAACCAGGGCAGTAAGGATTACAAGGACTAGACTTTTACTGCTGGTAAAAGCCGGGCTCCCAGGAGGGCAGGGGCAGGCACCTTGGAACAGACTCGGGCATTCTCAAGCAGCACCCTCGTCCAGACGGCAGGATGGCGAGCCACAAAGCGCCAGTCCCGGCAGACCTCTGCAGCATGCAGCAGGGTACGGGTATCCAGGTAGGTGAAGATACAGAAGAGGGCAGCACGCATCTTGAGGATTTCTGGGCTGATGACTTCGTTGGAGCGTGAGGGGCTACCTCTCTCCACTCGCCGGCCTCGTCCACTGCCTCCCTCAGGGCGGGCTGCAGAACACCAGGACCAAAGGAGACATGGAGAGTAAAAGGCCATTATGGAGCTGTGGGTGGGGAGCTGGGGCAGTGCAGGAGCTGGCAGGAGGAGTGAGTGTGAGACCCACATTGGGGACCAGCTCCCAGGGAAGACAACAGGGCCTCTGCTTTCCCCTTCACTACAGTACCCCAAATTTTACTAATTGAAAAAGGGTTATTGGTTGCTTTGCCACACACCAAAAACCTTTTCAGACACAGTCTCGTGTATTTCAGCCTAGCCTTGAACTCACTAGGTGGCACTCCTGATTATCCTGCACCTGCTATCCAAGTACTAGGATTGGAGATGTGGACCAACATATCCAGTGTGAGACGTTAGGTATCAAAGCCAGGGCTTCATGGATTCTAGATAAGCACTGTCCTGACTGAACTACCTCCCCAGCCCTAAGCTTTCCTTTGGAGGGTCAAGCCTTCCACATGAATACAGGGCTACTCCCCCAAACCCTTGCTTTGTGGCAGGCACTTCAGAGCCTAAAATAAGCAGCTCTTCTTCTCTACCTGTGATAGAACCCGTGTACACAGACCCCCTTGAATGAGCATCCTTGGGTCATTGCAGGCCTGCCCTGTCACACAAACCCCTGCTCCAAGCTTGAAGAGTACTTTATAGGCAGACAAGAGTAAGGGAGGTATAGAGCCAAGGGTCACCATTTCCATCCTGTGGCCCCTGAGACAACCCAGCACCCTGGAAGGCTGGATTCTCTACCCACTTTCCCAGGTCTTACCTGAGAGCCGGCAGCTGTTCAAGGGCCCAGCCAGAGACGGTCCAGGGCGTGGAACATCAGAGGGGCCCTCAGCCTCTGACTCAGTGGTTCGGGAGCCCACATCTGAGACGTCACCCTCCTCCCCCTCGGTGCTGTGACGGCGTGGTCGGCGCTGCCAGTTCTGGATGGCCTGTCGTCGCAGGCCTGAACTACGAGGGGGCTGGGACCGCTCTGAACCACCGTTGGTAGCCTGGGCCCGTGAACCCAAGCCCCCAGGGCCACTGTCCTCTGAGGGCCCTTCCTCTGGCCGGGGCAGCTCCAGACTGTCACTGTCATAGCAGCCTGAGCTCTGGGATGCAGCTGGCACACGGCTGGAGGCCCTGGGGTGGGTGGGGGAGTGCATAGTGAAGGCTGAGGGATACAAGACTGCCCCAACTCCCAACATTTTCCTTACCACCAGCCAAGGGGAGCCCACTGTTTTGCTTTCCAAAAGTCCCCTGAGCATGGAAAAGCAGACCGGTGCTTTCCAAAAGTCCCCTGAGCATGGAAAAGCAGACCGGTGGCACCAGGAGGGTGGACACAGAAGGAGGTGAGCCTCTGATGGGCCAGCAGACTGTCCAGGGTGAGGGGAGGATGTGTGGGGTGGGCCAAGCCCGAGGCTTACCCTGTGCTGGGAGAGGAGCCATGCCGAGATACGGCGTATGTGCTTGGCACAGCTGGGCCTGCATGGTGTTCTCGCTGTAGCCCCCAGAGTGGAAGGGAGAGGAAGGATGGGCAGAGGAGGCCAGAGAAGAAGGCGATAGTAGGAGAGAGAGGAAAATAGAAGAAAAGAAGGAGAGGAGAGAGAAGAATAAAGTTGGGAAAGATGGACGAATGGACAGACGGACAGTCCAGACAGGCAGGCTCCCAAATCCCTCCCAATACACCCACCCAGCCTCCCAGGGCCCAGCTTGTGGCTCCTAGGCTCTCATTTACAGAGAAGTACAGAGAGGGGTTTCTGAAGGCTGAGGCTATGGAAACAGCCTTGCCACGGCCCCAGAACCGGCACTCCCGCCCTGTGAGAGTGGACCGCCCTCCCACTTCAGGCCTGGGGTTGCTCCTGGGGGACAGGCAAAGGAGGCAAGTTGGGGTGGTGTGGGAGAAGGCTGTGGGGACCACACGAGCAGGTGAGTAGGCAGGACATGTGCACACTCACCGTTCTGCCTGGGCCTCTCGCCCCAGGCCCTGAGGCGCTGCCCCCACCTCCTCGGCCCAGGCTGGCACTGGGTGTGCTGCCACAGCTGCTGCTGATGACCTGCAGCTGGCGCTCAGCCCTGTCTGCACGCTCCAGGAGCTCCTCAATGAACTGTTGCAGTCGCAGCTTGGCACTGGCCTCCCGAGCTGCTGTCTCCTTCAGGAACTGGTCAATCTGCACCACCTCCCTGGGCCGGGAGCAGTCTCTTACCCAGCAGTTCCCTGGTCTGACGGCCCTCAAACCTCCCATCGGAGGAAAGTCAGGCAGTGGCCTAGGGTGTCTGCCTGCTCATGGTCCCGTGGACAATGCCCAGCACTCAGACCCACACGCACAATGGCACACACACACAACACAAACAAGCAGACACACAAGTCTCCACACACTCACAACACACACAACTGTTAATACTGCCATCAACTTGACAGGAGCTGGAATCACCCAGGAGACAAACCTCTGGGCACATCTGTGAGGACATTTCTAGACTGGGTTAACCGAGGTGCAAAGATCCACCTATATTTGGGTGGCACCATACTTTCTACAAAGTAGAAAGCAAGCTTGGCGGCAGCTTCCATCGCTGTTTCCTGGCTATAGACAATCCTTGACCAGCTGCCCCACACTCCTGAGACCACACCCTTCCTGCCATGATTGTCTCCCCAAACGGTGAGCAGAAGTAAGCCCTGCTTTCCTTCAAGTTACTTTTTTTCTTAAATGTAATTTTATACATGTGGTAGTAGAGATCACTCAGCCACTTGTTAAGTCTCACACAAGACCTGAGTTTGGTTCCCAGCACCCATTCACAACCACTTCATTTTCAGGAGATCTGACACCCTATTCCGATCTCTGTAGGCACCAGACGCCATACAATCAAGCACAATACTAATACACATAAAAAATACTGTACGTCTAAAAAATTTAACCAAAACTGTGCTCCAATAGATGTGCAGAGGCTGGAGGATGATGTGAAGGAGTCGGTTCTCTCCTTCCTTATGGGACCCAGGGAACAAACTGTCAGCCCTTTAATCTACATCAGATATTCTATCACAGCAACAAGGAAAGTAACTAAATACACCAGGCCTCCGAAGACATAGTCACAGGCAGGCTGTACACTGTCACCTCCAGGCACGTGAAGAGTACCATAGGCTAAAGCAGACATCCTCAGTTCCCTGTGGTCTCAATACACAAACCCAGGCACAAATTGAGAGCCTCATAGCTGTGAACACATGTCCTCACTCGGCCCAATACACAGCTCCCGCATGTTCCTATGTACGCAATCATGTCCACTCTCATGGGACACTCATACTCTGAAACACATTGAGAAGCATGGAGACTCAAGCCTACCGGCCCAATTGAACACACGCACATAATCTCTGGAGTATTAAAATGCATGGAGTCACATCAACACAGAGAGAAACATAACGCACTCCTATAGTTTGCCCCAGCATCTGAGGGGTACATAAACACACAGCACCCTCACAGTTACCCGCATTCATGCATTCATTAAACATTTAATCAAGGTGCTGGGCACTGTTCAAGATACTGGGAAAACACTACTGAACAAAAAAAGGAAATCCTGGCCTGCATAGAACCGACATGGCAATGAGGACAAACACCACATCTCACTACGGATTTTGTAATGCTCCATTTGCAGAGGAGAGAAACAAAGAGGTAGCCAGTAAATACCGCTAAGTAGAGGAAAAAGTAGAGGAACGCTAAATGTGGTGCATAGCAATAATAGCAATATTCATGAGGCTGAGGCAAGAGGATCATGAGTTCAAAGGCTACAAAGCCAGAGTCTACATCAGATACGGTGTAGCTGGATCCAGGACTGCGATGAACACGAAGTTTACTAATGACACAATGACGAGTCCTGGAGGTGGCAACCTGACCCCAGCATAAAGGTTCAAGAGAGAACCAGAAATACAAGAAAGGCCTTCAAGAAGCCAAGAGCAAGAAGCTGGAAGGTTTAGAGGAAGCTGATTTATGATTCCTGGGAACGATGTAACTGTGTCTGCATGCTTTTACGAAGTACAAGATGACATGGAGAGCTGGGCCATTTCTTTGAGTTGGCTAAAGGGAGGTTCTGGTAGCAAAATGCAAGAGCTGCCTGGGCTGGCTATTGGAGGTGAAAAAACACATACTCTAGGGTCCCAAATCATCACATAACACACTCAAACCCACGGGCACAGAACCCACCATTACAGACTCAGAACTTATGCTCCAAAGCTTGACTACATGGAGACACCCCAGACATGTGCGGGGATAAGTAAATAACATCCACCTTCCCACGGGATCCCCAGAGTCTACTCACTGCTGCTTGCGGCTCAGCTCCTGCTCCTTATGCACCAGGTCCTGCTTAAGCGAGGCCAGCAGCTCCACGCTCACGTCCACCTGGCGCGAGAGCTCAGATGCGCGCTCCTCCAGCTCCTCCTTTTCGCGTCCCAGCCGAGCACTCTCCTGTCGCGCAGTCTCCAACTCCGCGGCCTTGCGCTCCAGCTCGGCCTGTAGCCGGCCCACCTGGCCCGCGATCTTCTGCTCCACCTCCTCGCTCAGCCGCTCCAGTCTCCGGTCCACCTCCAGCTTCTCCAGCGCGCGGATCTTGAGGCGTGCCAAGCCCTCTTCGTAGGCTACGTCTGCAGGCGATGGCGACGCCGGCGATGCGGAGGCGGGTCCGGAACAAGGACCAGGGCCAGGCCCGGGTGGCGGCGTCGAACAGGCCGAGGATGCCACGGACTTACGCGCGAATAGCTCACCGAGTGGGATTTCGATCTCGCGTAGCGCATAGCGTGCGGCAGGCACTAGCCCCGGCTCGGCCAGCTCCTCGCAGGGAAGGCTGGCGGGCACCAGGTCGCCGGGGAAGTGAGCCAGCGGCGCGTGGTGGTGGTGATGGTGCAGCAGGTGTGGCCCCGCGGGCGCCGATCCTGCCGCCTGTTCCTTGCCCTGGAAGGACGTGCTCTCGAAGACCTCGCGCCGGGCTCCGGGCACCGCCAGCAGAGCAGCGGGCTCTGGTGCCAGCGGGAAACCGGAGGCTGCTGCAGCAGCTGCTGCAGCAGCGGCCGCGCCGTCGCAGATACTGTTCGTCTTGGAGAGAATGTAGAGCGTCTCGTAGGTGTGGCTGTATTCCAGGTGCGCGCGTAGCGACGACAGGCTCCTGAAGCGCTTATGCTCTCCGCATCGCGGGCATCTGTACGGTAGGTCCAGCGAGGCCATGGCCCCGCCGCCCTCGAGACGCGCCGGCTCCACCGCAGCCGCCTCACCGGTCAGCCGGGCGCGCTCATGGGGGGCCGCGGATGGGCCCGGCCTACGGGATCAGGACGGCTCTGGTCACCAACAGCCAGGGCCTGGGGAGGCTAGAAGAGAAAAAGTGAGGCTCAGCAGCCTGCTAGCCACGCTCCCACCCGCCACTCCCACGTTCAGCAATCCTGTACCCTGGTTTCATGGATATATCTAGGATGCAGGGCTCTGGGACCTAAGCATGAGAGTGTGACCTCCCCGAAGTGTGGGGACTATGGTACTCCAGGTGTATGTAGCCCAGGCTAAGCTCTTGCCTTCCAAGTGCTGAGATTACTAGGCCTAGATTTTTATTATTTTTATTTTTTATTATTATATTTATTTTTATTTTTATTTTTATTATTAATAATAATTATTATTTAAATTTTAAGACTGTTTTTGAAGGCTGGAGAGATGGATTCGCAGTTAAGAGCACTTGTTGCTTTTGTAGAGTACCTGGGTTTGGTTCCCAGAACATACTTAATGGTTCCTAACGATTGTAATTCCAATTCCA
>JAQHUG010000548.1:323301-338284 GCA_028555095.1 Dicrostonyx torquatus | reverse complement strand
ATTCAATAGGCTCCGCCCTCCAAAGAATAAACAACAAAAACTGCTGAGTCACTCTCAGACTAGAAAGTTAAAAGACCTGGAGACCCCACCAGCTGCCAGGAAGAGGTTTAGACCAATTGAGTCACTTGGAAAGAACACTCTCCAACCTGTTGAGCTGCTTGCAGGCTGTGCAGTGTGCTTCAGGTCCCCAGCTTTGTGAGCTGTCACCCACGCTGGGGTGGGCTTTGGTAATGCAGCTGTCTTTGAGTCATTTGTGCTCCTGTAAGTAATCCTTCATCGGTATTTCTGTAACCCCAATAAGTCCACTTGTTCACCAAGTTGGACTTCAGTGGTATCCACAGTTTGATCTGTTGTTGACTCCCTATCAGGGGTGTATAGCCTCTCCCCAAGAAAAGTTTTGTCATACAACAGTGGGCCTGGAGATTCCAGGTTCACATACCCAGCTGGTGGGGAGCAGCCTGTTCTGACTTGTATACCTGTCTGCCCCAGCTGAGGGCAGCTGCCTCCTAGGTGCGCTTCTGACTCTCTCCCTGTCCCTTCCCACTCTTGAAGAACATCTTTTAGCCTTCATAGCACCCTACTAGCCAGGCTCCAAGAAATTAAGGAAAGGGAGAAACCTGGGGATGGCAGGCCTGTGGGTGAGCACCACGGTGGATGAGAAGAGGGGAACCCATATTCCAATAGCTCCTTACCCCAACACACACCCCAGGAGCTGCCCTCCACCTACTGCCCCCAAGAATGACTATTGTTATTGAGAATATTCTTGTCTAGACTTGGACACCTACGCATGAGTGTGAAGCTTTCCCTGAATGCAAGCAAGAAGGTGACAGGGTTGGAAAGATAGCTCAGCAGTTAAGGTGCTAGCTGCGCCAGAATGAAGCCCAGAGTTCAGAACCCTAGAAACCCACAGAAATGCCTGGTGGGCATGGCTGCCTGCCTGTAATTCTAGCATCAGGAGGCAGACACAGCAGGATCCCCAGAGAAAGTTGGATTGAGCGCTCCAGGTTTGTTTGAGAAATGGTCTCAGTGTCTAAGGTGGAGGAGTGTGATAGGGGATTATTAACTAACCTTGGACCATCACATGTAGGCATACACAGACTATGTGAGTGCCACACATACAATATATATATATGTGTGTGTGTGTGTGTGTGTGTGTGTGTGTGTGTGTGTGTCACACATATACACACAGAAAAAGGAAAAAAAGGTGATGAAAGGTAGTATGGGATGAGAAGAAGAAAAAATGACAAACACAAGTTTCATTATCTACTCAGATTCCAGCCTGTATGCTGTACTCTGATTACTGGGGAGAACAGTCAGATTCTCTTGTGTGTTCCAGTTGGGACATAACTACTGCAGCCCTGAGGCCAGCCCTTCTCCCCACAACCTCGTTCCTGCCTCCTCCTTGCCTTTGCCAGACTGCTGCTCTCATCCAAGCACTGATCTCAGGGCGCCTCTCTTTCCAAGCCCAGCTTAAGGTTTTCTTTGGCTACGGCTCTACAGACTGAACTCACTGGATGGATTTTACTCATTTAGTATTTATTTATTTACTATGTTTAGGCTTTCAGGCTCATCTGAGCTGTGCCTCTGAACAATCTCACCTGTTGCTCCTGTGGAAACCATAGATGGTCTTACTCTATGGCACCATTACCACGTGGACCCACTGCTCACTATGTGGTTATGGCAGCACCTCAGCTTCTCTTTGGTGAGCTGCCCCTTCATACCCCACATGCTCCACTACTGTGTTCCTCATACGTGGAGACATGCTCTAGTCCCACATCCTTTGTTACCACGACTCACCCAGGAATGAGTATGTGCATTCCTCAAACTGAGCCACTGGAGTTCTTCACTGAGAGATTGGGGGGGTCCCCTTTTCCTTTCAGGATCATGTGCTAGGATGAAGCACTCTAAGAGACTGCAATCTCCCCTGAACTATGGATGAGAAAAGGGACGTTGGTGGCTCAGACTGACTGACTACACAGAGAAAGTCTGTACACAGAAGGAAAACAAGCAAATGCCTGATGAACCAGAGCCAGGAGCTGGAGAGTCATCCCCATTTGCGTGAGAACCTGGATGTAGTTATGCCAAAAGCCCATTCATCTCCCCTATCCATAGTTACATGAAGTGTTAAGATATTTTATTGTTTAAAATAAAACGGGGGGCTGGTGAGATGGCACAGCAGATAAAAGTTCCTGGAGAGAACTGACTCCTTTAAGTCGTTCTCTGACCTCTCTTCTAGGGCTGTAGTACATGCACGCACACACACACACACACACAATGTAATTTAAAATAAATAAAATTGGATTTGCCACTTATAATGAAACCCCCTGGGGCTGGAGAGATGGCTCTGCTGGAGCACTGACTGTTCTTCCAGAGGACCTGGGTTCAATTCCCAGCAACCACATGGTGACTCACAACCATCTGTAATGAGATCTGGCCTGCAGGTGTACATGCACAGCACTCATACACAAAATATAAATAAAATATTAAAAAAACCTTTTTCCCCTAATCAAAGTCTACACTTCTTACCTAAGCTATAGTTAAATGCGGATTCATTCTGTGTACACTGACTGAGGCTCAGTGCAAAGCACTACACGGGTGTTGTGCCAGGCATATGCAGGTTACACAGATGAACAAGATTCGGTCCTTTCCTCTAAGTAGCTGGTGATCTCCTGAGGCAAACTTGGGTAGAAGATGATAGGATCAAAACAGTATGGGAGATGTGATTAAGAGCACACACTGCTCTTGCAGAGGACCTGAGTTCAGTCCCCAGTGCCCATTCCGGGAGCTCATAGCCACATCGAACGGTGACTCTAGGGCTCTGATGGGATCTTCTGACCTGAGAGTGAATGTAAACCTCACATCTACAGAATTAAAATAGGTGGGTATGGGAGCACAGGTCTTCAAGTTGGGAAGAAGAGGGGGAGGATCTCTTTGAGTTCAAAATCAGTGTGATTTACATAGCAAGGTCCAGGCTAGCCAGGGCTATACAGTGAGATCCTGTACCAAAATAAAACAAAAGCCAACCAAATAACAATGGAGGCAGAGGCTGAAGAAATGACTCAGTAGTTAGGAGCATTTGCTGCTCTGCCAGATGACCTGAGTTTGTTTCCCAGCACCCACATGGAAGCTCATAACCATCTGTAACTTCAGTTCCAAGGGATCTGAAGCTTGCTTTTGGCCTCCACAGACACATGTAGTGCACACATTCAGACATATGTGCATGCAAAATATGTGTATACTTAATGATAATAGTAATACAAAACAAACACAAAGCTATTTGTACCTACTTTGCAGTATATGCTGCCAAAAATACATTATCAGAGATAGTAAGGGTAAGTGGGTAAAGGCACCTGCTCCAGTCCTGGTAACTGTTACTGGCCAGACGTTATGTCAATGCCTGTAACTATAGCAGTTTCAAGGCAGAGGCAGAAGAATCATGAGTTTAAAGTCATTGACAACTACATAGCAAGTTTGAGGCCAGTTGAAGCTACATTAGAACATGCCTCAACATTTTATTTAAATTAAGTATTTTTAAAAATTTGGCTTAAACCAGGCATTGGTTAATTCCAGCACTTGGAAAGCGGAGATAGGTGAATCTCTGAGTTCAAAGCCAGGCTGGTCTACAGAGCAAGTTCAGGACAACCAGGGATACACAGAGAAACCCTATCTTGAAAAAACAAAACAAGAAGAAAAAGTTGGCTTACTTATTTGTATTTTATGTGTATTAGTGTTTTGCCTGAATATGTGTCAGTGCACCATGTGTGTGCCATGTCCTTGGAGGCCAGAAGAAAGCATAAGATCCCCTGTAACTGTAGCTACAGATGGCTGTGATCTGCCAGCAGCAAGCACTCTTAGCCATTTAGTCAGTCCCAGACTTACACATTTTAAAAAATAATACTAGAAAAGCAAGCCCAGGGTGGCAGTATAGACAAAGAAAAGAAGGAGATGGAGGGGAAGATGGAACCTCCAGGAGACAGAGGAGAGAGAAGAGCCGAGGAATTCTCAAGAACAGCAAAAGCAGGAATTCAGGCAGGAACTTAGGAAGGTGCAGTTGTAATCTGGGAGGAGTGGGCAAGCTCACATAGGACTGGAGCTGAGGACGGTCCATGGGGGCTGCTGCTGTGGGCTGAGGTGTGACTGCAGGGCACTGAGTGGACATGAGCTCTCTGTGCTGGGGACTCCAGGAGCATCTTTTAAGATTGGAGGGAATGAACATCTTAAACATAACCTACTTCCACAAGTCAGCTACAAATAAGGCCTTGGGCCTGACACGGAGCTGAAGAACCCTTACTTCCTCCCCTCCTTTTTTTTTTTTTTTAACTCAAAGTAAATTTAGAAGAAATCAATAGAGAATGAAATGGGTTCCATTTCAGTGTTGGCAGCCAAAAGCTTAAAGTGGCTAACACTAAACTCACAAAACCAATGTACACACCCCAAAACCCGCTCTTCTTACAATTCTCAACCTACAGCTGTTGCATCTGCTCAGCACCCTGGACAGCGACTCACCTCTAGGCTCAGTTCACTCTCCACCGTGGACCACAGCACCTACTGAAAGGTTACTCCTTTTCCTATGGGCACCGGTGCAGACCTCTGACCTCATCCGTGTGGAATCTAACTCACTCATCTGACAATCCTCATGACTTCTGAAGCTTTTGGCAAGCATCAACCTGGCAATTTCTGTCACTTACAATGTAAAATAGGGACTGTGAATAAGTGCTTGCTGCAGAAGCTGGAAGACCTTCGCACAAAAAGCTCAGTGTGGCAGTGTGCAACTACAATATCAGACCTGGGAAGGCAAAGACAAAATGATCGCTATCAACCAGTGTTCTTCCAGCCTGGCCAAGCTAGTGAGCTATAGGTTCTGTAAGAGACCTTGTTTGAAAAAGAAAAAATAGAAAAAAGTGAAGATCAAGAAAACATCTAACACATGTACACATACATGAATATATACACACATCTCACAAACACACACACACAAAGAACCATCCAAATCAGTAAAATAATCTCTGAAGAATGAATGACCTTGTCCTTCTCCTTCTTTGAGACAGGCTCTTATGTAGCCCAGACTTGTCTCAAACTTGCTGTGTAGCTGAGGATGATCTTGAACTTCTGATCCTCCTGCTCCCACCTCCTGTGTGCTGGAATAGTACTAGCAGTAATACTCAGGGCTTGGTGCATGCTAGGCAGGCATTCAACAGATAGATCCCCAACCCAGCTGCTCAGAGGCCAAGTACACCTGCCACACTTGTCTTTAAGGGTGGCACCATCTGACCAGCTCTCAGCTTTGCCAGTGCCAGCTTTTGTCTCTGCTCCTGTTCCACAAAAACTCTCAGCCCCATGAGGGCTCTGCTCCACTGGAAAGCACTGGGGACTGTCACATCCTCAAGTCTAGGCTCATGGTGGTCTCCCTTTTTGGGACTGTTCTCCATCTGGTGAATTTT
Organism: Dicrostonyx torquatus; assembly: GCA_028555095.1. Lineage (NCBI taxonomy): Eukaryota > Metazoa > Chordata > Mammalia > Rodentia > Cricetidae > Dicrostonyx > Dicrostonyx torquatus. The sequence goes on along the minus strand of JAQHUG010000548.1, from coordinate 332,843 downwards.
GTAGACCTAGCTCAAATGCCACCTTTTCCATAAAGCCTTTCCCTGACACCCTCCTTCCCCTCAATCCCCATCACAACTATAGACTTCTCCTAAGACAGTAGCTCCCACAGCTGGGGATCAATGACCCACACATACACTGGATCCCTCATGCCTTACATACCACAGGCAGAAACACTACAAATGGCCATCTCCATAGAGTGCACACTAGTACGCTATTAGAGGAATCACCAAATCAGATAAATTTCACGTAGCCAAAGTGATTTTCTAAAGTGAATTTTTAGAAGAGATTTTTGAGGTGTGTTTTGCATGCATGTATGTGCATTTCTGCTTAGAAGAGGACACTGAATCTCCTGGGACTGGAGTTTCAAACAGTTATGAGTCATCATATGGGTGCTAGAAACAGAACCAAGGTCCTCTGCAAGAGTAACAAGAGCTCTGAACTGCTGAGCCATCTCTCCAGTGCCCAACCAAAGCAATTATCAACACTTACAATCATGTAACCAAGCAAACTGGTTATATAAACTCAAGAATGAACTTGTAAAGCATGATGGCTCCCTAGTCCCTTACTAGGAGGTCAGAACTCACTGTGTCTTTAAGGTTTTGCAATCACCGGCTTTATTCTATGTTATGTGACCAGTGCAAAATGTCAGAATCAAGCCCAAGGCCCACAGGTCCCTGTAGTTTTAATAAAATAGTGAATCTATGTCTATCCACTAATTATTTCTGGCACATCATCAAGCTCACAACAGTGCTGCCAAGGAGGTGGAATGCTTCAATGCTGGAATGAGGAAGCTAAGGCTCAGATTGGTCAAATCGCTTGCCTGTGGCCATAAAGACATCTAAAAATTGGTGCTGCATGAGGTCCTCTGATGAATCAAGTCCTCTACTGTCACCCTTATGTGGTTCTCTCCCACACTGACTCACAGTGTGGCCAGATGGACATCAGCAAGCTCCTTGCAAGCAGAAGTCAGATAAGTCGCTGTACATCAGGATGTGTCATCTTGGAACATTCCCCCTTAGCTAGCCTTGGGATCCAGCTGCTAGATCCCAGCTGCCTAGAATTATCTGAGACCACTATGGAAGGAGGCCCTGGGAACTGAGAGGCTACCTTGAGAGACTGTATATGTGATTCCAGGTGAGATCCTCAGATCCCATAACCACAGCCACAGGTGATTCATAGACCATGAGAAATAGTGTCAATGCTAGTGTTGACATGCTTGGAACCCTAGCTAGTGGGAGACAGGCAGACTACAACTTTAAGCCCAATGGTAGATCATTTGCCTAGTTTGTATAAGGTCCCAAGTTCAATTCTCAGCACTAAAATAATTAAACAAATAAATAATTGCTATTCAAAGTTTCTAAATTCTGGGGGTGTTTGTTACACAGTAGTGAGTAACTAAAACACTGACAAACAAGGACTTGAACACAGCACTTCCTGACTGACTCATATTCTGTGTTACGTTCCTTCTGGCAGAGACTGGGATGTTCGCAGGAAGATGGGCCCACAGTGGCACTCGGTGAATATTTGTTGACTATTTGTTGAATACACACAGATTTATCAGAGAGGAAGGAAGATCTAGGGACACACAAGCAAGAGAACTACTACATTTGACGACCCTCACTACCCTTTACCAAGCCTCCCTCCCTAACAGCTAGCCACACAGAAGTGCAGGACAAATGTGTCCATGCCACAGCTATCTGTCCCCTATCCCACAAGTTACACTCAAAGCAGGCAAAATCGAAAAGCTAGCATAGTTTGGAGTGGTTTCCCCATCTGGTCCCCACCTTCCTGCCTGACCTACCCACAGCATATTCTCTCCCTCCCACTTGGCCCAAGAGCACTTCCCTCCTCTTTTCCAGGTAAAGCCCACACACAAGAAAAGAGGCAGAGAAGCTGGAAGTCAAACGAGGGAGGAAGGTTTGGGTGCTGCTACATGGGCTTAGAAGCCTAAAGGGTTCTAAACTAGGTGTTTTCAGAAGGCCTCTGCCAGCAGGTGGAGGCTGAGGATGAAGAGGCAGCTGGAGGTGTCCACATTATATCCCTCATTATGCCCCAGCGGGTGGAGAATAAAGGAATGCCCTGCCTAACTCCCTCCAACCCTCCAAGAAGCCTGGGCCTCCGCTGTGCAGCTATAACCCCAAACTGGGTGCCTGTGAGGCAGTCCCCCAGCCTGATAAGGACCCACAGGAGTCAACACAGTCAAGTCTTCTGCTTACCGGCCACCCCCTACACTGCCTTTCTGTTCTAAGCACCCCCTCTCATGGTCCTGCAAACAGGGCACACGCCTCCCAAGGTCACACACACAGTCTCCAGCACCTGGATCCCACACCCGGAAAACCATATGAGCCCCTCACTGCAGGCTCAACCACAGGGAGGGGACAGGCCTCACAGTTCTCTAGGCAGATTGTAGGCAGTGCATACAGGCACAGGATCACACAACATGCAAGGCGATATAGTGGAGCCCACACCTCCAGAGATACTGTGGGCACAGTCACCCGCACAGACACTGGGGTGTGGGGAGGCAGAAACATGCGTGCACACATATGAACACCTCCCTCCAGACGATCACACGTGCACACCGGCACGCACCGACAACCGTACAGGTGCCCAGCCAGGCCTCGGGACCAAGACCCACCCCCATTCCATCACCAGCAGGTGGAAAGGGTTGGGGTTTCAGGGCACTCCCCCTTCTCCCTCTCCAAAGTCCAGAGTCCCAGTGGGTTTTTTTTTTCTGGAGCCCGCCCCCGTCCCCCAACAAGGCTAGGGCAGCGACAGGCGGGAGGGGGAGGGGAAGCCTGGTCTCAAACCCGTTCTGATTTTAATTCTTTAAATTAACCCCTTGGCTGCCCAGAGCCTGGCCTGCCCAGAATCCCTCCCTGTTCTGGCGGCCTCGCGGCCTCAGGAGGGCAGCAGGAAAGAAGGCAGGGTAGGAGGGTGCAGCGGCTATGGTTTTCCTTGCCTAGCCTCTCCAAGAGCAGTCCCGCAGCGCGCCCCAGACTTGCCCTTACCTCCTCCAGCCCTCGGCAAGGCAAGGCACTGCGGCCCTGGGCTGGGGGCACAGAGGCACAGACCCCGCGTGCCGGGTTCAGACGCAGGGCCGCCACCGGGCCTCGGATCTCGGTCCCCACTGCAGCCTATGGTGGCCGCCGCCGCCTCCAGTTGGGGCGGGGGCGGCCGAGTCCCCCAGTCCCGCGCAGCGGGGAGGGGTTCGTGTTGCGATCACGGGCGGGGTACGCAGGGAGGAGGAGAGGAGAGGAGGGGGCGCTCGGCCCGGGCGCAGCCAGGAGACAGGGAGGGAGGCGGCGGGGAGGTGGGGCGGAGCCGGCCCCTCCTCCGGGGCGGGCTCTCCAGCAAGCGGGGAGCGGCAGATGCAGCCTGGAGCGGCTGCGCCTGGACCCCACGTTTTCTGCAGAAGCTGGTGGCTCCGGTGGGGGATGGGTGCCGCCGGGATATGGGGAGTGCAGCCTTCACCACTCCAGAGACCACCACCCAGGCATTCCTGTGCCTCGGAGATTCCAGCTGTGGCCTCTGCTGCCCACCTTTAATCAGGGCCTATCCACCTTAGCCCACCCTACGAGCTTGGCCTGCCCTGAGTGAGAGCACATCTTGGATGGGTGGTTCTGAGGACCAAAAAAATGGTTGGCACGCGCCCCGACATACACCACAGTTTCACAGTTTTTTTTTTTTTTTTTTTAAGGATATGGCTATGATACACAGGGCCTGAAAGTATACTTCCCTCCACTAATCTCTTTTCTTTTTTTATATTTATTTATTATGTATACAATATTTTGTCTACAAGTATGCCTGCTGGCCAGAAGAGGACACCAGACCTCATTACAGATGGTTGTGAGCCACCATGTGGTTGCTGGGAATTGAACTCAGGACCTTTGGAAGAGTAGGCAATGCTCTTAACCACTGAGCCATCTCTCCAGCCCTACATCACAGTTCTTTAACGGCCTCTTGGTCTGTGAGCCCAAGTACGGGCATGTGCCCAAGTATGGGCCATGCACTCTGTGACTTCAGGTCAGCGGTGTGGTCTTTGGCTGCAGCTGGGCCACACTGTGTTGTGTTCCCACACCTAATGTTGCATTTTAGGTATCACCCTCATCCTCTTCCAGACCTACAAATAGAAAGAAGCAGGGAATATGCACTGGCTTGCTCCAGACAAACCCACCACTTGGATACGATACCCCCCAAGGTTCTGAACCTGAAGCATCCAGAAAGCCCCTCACTCTTGGCTTCAGGCCTACCTAGCTGCTGAGGTAGGTAGGCACACTCCATGCTAGAGGAAGTCCTCAGGGCTGAAGTTGAGCTGGGAAAAAGAGAAAACAAAACAAAACAACAACAACAACAATAAAACCCTTGGAGTTTCAGAGCAAGGCCAGGGATGAACTGAGTTTAGGATGAGGAAAAGGGAGATGATATCATGGTGCTTCTGCAAGGCTGCACCAGACCCTGCAGCAGACCCTGGAGCATAGCTCCAGGACTTTCTAGTACATTGGAGGATTCAGTGACCTCCACTGATCCCCATCCCACTCCTCTGAGGGCAGAGGCCCCAGACATAGGGAGTATGGGCGAGGGGTCTGTAGGCCTGTCAGTTGGTTTGGGGGAAGGATAAATCTAACAAGAATTGTACAGCGGCCAAACAGATGAAACACCTTCTTCCTTTTTTCCAGAAGCTCTGATATCTTTCCACCTTCAGGAAGCCTTCTTAGATTGATAAGGGAAATCAAAAAAATTCCTATCAATCAAGAAGCAGGCACCATGATCATGCTAATCATTTTACTACACATCATTCATTTTCCAATAGAGTAACCAAGCAGAAACTGTTCTTTTCATCTTTTAATTAATTTTTTATTTATTATGTGCATTGGTGTTTTGCCTGCACACATGTCTGTATGAGGGTGTCAGGTACTCTGGAACTAGAGTTACAGACAGTTGTGAGCAGCCATGTGGGTGCTGGGAATTGAACCCCAGTCCTCTGGAAGAACAGTCAGAGCTCCTAACCACTGAACCATCTCTCCAGCCCCAGAAACTATTTACCCCCACTGTGATGGTTCATCCTCTGTCTACTTGACTGTGTTTTTAATCACCTGTGGGTCCATCTGAAAGGGAATTTAGAGAGAGGTTTAATTGAGAAGACCTTCCCTTGTGAGCAGCACCATCTCATGTCCTGAGGTCCCAAACTGAATAAAAAGGAGGGCATGAGTAAGGCAATGCAATGTGCCCAGCTGCCGGATACTCCCACAGCCATGCTTTCCTGGACATCCTGGACTGTGTCCCATCAAATGGTGAGTCAAAGTAATGCTTTCCTGCCTTAAGTTGTTCGCCTCAGGATTTCTGCCACAGAAATGATAAAAGGCATCCTCTTCTGTAGAGGGAGGAGCTAAAGTTAAGAGTTCAATGACTGGCAGGACCAGAATTTGAATGCAAAATAATCCATCCTCTGATCAAGCCACAGCACCCTCATGTCGTCTCTTTGCTACAGTGCAGCTCCTGAACCTGCTCCCGTCCAAATGCAGACTTGACTATTTCACCTGTTTTTGTGGCTAGCCAAAAGTATCTCTATACCATCCTGGTAACCACCTTTGTTGTGACAGTGCCCTTACTCTGTGCTTTTTATATATAAAAAACAATTGAGGGCTGGAGGGATGGCTCAGTGGTTAAGAGCTTTGCCTGTTCTTCCAAAGGTCCTGAGTTCAATTCCCAGCAACCACATGTGCTCACAACCATCTGTAATGAGATTTGATGCCCTCTTCTGGCCTGCAGGGATACATGAACACTGAATGCATAATAAATAAATAAATCTTTAAAAAAAAACAATTGACAGCATGGTGTGTGCTTGTATGTGTTTTGTGGATTTGTATGCATATGGAGGGATACACCTGTGGCTATGCAGGTATATATAGATGCATGTATGTATTTGTGAGTGCATGGGTATATATGCATGTGAATGTACATGTGTGTATGTGAAAGTGGGTGTGCTGTCTTTATGCACATAAGTACACACATGTATTCCCACACGTGCACACATATATGCATGTGCGCATGTGTGACCATGCTATTTTTCACAGACAACAGTTCCTGCTTGGTTGTTATGGGAACCACTGTTCTAAAAATGTGAATCCCACTCCATGTGGGCCACAGAAAGCAAAAGAGAGAGAGTGCTCAGTGACAAACACATCTAGGGCTCCCAAGGCTAAGGCAGGATTAAGCAGGCAGTCACAACTGGTCAGAGGTACAGTCCTACACTCAGGATGTCACCATTGTGTCAGGGCCTTTCCCTGCCTCCTTTCCTCTCTCCACTTTTCCTAGCGTCATGGTCTCTGGCTATCTTCTTACCTCCTCTTCTTCTGTGAACCAGTCAGAACAGTAGATAAATCTTTAAGTGAACTAGGTCGACTTGGTGAGATGGAGGTTGCATGTGTGGATCAAACACCCTAGGGAGAGCTCAAAGGTGGGACTATTTGGGTATTAGATTGGAAAAGGAGAGGATAAAGAGATAATGGAGGATGATGAATTCAGATATGGAAGGTTTTACCCTCACAGTGTGTGACTTATTTTTAGTTATATGTATGTTTGTGTGAGCACATGTGTGTAGGTGTCCTTAGTGGCCAGAAGAGAGCATGAGTTCTCCTGGAGCTGGAGTTACAGGTGATTATGAGCTGCCACGTGGGTTCTGGAAACTGAACTCAGGTCTATTCCAATAGTAACAAGTGCTTTTAACTACTGAGCCATCACTCTAGTCTTTACGTATGTGGTTTTGTTTTGTTTTTGAGATATGGTCTCTCTCTGTGCAGCCATAACTCTGGCTGTCCTGAACTCACCATGGTAGAACAGGCTGGCCTCAGACTCACAGAGATCCACTTTGCCTTTGTCTTCTGAATGTTAAGATTAAAAGCATGTGTCACCATGTCCCAAGTGTGATTTTAAAATAATTAGTGAGTATACATGTATGTGAGTGTGGGCTCATGTGTGTTATAGCTTTTATGTGGAGGTTAGAGAACAACTTTCTGGAGTAATTTTTCTTTTTAAGATTTACTTATTCATTATGTATACAACATTCTGCCTCCTTGTATGCCTGTCAGAAGAGAGCACCAGATAATTATAGATGGCTGTGAGCCACTATGTGATTGCTGGAACTGAACTCAGGACCTCTGGAAGAGCAGCTAGTGCTTTTAACCATTGAGCCATCTCTCCAGCTCTGGAGTAATTTTGTCTCCTCCCGTTTTGTTACGGTGGGTGGGGTCTCTCTTGCTTTACTTCTGCTGCCCTGCATACTCCGCACTAGCTGCCCGTGAACTTCCAGGCAATTCTCCTATGATTTTCTTGTCTCCAACTCCTATCTTATGGGAGAAGTGATAGGATTACAGATTTTGTGTCTGGCTTTTAAGTGGGTTTGGGGCAATAAACTCAGGTCATCAGGCTTGTGTGGCTAGTAGCACTCCCTGCCCCCAGCCATCTATGTATTTTTGTACAAGGTTAGGTGTCTTTGTCAGTTTGACACTATTCATGAATGATGTTTTAAGGAGTTTCTACCATCAGTGCTATGGAATGGGAATGGAAGGAGATATCAGGGATACAACAGGAACAGTTAGGTAGTTCAAACTCGTTATACTGATCTTATTTCAAGCAGGGAACAAGTTGGTTGGGGTGAAAGGAAAGGACAGAACAAATGTTCTAGGTTGCTTCATCCAATTCTTCCAGATCATATCTCATCAAAATTCTTATTTCTGGGCCTGAAGATGTAGCACAGTGGGAGAGTGCTTGCATAGCATGCAAGAGGCCTTGGCTTAGCTCCACAGATAGGTAGATAGGTAGATGCAAACTTTTATAAAGGGAATAAAATTGAGAGAAGAAAATGTCAACACAAAAGCATGCGGTGTTGAGCTGAACTCCTAGAAGGCCTGGGAAGGGAGTCTACTGCTTCTAGATCCTTTGGAGAAGGAGAAGCTGCCTCTGAGAAATTATAACTACTTATATCTGCTTGGAACAGGAACTCCAAGAAAAAAAACGCCAAAAGACTCAGCTGGGTGCAGTGTGGGTTGCTTGCGATGCTAGCATGGGGGACACAGAGACTACACAGGGAGCTTGAGGAGACCTGGGCTACATGAGACCCTGTCTCAAAAGAACAACAAACAAAAGACTGGTCACCACTGGGGCTCACACCCCGAGAGTGCCGGGTTAGTGAGGCACACCTTCAACCTTTGCCACACAGTGCTGTTTGTCTGGGCCAGTCCCCAATGCCAGATGAGCTCACTTGCTAAAAGCAGTGGAACTCCAGTTCCAAAGCAGTGGTGCTCTTTTGACACCCTCAGGCTGCTGCATACACATAGTGCAGACATACACGCAGGTGCACACATATGCACATAAAACAAAGTAAGTATTTCAAAAAAAATGTTGCCAGGTGGGGGTGGCACAAGCCTTTAATCCCAGCACTTGGGGAAACAGAGGCAGGTGAACTCTTTGTGAGTTCAAACCCAGACTGGTACAGAACACGGGCTCCAAAGCTACAGAGAAACTCTGTATCAAAAAACCAAAACATAAACAAACATGTAAGATAAAAATACCAAGAAGATCCATTGGGTATAAGCAACAGTCCGGACATGGATACAGGGAGAGAGCAACGGTGACCGGCAGGGAACTGTAACTACTTAGATGAGTCTAGAGAACCCAACAAAGGTTTGTCATTATTAACAAGTACTGGGACTATGGAAAGGTGAGTTGATTTTACGTAGATTATATTTGGGATGATGATGGGACACTCAAATGGAGAAGGTCACAAGTCACCATTCACTTGGCCAACTTAGAGGGAATTTTGTAGGGTCAGTGAAATCTGGAAGTGAATGTGCTCTCCAAACACATGAAGCATGAGAGAGAGAAGAGCTAAGAACTAGGTCTGGACGGCTGGCCAGCAGTAGAACATTTGGCCAGCATGCCTGGGGGCCTAAGTTCAATTCCAAGTCAGGGTAAAAAGGAAAAGAACTGAGTGAGAAAATGTCCTCATTTTGAGGAGTACATGAGAGGATTTGTTTATCTGTTTCTCTTCCCCCAATAAGCACATTTATTAAAAGACTTCTTTCTGCCAAGTCTGGTGGCTTGTACCTAGAGTCCAGTCCTAGAATCTGATATAGGAGGATCACCATAAATTCAAGGCCAGACTCAGTCAGTGTCTGCCTCAACAAACAAAAACCCAAAAAACTAATGACAAGAAAAATCCAAACCAGAAAATGGAGATGGCTCAGTGGTCAAGTGTGTACTGCTCTTGCAGAGGATCAGAGTTGGGCTCCTAGCAACTCCATCAGGCAACTTAAAACCACCCAAGTTCCCGTTCCAGGGGAGCTGGCCTTCTATCCTGGCCTTTATGGGAACTGCATTCATGTGGTACACAGGAAGATTTGCAGGCAAAACAAACACATACAAACAATAAAAACAATTAAAGATGTGGGGATATGGTGGCACATGCCTTTAATCCTAGGACTCTGGAGCCAGAAGCAGGAGGATCTCTACAAGTTCAAAGCCAATCTGGTCTACACATTTC
>JAQHUG010000548.1:292999-322587 GCA_028555095.1 Dicrostonyx torquatus | reverse complement strand
ATCTCTCCAGCCTGAGTTCCCTTTTCTTATCATGCTAAGCTTAACGTTAAGGTGTGAGGACAATCTTGGAAAGGACAGAGCTGACCACAGTGATGGAACCCAGCAGAAGTGAGCAAATGCTCTTGTTCAGAGACCAACACCACCATCTTGCTGATGGCCTGTCTGTATGTCCTTTTCTTGTTCAGGTGGTGTGGCTTGGTGCTGCTTAAAATATGGGCCTTTATGCTCTTCCTTGGCCTACTCTACATCTAAATAAAAATCTGGGGTTCATGCCTGTGGATGAAGGTGTAGTCAATTAACTAATAAGATAATGAGGTTCACCTTTTATCTCTTCACCACTCATCTCTCTCAGTGTCTGGCAATCCATTACTGGAGCTCCAAAGGGTTAAAGGTTGCCCTCTGCAGTCCATTCTCCTAAAATGCCAGTTCTCTTGGAAGAGGCAGTATCAAATGATTTGTCACAATTAGTTTATTAAACAGAGCTATCAATCTTGAAAGGACACTTAATACCTGGGGAGGGAAAAGGCTAGACGTCTCTAACTAGACCATTTTGTCTCTGTCAGCTGTCGGGATTGCACTGGGTAACAAACATTTCCTGGGGAGACGAAATACACTCATCTACTCACCCCATAAAGAGAACCCGTGGCAGTGCAAAATACGGATATCACCAAAGTCAACCTGGTGAACCAATTGAGTCCAATTGCCACAGTTTTGCTTACAGGGACAGAAATGACTCAAAGACAGATGCATCACCAAGGCCCACCCTAGCATGGGTGGCACAGCTCTTCAAAGCTGGGAAATGTGGAGCACACCGCACAGCCTGCAGGCAGCAGGTGGGTGAGTGTCCTCTGCCTCAGCTGTTCTAAACCTCTTCCAGGCCGCTCCCCTGGGTTCTGAAACTTCCAGGCACCTTGTCTAGCCTCAGAGTCCTCTTTGCAGCTTGTCTCCTCTTAGCCTTCTTGGCAGCTCAGCTCATCTGAGTTTTCTTTGCAGCTGGGCTCTGCTTAGCCTTTGAAGGAGGGGCCTAGTGGGTCTGGTCAGTTTTAGGGAGTTCTTGAAGCTCTGTCTCTACGTAAGGAACTCCCCTTAATCTCAGAGGAGACTGTCACACAGGTGTGTGACAACAGAAGGCAAGCATATCTGAGAGAAGAAGCCGGAGTACCAAACCAGGCCTCATCTGGCTGTAGGCATTCCTGGTTCTAGAGCAGCTGGGGGCTGAGAGAGCACTCAGTTGGTCAGGCACTTGCCTTGCAAACATGAAGGCTTACATTCCAGCCCCAGAATCCATGTTAAAAAAGAAAATCTTGGGCAGATTATAATGCCTGTTCTGGTGAGTCAGAAATAGGAAGACCCCAGGCTTTGCTAGCGGGTCCATCAGCCCAGACCAGTGACAGAGACCTTATCTCCAAATCCACTTCCCACTCTGGAAAATTATTTTTTTTCTTATTTTTCCTTAGTAAGGCTATGTTTCTTCAGCAAAACAAAAGCTAAGCAAGAGAGATGCCTGTGGCCCAGGGTGGTGGTGCACACCTTTCATCCCAGCACTTAGGAGGCAGAGGCCGATAGATCCTGGAGTTTAAGGCCAGCCTGATCTACAATGTGAGTTTCCAGGACAGCTAGAAATACACATAGAAACCCTGTCTTGAAAAATAAAACAAAACAAAAAACCTAGATGGTTGGGGATATGGATCAGTACATACACTCTTTTGCTATGCTAGCAAGAGGGTCTGATTTTTTCTTTCTTTTTTTTTGGGGGGGGGCGGACAGGGTTTCTCTGTGTAGACATGGCTGTCCTAGAACCCACTCTGTAGACCAGGCTGGCCTCGAACTCATAGATCCACTTGCCTCTGCCTCCCAAGTGCTGGGATTAAAGGTGTGTGCCACCACTGCCTAGCTGAGGGTCTGAAATTTGATAACCAGTATACTGTAAAAAGCCAAGGTACCTACTTGTAGGTGCTGTAACCCATGGTTAAGGGGTGGAGACAGGTGCATCTAGGAAATTTACTGGCTGGTAAGCCTTGCCGAAACTGTAGGCAAATTAAGTTAGGTGCAAGACCATCTCAAAACAAAACCAAACACAAAATCAAAAACCAAAACCAATAAAAAAAATTTAAAAAAAAACCAGCAGAAGGAGGCTGAGGAGATGGTCTGGTGGTTAAGAATATGTGTTACTCTTAGAGAGGACAGAGGTTTAGTTCCTACAACCCACATAGTGGCTCATAACCATGTGGAACTCCAGTTCCCGGGGATCTGATACTACTGTTTTCTGACATCAGATGTCACAATGTGGTGCACATCAGGCAACACATTTATACACCCAACATAAATAAAGCTAAAAAACATAGTGTAGTGTGCTAGAGGGCACTTGACATCCTCCCCTGGCCTTTGCATAGATGTGCACGTGCAAACACACATGCACAGGCATATACATGCATACAGAGACAACCATAAAGCAGTAAGTAGGTGGCTCCTGAGGAACGATAAAGTTGACCTCTAAGCACCACACACACACACACACACACCACCACCACCACCACCACCACCACCAGCAGCAGCAGCAGCAGCAGCAGCAGCAGCAGCAGCAGCAGCAGCAGCAGCAGCAGCTTAGCTTGAAGCAGAAAAGAACAAAGTCATCAGATATAGGTCCTCTCCTTGCCTTCTCATAGAAGTACAGTGTGGTACACAGTAGGCTTTTTATGCTGCCCAGAAAGCTTTGAGGAGGACAATCAGAGATCTTCCTTATTACAGGATCATGCTTTTCTCACCACCCTCCTGCCTGCACCCAAAAACCATGAAGGGTTCATCTGGAAGTTCTGAAAACTGTGATTGTGGCAGGAGTCCGGCTGTTCAGTAAATGGACTACTGTCTCCTGGAGAGGGGCCTTCCGTTGCAGAGCCACTAAAGGGACCAAGAGCCTCTGGCTCGGCCCTCACCTGACTCAGGCGTGGCCTAGTTGAACCCGGACTTCACAGCGCATGATTCTTGAGCAGATGTATCTGTGAAAGCAAACACTGAACATTCGTAAACCCCACTCTAATTCGGCGGCCTCTGCTGCTCAGGGCGCCCTCTAGTGCCAAAGCTTTCTCGTTACCAGTTTGAAAGCCTTTTCCAAAGCTGGAAAGCAAGTCACGGAGGTTGGAGTTAGATATACCTGACCCTTGTTGTTTCTACTTGAATATTTGCAGCAACCAACTTATATCAACTGCTTCTTGTTTTGAAATGGTACTAGAAACTGAGGATCAGAGGACATCGTACCAATCATGTCTGCTACCTACGCCTTTTACGTTTGGTTCCAGAAACACAACTAACGCCTAAGTCAGCTGTATATAAAAACATCAATTCATCCTATATATGTTCATGAATTGCCTGACGTATGTCAGTATCCTGTAGGAGTAATGTGTCAGGGGTCTGCATCTCACCAATGGGTGGTATTTCCTGTCTCCTGGCATATACTTTCCTGGAAGAGAAGTTAGGAGTTTACAAGGCAGATTCAGTAAGCTTTTAGCACAATAATTTTAATTGCAAAAATAAACAGTTTTGTCAAGTGCTTGAGAGTAGCGTCTGCTTTACAAAAATGAACAACAAAAACGAAATAACCCCAAAGCAAAAACATCACATCCAAAGGCTTGCTGGACATTGCTATACAAAGTTCTCGAGAGACCGGCTCAACACATCCCCAGCTTTGTCTCTGGGGAAGGATAAAGAGGAGGGCATGGGGGCATATATCAGTTACAAAAAAACCCTCTTCAGTTCCAAGGGAAATGCCTGCTCTGTGGGTGGCCCAAGAGGACTGTCGCAAGAGCCAAGAGCCGCTGGTTAGGAGGAAGGCGGCTCCAGGACAGCAGGCGCTGTCCACGGAGCCCGTGCTGAAAGAGCGTATGCGGCGGGCACTTCGGGGGATCTGGAGCTGGACTGCGGGTGGCCCTGGACGTGCGTGGAAGAGGCAGGAAAGGTAGCGGGGGCGAGGGACCGGACAGACCTTGCCGCGTGCGCCGAGCGGCGGCGTCCCCAACCTACAGAGCCAGCTCTAGTTCAGAGCGCGGCGAAGGAGAGGCCCAGCGAGTAGAAGCCCAGGCCCTTGAGCCTCTCCTCGGCGCGCGCCTTCTGCTTCAGGTGCACCTTGCTGTGCCGTTTCTTCTCGTCGCTGCGCGCGAAGCGGCGACCACACGTGTCGCAGGCAAAGGGCTTCTCGCCGGTGTGGGTGCGCACGTGCGTGGTGAGGTGGTCGCTGCGGCTGAAGTTGCGCAGGCAGATGCGGCACTGGAAGGGCTTGTGACCCGTGTGGATGCGCAGGTGGCGATTAAGCTCGTCGGAGCGGGCGAAGCTCCGCACGCAGCTCTCCACCGGGCAGGCGAAGGCCTTGACGTGCGGCCGCGGGCAGAAGCAGCGCGCGCTGCACTTGCCACCCCGGCGTCCCTTGCGCCGGCCCTTGGCTACCGGAAAGGCGGCGGCAGCGGGCGTTACCGCCGGGGTCACTCCGCTGCTGCCCCCCGGGAGGTCGGCCACCAGGGGTTTGGGGAAGTCCGCCGTGGCGGCGCTGCGCAGGCCCAGCGGGGACAGCTGCGGCTGCGAGGTGGCCAGGAACTCACCGCCTTCGCTACCGCTCCCTCCCTCCCCGCCGGGAGGGGTCAGCAACTCCGGGAGGCCCTCGGTCCCCTCCCCTAAGTCACCCGGGGCCAGCGAGAAGGCGTCGAAAGCCCCTGCCGGGTAGAGTCTGGTGGCCGGGCCCGGCAGCTCGGCGGGGCAGCTGATGGACAGCAGGTCCTCAACTTTGGTCCCTACCGCGGGGAAACGGGACTCGGGGGTGACCTGGAAGCTTCCCTGTGACCCACAATTTCCCGGGGCCCCCGAAGACAGCAGCTCCCAGGGGGCATACGGCCCTTTGAAGGCCGAGGCAGCGTCCAGCGCCGGCGAAGCGGGAGGTGCCCGCAGCCCCGGCTTGACGTCGGGTGGGGAGAGCTGGGGCTCGAACAGGCACTGCGAGGGAGCTCCCGCCGAAGGCGCGGCCTCCCAAAACGCCTCCGGGAAGGCGGCTGAACTCAGATCCGGGGAGTAAAGGTCCGGCAACAAGGCATCGGGGCCCGCGGGGAACGGGGCATCCAGCGGGGACCGAGACGCGGCCGCCTCGGAGCTGGGAAAGGGTGCCAGGCCCAAGATGCCCGACATGAGGTTGAAGAGGGCCTCCGGGTCGTGCGGGTGTTCGGGGACCGCCTGGATGAAGAAGCTGCCGCTGTAGCTGAGGCCCGGAGGGGGCGTGGGTGCGGGGCCTTCCAGGAAGCAGGAGTCGGCTAAGTCCCCCCCGGCGCCGCAGCCGCTCAGAGCCCAGCTCAAGAAGTCGCCTGCCGAGGGAGGGACCACGCATCAGCCCCCCCCCCGCACATCTCAAAGGGCGTGCCCCCCTATCTTGCAGTCGCGACCAATTCCACCAGACCCTCCGGGGCGCAAGCAATCAGCAGAGCGCCTCGTGCACTTCCGAGCCGCAGCGGGGGGTACCCCCAGGACGCCCCGGGACGCGAACACTCACGGGCTCCCGCTTGGGAGCCTGCGGCCTTGTTGGGGGGTGGTGGGAACGGTACTGCGCGCTTTGGGACACCTTCCCACCCCCCGCGCCTCTTCCACCACCCCTCGCCACGGTCGCCGTCTGCGCGCCCCTAGTCCCTCTCCTTACCTGCAGGATAGGTGGCGGCCGAGGGAGCGTCCCGGGCGGGCAGCCGGGGCAGCTCAGGGCTGGCGTGGGCGCAGCCTTCGGTGGCCTTGGCGAGGTGCGCGTCGGGGCCGGAGAAGTCGCTCAAGTGGAGCATGGCGCGGTGGCGGCGGGGCGCCCGGGGCCTCGCTGGGCTGGGGCGCGCGAGGCTGGCGGGGAAGCCCGGCGCCCAAGCTCCGAGCTCCCGACTCTTGCTTGGTTCAGGGACGCGAGTTGGGGGACCGCGACGCCCGGGCTCGCCCGTACCGGCCTCAGGCAGCGGCTCCTGGTCTCTCCAAAGCGCACCCGGGCTCCCCCAGCCCACAGTCCCCCCACTTATATAGGCGAGGCGGTGCTGGCTCCGGGCTTCCGACTCCCCGGGCCACTGCCATTTCGGGAGGCCCCGGCCCTGGCGCCGTGACGTAAATGACCAAACATGGACACAGGATGTATGCCGGGGACTCCCGAAAAGGAAAGCTCGGCTTGTGACGTCGCTGCCGCCGCCGCCGGAGCCGCGCCGCTGCGTGCGCGCGAGTCCCCTGAGCGTGGAGCCTCGTGCGCGCTGGGCCACGGGTGCGCCCCGCAGGGGCTCGGCGGCGTGTGAAATCCCGGAATGCGCGTTGCCCGCCCGTCTGTAGAATCACGGGTTCGGACCCACCCTTTCCTACTTCCAGCGTTTGCTTCCCGCGTAACGCCAATTCTTTCACCTGTGAGCTTGGCTAAGGAGAGAAATTGAGTCAGATAATATGATGTCCCGGACACACTCAGTAGCCCTGAAATGGATTAGAGCACTTGAGCTGCAAGCGTGAGGATTTGAGTTTGAAACCCTAGGGCCCACAGAAAAAGCCAGACAGGACTGCATTGGGGGTGGGAGACAGGCAGACACTGAAAGATTGCCTTTATTGACGTGTGTGTGTGTGTGTGTGTGTGTGTGTGTGTGTGTGTTCCTGTTTAAACATCTAATGTTGTGCTTCGAAAATAGTTTATTTATATAAAAATTGACATAATGCAAAATTTGATAATGGTAGTGGGTGGGATCAGTTAGCACACAAGAGTATTCCTGTATTTTTTGAGAAAAGGCTTCACTATGCAGCTCTAGATAACTAGAGCTCACTGTGTAGACTAGGGTGGCCTTGAACTTACAGAGGTCCACCTGCCTCTGCCTCTGAGCCTTCTAAGTCCTATATTAGTGTGTATTGCCATGCCAGGCTAAGAGAATATACTTAACTAAAAATTAAAGGCTTCTCTTATCTCACTTTCATTTCTATCTCTTGAGGTAGCTGCGTTGAAGTTTCTTGAGTAGTCTTTGGCAAAATGTTTTCACTTATGCAAACATTTAAACTGTTTTGTAATTTTTTTTTTCACTTAAACTAACTGAGAGATTGCATCATGTCTCAAGACAAAGACCTGGTTTTGGTGTTATCTAATGCTGAGTAGTTAGTTCTCCACTGTATAGAAAGACCATGAATTAGCCACTGGTTAGTTCCTATTCATGTACACCTGGGTGACTTCCAACTTTTCTACCAATGTTGTTGGCATCATTGTCCTTAACTATATAGATGTGAACATGTCCAGGATAAACTCTTATCAATGCATGTCTAAGCTAAAGGACATTCACATTTCGACAGATTGTTCTCCAAAGAGATGGCAGTTCCTGCTTGTCACCTGCAGGGAACGCAGTGCTTCTGTAGGCAGCTTTTCTGCCTTTCTATGTGCCCTTAGCGCATGTCTGAAATCCTAGCACCTAGGAGGTAGAGGCAGAAGGATCAAATGTTCAAGACCAGGCAAGACTGTATCAAACCTCGCCTCGAATCAAAACCTTTTAGTTAAAAGTGAAGAGTTGTTCCCAGCGACACCGAGAATCTCCATCTGGAGGCGATTGTGTTCCTCAGCTTTAAGGAAGCTCCACTTCCAACTAAAGCACCAAGAATCCACCCCAGCCAGGACCCCTCCTTGTCACCTATTGTAGTTTCTGCTTCTCCTTACTATCTCGTTCTCTGTTTTATCTTAGCTCACTCAACTCTTTTCTGAAACCAATAAAATAAGTGGATTAGACTAATACAAAACTGGGTGGTGCTGGCACACCGCAGGTGTGCAGGTCCCTTCACCCATGGGGTCCAGAATTGCTGGCTCCTCCTGGAGCCAGAGTTAAAGGTGGTTGTGAGTCACCTGAAGTGAGTGCTGGGGACAGTATTTGGGTCCTCTGCAGGAGCAGTAAGTGCTGCCTCTCCAGCCTAGAATAAATTAATTAAATGATTAAGTTTAGTATAAAAACACACTTTGTTCTGTTCTATTTCAAACCCAGATCTTGACTCTGATCCAAATGTATCACCTAGGCCAGGTGATCCCTCACCAGACAGGAAGGGCACACGTGTCTAGCATACACTCTGGCATCTTGTGGCCTAAGGGGAGGGGAAGAGAGAAACTTGGCTGGGCGGATGTCCAGGGTTCCCCAGGTGGCCCGTCATGCCAGATTGGCCAGCCCCAGGTTGCCTATTCCTTCTGCTGTTCTTCCCTCTGCCACAGTATCCCTCCTCCCTCTTAGTCATGGATAATTCCCTTAGTCCTGTGGTGAGGTGCCAGGCCACTGCTCCTCTCTGCCAAGGGCTGTTGGGTTAGGTCTGTGCTGGGACAAGCATCCAAGTCACCTTAATTTGCTCTTGCTAGAGGCCAGACCTGGGGCAGGGATGGAGAGCAGGAGAAAGATTAGGAGAGGAGACAGGAGACGTCTGAGTTGGGGCTGGCACACACCCATCTCCATGTGCTTACACAGGAGACACCTTCATCCACACACTCAAAATTGCTGCTCCTGGAAGGTAATGAGCACCTATCTGTATTTCATTCTCTGTGGACAAGCGAGGAGTAAATGGAAGACATCAGACTATTCTGCTTCTAGTTCAACTCCTTTTTCTCCAATTTTGTGCATGCGTGTGTGTCGTACATGTTCACATGTGCGTGCACACACATGCTAGTGCATTTGGAGGCCACAATGTCAAGTATCTTCTTTTTAAAAAGATTTATTTTTATGTACAATGATGTTTTTGCCCTGCATGTATATCTGTGTGAGGGTGTCAGGTCCCCTGGAACTAGAGTTACCGATAGTTGTGAGCTACTATATGGGTACTGGGAATTGAACCTGGGCTCTCTAACCCCTGGGCCATCTCTCCAGCCCTCAAGTATCTTCTTAAACCACTCTCATGCTGGCTAATTCTCCATCAACTTGACACAAGGTAGGGTCATCTGTGGAAAGGGAACCTTAACTCAGAAAAAAAATGCCCCCATCAGATTGGCCTGTAGGTGTGCCTTTGGGGCATTTTTTCTCTCTCTCTTTCTTTCTTTCTTTCTTTCCTTCCTTCCTTCCTTCCTTCTTTCTTTTTTCTTTTTTTGTTTTTTCGAGACAGAGTTTTTCTGTGGCTTTGGATCCTGTCCTGGAACTAGCTCTTGTAGACCAGGGTGGTCTCGAACTCACAAAGATCTGCCTGCCTCTGCCTCCTGAGTGCTGGGATTAAAGGCGTGCGCCACCACCGCCCGGCTTTGGAGCATTTTCTTGGTTCATGATTGATGTAGCTGCGCCCAGTACACTGTGGGATTTGCAGTTCCCGGGCAGGTGGTCCTGGGTTATGTAAGAAAGCCGGCTGAGCAAGCCATGGGGAAGCTATCCAGGAAGCAGTGGTCCTCCTTGGGCTCTACTTCAGTTTCTGCCTCTAGGTTCCTGCAGTGAGGTCCCGCCCGACTTCCCTTCATAGTGGACTACAGCTGTAAGCTGAACCAAACCTGTTCCTGCCAAGTTTCTTTTGATCCTGGTGTTTACCACAGCGATAGAAACTTAGCTTCCCACTTATTTTGAGGCAGTATCTCTAATCCCGGAGCTCATAGATTCTGCAAGACAAGCTGACTTGACAGGTTGAAACTCCAAGGACCTGTCTCCCAACCTAGGATTACAGGCATGTGTCACTATACCTGACTTTTCTTTTTTTTAAAATGGATTCTAGGAGTCAAATTGTGTTCTCATGCTTGTGGGATAAGAACTTTACCAATTGTGCCATCTCCTTAACCTTCTCTCCCAACTTTTAGCAGCTTAGAAAGAGAGTCTGGGTCCAGATGGAATGAAGGTCTTGGGGAAGGCATAGAAGATAAGGGAGCTGGGATCTCTGAGCTCTCTGGTCAGTTACACTTCAGATAGAAAAACCATGCAAGTTCAGAAGGGAAATAATACCCACCCAGGCTTCCTAAACACTGTATCATTTTCTCATCTTGGAGTAAGGAGCTGCACATTCCTGTTCTCAATGAGGAAACACTGGAGAAGTGTGAACTGGGCCAGGGCAAATTCTGAGTGGTGAGCCCAGTTTAGACTATTCCACAAGATTACTTAGGAAAACTTCACTTACTTTACAGACTGATTGACACAAAGACGTCTGTGGGTGGAAAGTCTTCTTCTAGCTTTTCAAGTTAAAGAACACAACCTAGCTATCTCTGACCCCTGCAAGAGAACATGGATCAACATGGACAAGACCTCAGGGGTCACACAGATGCCTGTTGTAGAAGCTGATGGTGGTGGTGGTGGTGGTAAGGTGTGTGTGTGTGTGTGTGTGTGTGTGTGTGTGTGTGTGTCCTTGAGGAGAGGAAAAGGTTATTTCATATTCTCATGAAAACAGGTAAAGTGGAATTTAGTTTTAGAGAAACAGGGAACAAGATGACACTGAATGAATGAATGGATAGATGGATGAATGAACGATTTCATTCATTAAGTGTTCACTGAACACCACCTAATGGCAGGTGCTGCGAAGGCCCTTCAGATGGTGATGCTGCTGCAGCACCTGGCAGGAGAAGCTCTGCATCCAGAGAGCAAGCTGAGCTAGGAGGGGATGGCAGGGAAGGCAGCCTACTTTCTACCTCCTCTGGGGAGGGAGGGAACCCAGCCCATGCCACAGATCTGGGAACAGGACCGCTCTCTTCCCCCACACCCCACCTTGATCTTTCTGCTCTAAATATCATTGTGTTCAAATAATACTGTGTGGATTTTAAAAGACTCCAAGAAGACAGCTGCCTGGGAGTATTAATCATGAAGAGACCAGTGCTCCGTCGCCATGGCGACTCCTGTCAGAGCTGAAGAACAGTTCCCTGCCCCACTTCCTGGGGCCATGAGGATGCAGGGGTGCTGCATCCCTCCTTTGCTCCTCTTTCCTTTCTGCTTCTCCCCCTCTTTCATTCTTTCTTCTCTTCTTCCCTCCTTGTCTGCTCCTTCCCTTTTCCTCTTCCTGAAGGATTTACTTAAAAACAGGGACCGAAGCAGGGTGGGGCTACCAGATTGACAAGGCAGAAGGCCAATGAGGCTGCAGCAGGGACGAAGCAAGTGTCCACAGTGTGCCTAACTTCCATCAATTCATGCAGAGCCCTCCAGATTTCCATGACCACTGTGGCAGGAGTCTGTACATAGAGTAAGGGACCTCTGTCCCCTCGTCCCTGCAAAATAGGCAGTCGTTTTTATTTTCTTCTTTTTCCTCCTCATCCATTTCCTCCTTCTCTTTCTTCTCCATCTCACGATGGGGTTGAAATCCAGATCCCCAGGCTATGCTGGACATGTGTTTTCTCATCGTGCACACATACTGGTTTTGTGCTGTTGTTCGAGATAGTCTCACACATCCCAGACTAGCTTTGAATTTGCTGTGTAGCAGAAGATAACCTTGAAGTACTGATTTGCCTACTCTGGTCTCCAAAGAGTTGGAATTACAGGTGTACGCCACCTTGCCTGGTTTATACAGTGCTGGAGATAAAACCCAGGGCTTTGTGCATGCTGGCAAGCACTCTTAACAACCAAAGTGACATTCTCAGCACCATCTGTATGTTTTAAACTCAAATTTACTGATTACTAAAATAATCTGGGTATTTTGTATGGTAACTAACAAGAGAAAAAAAAGAAAAGAATCATTGGGCACAGTGGTTTATGTTTTGAATTAGTCCCAGTACTTGGGAGGTGGAAGAGTACAACCAAGAGTTCATGGCCAGCCTGAGCTACATTGTCACTGTGTCATAAAGAGTTCAAGGATGATACAGTGCAACTCTGTGCCAAACAAAACAAAATTGGGGCTAAAAGTGGCTCAGTGCTAGGTGGCTCACACCTTTAATCCCAGCACTTTGGAGGCAGAGGCAGGCAGATCTCTGTGAGTTAAAGGCCAGCCTAGTCTACAGAGTATGTTCCAGGACAGCCAGGGCTGTTACACAGAGAAACCCTGTCTTGAACCCCCTCCAAAAAAAGAAGTGGTTCAGTGTTTAAGAGCATTTGTTGCTCTTGCAGAGGAGCAGGGTTCAATTCCTAGTACCGATGTGGTGGCTCACAACCATTCAACTCCAGTTCTAGGGGACCCAGCAGACACTCACATGGTGCACATATATGCACAAAGGCAAAACATCCATATACATAAAATAAGCCTAAAAACAATTTTTAAGAAGCACAAAAACATGGTCAAACATGGTGTATATGCATCCCAGCACTTGGGAGGCAGAGGCAGGTGGATCTATCTGAGCTTGAGGCCAGTCTGGTCTACAGGCTGAGTTCCAGAACAGCCAAGGTTATACAATAAAACCCTGTCTCCAAAAGAACCAACCAACCAAACATAAGACACTAAAACAAAAGGCTTTAGAGATGCCTCCATGGTTAAATAGCAAATTGGCTCTTGTAGAGGACCCAAATTTGGTTTCCAGCATCCACACTGGACGACTCACAACCACCTATAACTCCAACTCCAGGGGATCTGATGCCGTTTTCAGGACTCCTCAGACATCTGCACTCACGTGTGCACAAACCCACATGTAGAGACACAATTATACATAATAAAAAATAAAATCTAAGAAAAAGCCTAAAGCAAAACAGGAGCCAAGTATAGTGGATATGTCTATGATGTGGGTTGTTCTTTTGTAGATGTGTTGCTTTTATTGGTTGATGAATAAAGCTGTTTTGACCAGTGGCTTAGCAGAATATATATGGAGAGAGAGAGAGAGAGAGAGAGAGAGAGAGAGAGAGAGAGAGGGCAGAATCAAAGAAAGGCCATGTAGCTGCCGAAGGAGAAAGATGTCAGACCTTACTGGTAGGTCACAGTCTCATGGTGATATATAGATTAGTAGAAATGGGTTAACTTAAGTTGTAAGAGCTAGTTTGGAATGTGCCTAAGCTGTTGGCCTAACAGTATTGTAATTAATAAAGTTTCTGTGTGATTATTCGGGTTTGGGTGGCCGGGAAAAAGCACAATCTCTGTCTACGCATCCACCTAGTACACAGGAGGCTAAGGTGGGAGGATCATAAGTTCAAGGCCATCCTGAGCTCCATAGTGAGACCCTGCCTCAAAATTGATGAAAAGGAATCCAGCCACCTTTGTGGTGGAATATTGACACATTAGTATGTTAGCTAGCGTTTACATATCGTTCACTATGGGTACTGCTGGGCATTGAGAGTCTCACACACAACATCATTAACTTCTCCAAGCTCAGGGTACTATTATTACCTCTACTCTACAGGCGAGGGAACTGAGGCATGGAGCTGTTAGTTTCCCCAGACTTATAAAGGTTAGTAAATGGTAAATAAATGTCTAGGTCAAAGACAGAAACACTTAACATAAATACTGCCAAGCCTTCCTTGCAAAAAATGACTTCCAGCCAGGCAGTAATGGTGCATGCCTTTATTCCTAGCACTATGGAGGCAAAGGCAGGCGGATCTCTGTGAGTTCGAGGCCAGCCTGGTTTATAAGAGCTAGTTCCAGGATAGGTTCCAAAGCTACAGAGAAATCCTGTCTGGAAAAACAAAACAAAACAAAAGACTTCCGTTTCTAGGTCAGGCAGAGGCATGGGGGAGCCTGCTGACCGAGGAATCCCAGTTGCAATTGTAAACATCAGTAAGGATGGCATCCTTGCACAGAGACTTGGCGTGTCTTTTCCCATCACCCAGGCATGAGTGGAGACATCCTTATGCAGGCACAGTGGTTGCTGAAGGTGAGGCTCTCTGCTGTAGGCTGGGCTAAGGTCTAGATTGGAGTATGGGGGAGCAGTTCTGCACCCTCTTTACTTTGGCCTATTTTGTCTGGTGGGGAATTTGGAGAGAAGGAGAACAAGATGGCTTCCTAGAAGCTAGTCTCCCACTGTGAGGGAGGTAAGCCTCTCTCCTGCCTTCCACTCTGCACCCTCCTCTACTGCAGCTGTTTCCTCCAGGTTGGGCCCTGCTGTGCCTTGTTGAAGTATAACAACAGTGGCCACCCACATGGGACCCTCAAGAGACCAGAGCCTCCCCACGTGTCCTGCTTCCATTTCAGTTTCTGTGATAAAATACCCTGACAAAACCAAGTTTGATGGGAAAGGATTAGCTCAAATTTCTAGGTTACAGTCCATCATAGCAGAGAAGTCATACAGTAGGAACTTGAAGCTGCTAGTCACATCCATAGTCAAGAGCAGAGAGAAAATTAAGGTGCCACTGCCTCCTCCAGTGCTTAGCTGATTGTCTCTACTCTTAGACTAAGACCTGCCTGCCTAGGGCCTTCCCATTTCAGTTAATGTAATCAAGACAGTCATCCAAAGGTCAGCTTAATGAAAACAATACCTCATTGAGACTCTTCTCACGGAATTCTTGATCGCACCAAGTTGAAAATCAAAGCTAACTATAATACTAAGGTTCTTTTGAGGCTTCTTCTTTCCAAAAGATTATGTAAAAGGTAAACAGTTGACTGGGTTGAGACTTCTTAACGTTCAGCTGCCTTTGGCTTTCCCATATTTTTGTAATTAAACCCAAACTGGACTTGGAAAGAACCATTATTTGGTCCGTTGGTGCAGCCCTATACCTGGTTATACCTGGTTTCTTTGTCTCTAAGAAAACTCACACAGCATCTTTCTTTTTTTTTTCTCCAGAGTAAACACTGGACAGAACTAAGGGATGGATAATCACAGAAGAGGCGTGGCTAAGATGAATCATAGATAGATCTTAGGCATGGGGGTGGGGTGGGGTGGGTGGACCCAATGTGTCTCCTCTCCAACCCTGAAATTTGGAGTCACTCTCCCACTGTCCCATTGTATGTACGCTTGATCCTCCTTTGAGGCCAACAATGGATTTCTTGTATATTTTATTTTTATTTATTTATTTAGAGACAGGGTCTCTCTACATAGCCATGACTGTCCTGGAACTCACTTTGTAAACCAGGCTGGCCTCAGATTTACAGAGAACTGCCTGCCTCTGCCTTCTGAGGGCTGGGACTAAAGGCTTGGGACACCACTCTTCCCCACTCCCTCCATCTCTGAACTTCAGTCTTGTGAGTGCAGTGGCAACAAACCCAGGGAAGCATCTGACTTTCCTGTCTGATCTAGCTTCATGGTCTGGAATTAAAGACATGTGCCACCACACCAGCTTATTTTCAAAGATGTATTGATTTTTACTTTATGCGTGTGTGTGTGTTTTTTGCCTGCATGGATATCTGTGTACAGCCTGTGTGTGGTGCCATGACTTTCCTGAGGTAATGGACTGTAACCTCACACTGTGAGAGGAAGTAAGCCTTTTCTCCCTAAGTTCTTTGTCAGGATATTTTATCCCAGCAAAGAAATCAAACTGGGACACTTGGGAAGGCTATAGGCTCCCGAGGGTCTCACATAGAAGAGGGTGTCAGGTTCCCTGGAACTGAACTTGCAGATGGTGTAAGCTGCCATGCAGATGCTGGGATTCGAATCGGGCTGTCTGGAATTGAGCACTGACTGTCACTTTTTTTGGCGGCAGGCACTTTTACCCACTAAGCCATCTTGCCAGCCCTGCATTTATTAGCTGAGAGTGTTAAGAATGCTGATTTTCAGTTCATGGGCTGAACAGGCAAAGAGGAGGCTGCTGGAGCAGGCTGGCAAGTCTGGAGTTCTAGAACCGAGTTGAGATGTTTCCAATCAAGCCTGCTACACCCTACGCCCAAGAGTTTCTTCTTTTCTGGTGTTGTCCTGCTTCCTCGCATCTTTTTTATCTTTTTTTTCACCTTCTCACCTCCTTTATCTTTTCTTTTTAAATTTTTGAGGACTGTAGTTGTGTGTATGACCTTAGTATGTGGTTGTAGATGACCTTGAACTTTGTATCCTTCCACCTGCCTCCCCAGCACAAACAACTGCATGCCACCAAGTCTAGCGTTTCCATGTGGCCTCTGAGAGCCTCATGTTTGCGGGACGAGCTCTTTGCTGGCAGAACAACCCTCAGCACCATATTTCCCCAGATATTGTTCATTTTCTTGTTTGAAATAGATTGGTCATTTAATTGTAACGTGATTCTAAAACACCAGGTAACCAATCCACAGTCAACTTCATGAATCTGGAGTCTGGGCGTTCTGTCTGCATCCCTGAATACTGTCCACCACCAAGCTAGGCTTCTAGTTGTAAGGGGCAGAAATACAACCTGAATGCATTAGAGGGGGAAAGGAGTTTATCAGTCAAGGGAGCATAGAGACCCAAGGATGTGCAGACCTTGTATCAGGTCAGGGGCAGTGGGTGCAGCTCCTCTTTGCCATTTGCTTCTTCCATGATCTTGAACAAATAACTAATCAACTTGTGAGGGAGTCTGGGGCATGGCTGAGTCAGGAACCAGAGGTTGAGAGTTTCTAGAATGCTCTTAGGTCTTCCTTGTTACTCTCACTGGTAACTGAAAACTTGGCCATTAGCAGATTTGTGTGCTACACTCTACTGCTGAGGTAAATGAAGGCTTTCTGAGCCCTAAGCAGGGTGTCTCAGGAAAGACCTACCCTGCTTCCTAAGGTGGTACTCTGGCTGCTGGGCATGGTAGTACACAGCTGATAGCGTTGCTAATGGCTTGCACTGGTTTTCAGGGCCATTCTAGGAGAAGAAGATTCCACTGTGAACCAGGAAGGCCTCCAAGAGGCCTTGGCCTCAGCCACTGAAGGCAGGAGTTGGGCCACCACAGTCCCTGGCATCCTCTCACACTCCAGGGCAGATCAGTAGTTCCCTTTGCTTAACATGTCCCTGGAGCAAGTCACCTCCTCCATCTGTCTGCCAGCTCCAAGGAACACTGCCCAAAATAAAAATCCCCAATTAGAAATTCCTGCAATCCAGAGCAAAACAACTTATTTGTTTCCTAGAATAATCTGGAGCTACATTTGGCTTGGCAACCAGTGGGTTCCACATATTCATGCACCAGCAGGAACTTCTGTTCAGTCAAGACACAAGAAGAGGACCTGTGGTCACCTCCCAGGCAGCAGCGAGCAGGAGCAGAGAACAGAGCTGCTTGCTCAATGGTATGCAGTGGGTTTCCAGAACAGGGTAGCTCAGGAGAAGAAAGAACTCCCAAGAGGACTTCAAACACCAGTTCCCACAAAAGCTAAGCCAGTACCCCCTATGTTTGTTAGGGATCCATGTTCTGCAGAGAGACAGAGACACCAGTGGAGGAACAAAGGCATCAAGCTGGGAGTCAGGGGAAGTGAGTTAACCCCACTCTGCCACTCACTTGTCCTGTGACCTTGAACATGTGGCTAAGCTCTCCTATGCTTCTTTACCAATGAAATGGGGCTCAGAGTTTGTTCTGCTTACCTGCACTCACAATAAAGGGTTAGGATTAAGGCTAGGCATGGTGTCACAAGTCTGTAATGCAGTCAGCACTCAAGACTCAGCCAGCCCATCCAGGACTACATAGTGAGACCTTGTGTACAAAACAAAACCCAGCTGGGGGCATAATGTAGCAACATTCGTCGAGTGCTTCCCTGACATGCACAAAGTCCTGGGTTCGATCGCCTGCACCACACACCAGGTGAGGTGGCGCTGGTGGTGTGAATAGGTACAGCCCCCATAGACTCATGTGTTGGAATGCTTGGCCCATAGGGAGTGGCACTATTAGGAGGTGTGGCCTTGTTGAAGAAAGTGTGTCACTGTGAGGGCAGGCTTTGAAGTCTCATATATGCTCAAGCTACACAATCTCCTGCTGCTGCCTGCAGATCAAGATGTAGAACTCTCAGTTTCTTCTCCAGCGCCATGTCTGCCTGCATTCCTCCATGTCCTGCCACAATGATCA
This sequence comes from Dicrostonyx torquatus, assembly GCA_028555095.1. NCBI lineage: Eukaryota > Metazoa > Chordata > Mammalia > Rodentia > Cricetidae > Dicrostonyx > Dicrostonyx torquatus. The sequence continues at coordinate 304,882 of JAQHUG010000548.1, read as the reverse complement.
TGGACTAAACCTCTGAAACTGTAAGCCACCCCAATGCAATGTTTTCCTTTATCAGAGTTGCCATGGTCACAGTATCTCTTCACAGCAATAGAAACCCTAAGACAGTGACCCATACTAATAATTTCAACACATAGGAGGTTGAAGTAGGAAGATTAGCTGTAGGCCAGCCTTGGCAACATTGGGAATTCCAGGTTAGCCTTGGCTACATAAGATAGTATCTCAAAATAATAACCACAAAAGCAAAACAAAATGGAAACAAAAAAAATAAGATAGAATTAGCAAAACTACTAGTTGAAGCTCAAGGACTTGATACAGCAAGGAAAAAAACAAGAGGCAATGTGACAAACAATAGAGCTGGCTAAGAAAAGGTTGTTTGGGCCTGGAAAGACGGCTTAGCTATTAAGAGCACTTGCAGAGGTCACGAGTTCAGTTTCCAGCACCTACAGTAGGTAGTGCACAACCCTCTTTAGCTCCAGCTCCAGAATGTCAATTAACCTCTTTCAGCTTGGTGAACACTACATATACGTATATACAGATAAAACACACACACTTTAATTTTTTATTTTTTAAAATATTTATTTATTATGTATACAATATTCTGTCTGTGTGTATGTCTGCAGGCCAGAAGAGGACACCAGACCTCATTACAGATGGTTGTGAGCCACCATGTGGTTGCCAGGAATTGAACTCAGGACCTTTGGAAGAGCAGGCGATGCTCTTAACCTCTGAGCCATCTCTCCCGTCCCCCCCCCCAACTTTTAAAAGAAGAAGTAAACAGTGGATAGCCCTGTGTTCTGTTTTCTGACCTTTTGTTGTCGCTGAGACAAGGTCTCATTATGTATTTCTAGGTAGCCTGGAACTAAAAATGTAGACCAAGCTGCCCTTAAAATCAACAGAGATCCATCTGCCTCTGCTTCCCAATTAAAGATATGTGGGATTAAAGGTGTGTGCCACCATACCCAGCTTTCTTGGCACCTTAAGTGGGATTGGTAGGATTGAGCATCATATCTTGATTTCATCACCATCTTCCAATTTTCTCTCCTTCATTCATTGATCCATCGTCTAAATATTTCTTGACTACCTAATTCTTCAGCCAGTTCACTGACTTATTCTGGGAAATGTGTGACACCCATGGCAGCAGCAGAACAATCTGGTTTGAGATCCTAGCAGGCAGGTCCTAGTTGTCCAGCCAGGATACTCAGGGATGATTCCCTAAGGGGCTGATACTTGGATTGAGACCAGAGGTTGGTAAAAGTGACCCAAGGAAAGGAGAAAGTTTGAAAGGGAGAGCATGGGAGGCAAAAGATACAGTGTGGACAAAGTCAGAGACAAAGAAGAAAGAGGTTAAATTCAAGGCGTTGAAAAAGTCCTTCATGGCTAGAGAATAGGGCATGGAAGGGCCAGAAAAGAGAAGCTGGGATCAGCTGCAGAGCTGGGCAAATATAGGACACTGAGGGACCTTTAATTTAAAAATAATTCTTATTGCCAGGCGGTGGTGGCACACGCCTTTAATTCCGGCACTCGGGAGGCAGAGGCAGGCGGATCTCTCTGAGTTCAAGGCCAGCCTGGTCTACAAGAGCTAGTCTAGGACAGGCTCCAAAGCTACAGAGAAACCCTGTCTCAAAAAACAAACAAACAGAAAGATCTTTATCACATTTATTATGCATGCGCATGCCACAGCACATACATGGAGCTCAGAGAACAGATTGCAAGAGTCAGCACTTTGCTTCTACCATGCGGGTGGTGGGGATTGAGCTCATGTAGTTGGGCTTGTCAGTAAGCTCCTTTGTCTGCCTGCATGGATGATCTGGACCTTACCATTCACTAAGTCGTCAGAGGCCTCAGGAAAGATCAAGCTGTATAGGTGACACAGATTTGTTTTGTTTTGAGGTAGGATCTTTTTTGTTTGTCTGTTTGTTTTTGTTTTTTGTTTTTACAGACAGGGTTTCTTTGTAGCTTTTTGAGCATATCCTGGAAGTTGCTCTGTAGACCAGACTAGCCTCGAATTCACAGAGATCTGCCTGTCTCTGCCTCCTGAGTGCTGGTATTAAAGGTGTGTACCACCATCACCTGCTAAAGTTATTTATTTATGGTTTGGGGTAGGGTCTTACCTTGTAGACCTGGCTGGCTTGGGTCTCACTGTACAGACCAGGCTGATTTCAAACTCAAGAGATCTGCCTGCTTCAGGCTCCCAAGTGCTGGGATTATAATCATGTGCCACCATGCCTGGCTGGTGACAGCTTTTACATTTAGAAAGATCATTGTGACTATAGTAAGGAAGATATCCCAAAGGGAAATCAGCAAGGAGTCTGGGCAAAGTTCATTTCAGAGAACCCTAGTGTGATGGCAACAGGAAAAGAGGAGGCTCTTAGCTCCACCCATCCAGTAGCTCCTCCCCCACCCAAGTCCTCAGATTCAGGGCAAATGCTGCTCTATCGCTGAGCTAGCTGATGCTAGCTCAGAAGCCATCCTTTGAAGGACACATGGAGCAAATTGACTTTACTTGGGCAGAGGGAACAGAGTTCTTGGGTTCTGTACTTACTTAAGTGGGAACCACCACAACCAGCAGTAGCAGCAGGAGGATCTTCCCGCCCATATACATTGTGATTGTTGATGGACAAGAAGCAAACCGTTTGTGTATGGCTTGATGACTTTTCCACAAAATCAAGAAATGAAGCATCTCTGTCCCCAGAAAATTCTCTTGTGCTCCTTTCTATTTATTAGACACCTCTTCAAGTAACCACTTTCTTCAATTCTGTCAATAAAGATTAGTTTTGTATAGTCTTTTTAAAAAATACTTATTTTAAGAGCTGTTTTCATTACTCATCCATCATGTAGCAGCATGGGTGGGGGGAGAGATGCCCTCCTCCACCCAGACCTCCACCCAGCAATGCCTAGAGGCAGGTGGGAGAGCTGGCCCTGAGGTCATAAGAGTGAGAGAGCTGTCCTTGCAAGAGTGAGAGAGCTGTCCTTGCCCCTCATCTTCCACCCCACTTGGGAGAGTGGTCCAGACACCTGGGCAATACAGTAAAACTGACCCTGAAGGTATAGGTGTTGGATGTGAAAGCCGGAGAACTGGCCCCGCCCCTTACTCATCACTGCAAGGGATGAACTAGCCAGGGCAATGCTGGAGGGCTCACCCTGGAGGTGAGGTCAAGGGAGAGATGGTGGGCTGACCAACTCTGCAAATACCCAGCCCTAGAACCAGAGTTAGGAGTTGGTCCACCCTTACAGCCTCTCCATCTGTGATCTGCAGAAGCACATGAAGGGACCGGTCCTGCAGACCCAAAGCTTCAGGATCCCCACAACACAGGGTAACAACAGGATATCCAAGAGGAGTCCCATTGAGGGTCCAGCATCAATAGTATCACAGAAACTAGAGGCCTTGAACTAGACCAATGACTCTTTGCAATGAAAACTTGCAAGTAAAGATACATGGATAAAAGGGTTTACTGTGAGACTCACTGTGTCACACTGCAGCTCCCATGACAAGAATGATTTTTCCTTTTCATTTTTTTTCTTTCTTTTCCTCTTAAATTTTATTTTGGGGAGGAGGTTGCAAGGGCAGAGGGCAGATATGAAGGAAAGGAGAAATGAACGGGATGGAGATGCATGATGTGAAAGACACAAAGCATAAATAAAAAGGAAGTTAAAAATACTTATTCTAAATTATGTACTTGTGCGTGGACATATGCACATGCACGGTGGTATCTGAGGAGACCAGAAGAGAGCACCTGATCCCCTGGAGCCGGAGTTATAGGCCTGGGAAGGAAACCTGGCTCTTCTGCAAGACCAGCAAGTGTTCTTAACCATGGAACCATCTCTTCAGTCCCCTTGTTTTGCATATTCTTGAGCTATTTATAAACAGGATTCAATTTATGCCTAGTACCTTCCTACCTTCATTTCTTTGGTCTTCATTCCTCCCTCCATTCCTTTTTAAAATTACTCGTGTGTGTGTGTGTGTGTGTGTGTGTGTGTACATACATATTCCATGACATTTACGTAGAAGTCAGAGGACAACTTGCAGGAGTAGATTCTCTCTTTCTGCTGGGTGGGTTCTGGCAATTAAACTCAGGTCATCAAGTTGGTTGGTGCCTTTAATTACTTTTCTGTTGCTGTGATAAAACACCACGACCAAGGCAACTTACAGAGGGAAGGGTTTATTTGGGGCTTACAGTTCCAGAAAGCTAGGAGTCCATCGCCACCATGACAAGGAGCGTGGCAGTTGGCAGGCTGGCATGGCACTAGGGCAGCGACTGAGTGTTATAGCCTCATCCACAAGCAGGAAGAGGAGAGAGTACATTGGGGATGGTTAATGTAGGGGGACTTTTGAAATCGTAAGACTGTCCTCAATACCTCCCAATCCTACCAAAGAACTACCAACTGGAAACCAAGTATTGAAATGTCTGAGACTTATGAAGGGCATCTCATTCCAACCACCACAGGTGACAAACGCCACTGAGTCATCTTGCCAGCCTCAAAAGATCTTTTACTTCAACCACTTTTAAGTATAAATTGTTCCTGAAGGGCAGCTAAAAATAGACTCAGCACAGAGATGTGTTCTTGGCTAGAAGGCTCTGTAGCAAATGCATTAATATAAGAGCCAGTTGTGGTGGCTCATTTGTAACCCCAGCTCTTGGGAGACTGAGGCAGGAGACTTGTCAAAACCTTGAGACAAACTTGATTTACAGAGAGTTCCAGGACAGTCAAGGCTACCCAGTATGACTTTCTCTCAAAACAAATGAATAAACAACAACAACAAAAATCTATTTGGGCAAGGACCAGTAAGTAGGGGTCCAGCCTTTGAAGGAGCGAAGCATCCTGAAGAAAAGGAAAGGGACTCTGTAACCCTGTTATTTATTGTACTGGTTCATGTTCATCGTTAACATGATTGACACACCCTCGCCTTTCCCAGAGATATCTCTTTGCCTGTGAATGTGGGTCAAGATGTAAACCGCCAGCTATGCTCCTGTAAGGAGGAGGGGTCACAAGAGTGGCAGGGGGTGGGAGATGCGGCTCACGGACACATCCTCCCAGCATGGGTGAGAACTCAGAAGAGCTCATTCCTGGAGCTCCCTGAAGAATTTTCAGGCTCACGGACACATCCTCCCAGCATGGGTGAGAACTCAGAAGAGCTCATTCCTGGAGCTCCCTGAAGAATTTTCAGGCAGCCTCTGGTCCTCTCCAATTGTTGCTATTTGTATAGTCTTGGTTGGGGGGACCTTGAAATCTTGTAAGTTTCAGGAGCTCTCTGAGACTGTGAATTCTATTTACTTCTTGAACCTTTAAGAAAATGTTTCAATTTGAAAGACACAGCTGCAGAAGATTCAGCAGCTTTTCAAACTCCCTTTGGGTTCTCTGTTTCTGAGAGGCAGGTGATTTCATAGTCTACGTTTACAGAGGAGGACTCCCAGGAGCGTGCAGTTTAAGGGACATATTCTCCAGTTCTGTGTTAGTTTTATTGTTGTTACTGAAATTAATAGTTTCTATTATATTTTGGGGTTTAATCCCTTGTTAGAGGTATGATTCCCACCTCCATTTCCGTCGTTCCTTCTTCCTTTTCAGCATTGGGGATTGAATCCAAGACTTCTCAAATGCTGGGTTAGTGCCACTGCCACTGAGCTACATCCCCAGCCTAGGTGCTGTTCTCTTCGATGGGTTTCCCTGTCTGCCTCTGCTCCTGTTGCCTGTGCTTTTGAAGTCATGTCAAAAATGCCATTCAGACCTGTGACAAGAAGTTTTTCCCTTCACTGCCTTCTAGCGGCGGAAGGTTTCAGGTCCTAAAGTAAGCCTTCCGTTTGTTTTGAGCTGGACATTGTATTTTTGTATATCCTGTGAACAAAGGGCCCAGTTGCATTCTTACTGGTTGAAGCCCAGTTGGCCTGAGATACGTGGGTTTGTCTGTGGGCTTGCAATTCTGTTCTGTCAGTCCATTTATCTGTTTTTATGCTAGTAGCTTACTGCTTTTTGTTGTGTGTGAGAAAGTGAGCATAGTGTATGTGTGTATAAATTGTATATAGGGTATATGTATGTGCATGTGTGTGCAAAGGTACGAGTGTGTACAAAATGTATACTTGTGCTGGTCAGAAGTCAACAGGACTATCTTCCTCAATCACTCTCCACATTAACATTTTATGCAGGGTCTCTCAGTGAATCCAGTACTCACTGGTTGGCTAGACTGTTGGGCCAGAGAGCTCCAGGGATCCACCTCTCTCCGTCTTCCCTGTCCTCCAGGTGCAGACCGTGCCCGGCTTTTTAGGTCGGTGATGGGGATGTGAACTCAGGTCTTCATGCTTGTGTGGCAGACATTTTACTGAGTGAGGTATCGCTCTAACTCTGTTTTGGGAACTATTTAAAATCAGCAAGTATGATATCTCCAGTTTTTGTCCTTCTTGCTTGTGCTGGATAATTTTATGTCAATTTGGCATGGGCTGGGGTCATTTGAGGGGAGGGAGCCTCAGCTAAGAAAAATGCCTCCATAAGGTCAGGTTGTAGGTAGACGTATAGGACATTTTCTTAATTAGTAGTTGATGAGAGAGGACCCAATCTATTGTGGTTAGTGCCATCCCTGGGTCAGTGATCTGGGTTTTATAAGAAAACAGGCTGAGCAAGCCATAGGGAGCAAGCCAGTAAGCAGCACTCCTCCATGGCCTCTGCAAGCTCTAAGCCAGTGAGAGACCCTGTAACAAAAATAAGATGGGAAAAAATAGAAGAATGACACTTGAAGTTGTCCTCTGATCCTCACCTGCACACATGTATGCACACATACAAAAGCACATACCGCCCTGGTGCTAGAGAGATAGCTCAAAAGTTAATACTGCTCTTGCAGAGGAACTGAGTTTAGTTCCCAGCACCTACAAGAAGTGGATCAAGACAGCCTGTAAATCCAGATCCAGGTATTAGCATCTTCTTCTGGCCTCTGAGGGCACCCCTCAGACTTGGATATACTCATGCAGACATATGCACATGTACACACACACACACACACAATTACAAATAAAATGACTCTTTGCATGTATCCCCTCATATGAACGTACTCACACACCACAGACATGGTGCACATCTATAATCCCAGCATTTTTTAAAATTTTATTTTATTTTATGTGCCTTGGTGTGAAGGTGTCAGATCCCCTGGAACTGGAGTTACAGACAGTTGTGAACTGCCATGTGGGTGCTGGGAATTGAACCCAGGTCCTTTGGAAGAGCAGCCAGTGCTCTTAACTGATGAGTCATCTCTCCAGCTATAATTCCAGTATTTATGTGTTACATCAGGAGAACCACTGTGAGTTCCAGGCCATCCTGGGTTACAGTGTGAGACTTTGTCTCAAACATAAAAAAGAAACTAATCATTCAGGTTCTCAGCTTTTCTTGATCATTTCTTCCATTCAAATGCTAACAGGTGTGGCCCTGCTAAGCCTCTGAGAACAGACACAATATGGCACTTTTGGGGTGGTCTGGGTGCAGCCTCTCCTGATTTGTAAGTTCTAAGTCTGTGGGAACTCCAGAATCAGGGCCTGTTCACCTCACACGCTTTACTGCATGGCTCCATGTCTTTTGAAGCACTTTTGAAGACATTTAATGGGTTTTGGAAACTTTACCCATCTGAAATGCACCATACTCCTAGACTCCTGTGCAACTAATATTTTCCTAAACTGAAAAATATCCCATTTAATTGGGCATAATGGCTCATATTTATAATTTCAGTCTTGGCCTGTGGGGGCAGGAGGATCAGAAGTTTGAGGTTATTATTGGCTACATAGCAAGTTCAAGGCCAGCCTGGGTTATGGGGTAACTATCTAAAAAAGACAAAAATATGGGCTGGTAAGACGGCTAAATGGCTGAATTAATTTTGTCTTAATTAGGGTTTCTATTGCTGTGAAGAGACACCATGTCTGTGGCAACTCTCAAAAGGAAAACATTTAATTGGGGTGGTTCACTTATAGTTCAGAGGTTCAATCCATTATCAGTATGGTGGAGAGCATGGTCGTGTGCAGGCAGACATGGTACTGGAGATGTAGCTGAGAGTCCTACATCTTGCAGGCAACAGGAAGTGGACTGTGACACTGGATGGTATCTTGAGCATATATGAGTCCTCAAAACCTGCCCTCACAGTGATGACACACTTCCTCTAAGGCCACACCTACTCTAACAAAGCCACATCTCCTAATACTGCCACTCCCTATGATCTTATGGGGGCCAATTACATTTAAACCACCACACACTTTGTTGCCAAGCCTGCTGTTCTCACTTCAATTCCAAGAACCCACATGGTGGAAAGAGAGAAGGTGTCTTCTGGCCTCTGTGTACACATGTGGCCCATGCATGGACACACAGACATATAGTAAATTAATAATAAATGAATATTCCATTTAAAAGGAATTTGAAGGTACTCAAGAGTTCCTGGTTTTCCACACCACATCTCATCTTCATGTATAACTTTTATTTAATTAACTTTAATAATGTAATAAGCTTTCCCAAGCAAATCACTCAACAAACAAGGCTTTAGGTAGTAACCCACATATAGTAATTTGGTTCAAGTCCGACAACACAGATCCTCATTTAAGACGACTTTTTGTGTGTTTCAGTCAGGCCTGTTCTGTGATGTCTCCTTCGTCTTCTCTGTTCTGTATCAATAGGGCAAACCAGCTCAGCGGGTTTAACATTTAACAGATCCTTAAATGGCCTCACTTGGCAGAGAGGAACGCTCGGATTAAATGCTATTTCTTGAAACAAATTTTTTCTATGTTTAAGAAGAGTTCAAATATAGCTGAGATATTATTCATCTTGAAGCCATCACCCACCAGCCTGGATGTAACTTCCTTCTACACATCCTGGAAACCCTACCAGAATGGGACTCTTAAGCTGACTAAGAGAATCTCTGCCCGACCTGGCCCACTTCCTCTCCAATACTGTTTTCTGCTAAGGGTCTGCTGAGGGCCGTAATGGCTCCTCAGTTTTCCTTCTAGTCTCCTAATTTAGCGGCTGCAGATTGGAGAGACGCAGGCTGCTGGTAGTCCCCGCTCCCAGTATTGAGTTTGTTTCTAAGCTGTCCTAGACTCTGTAAGAGTTGACTGGGGAGCTGCAGATATGGCTGAGGGGTTAATAGCATGTGCCTCTTTGTTCTTTCAGATGATAGGAGTTGGATTCCCAGCACCTACATCAAATGTCTCACAAGTGCCTGCAGCCCCGGCTCCAGGGGAATCTGTCCCTCCCATTTTCCGTTGAAGTCGTGAAGGTGTCTTATATTTTCTGCTATCAGGAAAGAAAAAGGAAGCCGTTTTTTTTTTTTTTTTTCCATTTATGGGTGTATGTTTTTTTGTGTTGTCAGTCTGAGTGAAGTGCTCATGGCGGCCAGAAGAGGGCACCAGATGCCCCAGAGCTGGAGTTACTGGTAGCCTATTGGTGAGTGTTGAACTTGAAACTTGGATCTTCTGCAAGAGCAGCAAGTATGCTTAATCACTGAGTTGTCTCTCCAGCCCCATCAGGAAAATCTTTTTTTTTTGGTGGGGGAGGGTGTTGAGACAGAGTAACCTCCTTTTGTAACTGCCCTGGCTGCCTGGAACTTACTCTGTAGACTAGGCTGGCTTTGAACTCACAGAGATCTGCCTGCCTCTGCCTGCCTCTGCCGGGATTAAAGGTATGTGACACCACTGCCTAGCCCCATTAGGAAAATAAGTTTTGTTACTATGAAAACTGCACCGTTACTCCATTGGATCATGGTATTTGGGCTCACCTGAATCTATGTTCATGGGCCAACAGCACTAATACTTGGCTCCAAAATAAACTATGTCTTATTCCCTAAATCCACAAAGATTTCAAGTTTTATTGCTTTGTTATTTTCTCTACTTTCTTTAAATTTCTCTTGGTCTTGTGTCTATTTTTCTATCTCTGACAACAATGAATTGCAAGCTCTCACTGTAACTGGATTGCTTTTATTTACATGAGATTTCTTCACTTATATTTCTAACTACTAACTACTAACCCTAACTTGGCATCTCTGCCCTCCTGCTGTCCTTTTATACTCCTAATTGTAATCCCTCCAAGGTTTCATCCTGCCAATACCAATGCAAAAACACAATTCTCACCTGAAAGGGACTAAGACAGTTTAGCCTGGAGTCAAATATTAGTGCTGTTGGCCCATAATGTGGATTCAGGTGAGCCCACATCCCATAATCCAACAGAGTAACAATTTGGTGATGTTTTCATAGGAACAAAATAGAGTCCTAGACCAGGGCACTTTTTATACATGTTGGTGGGGACATCTGGTAAGCAGGCTAAGGTAAAAGGGAGATTTGATGGAATCTCATGACAGAAACTGAGGTCCTATTTGTACTTTTCAAAGGATTTACCAAATGGTCCCAGATGTTAGGTCACACATAGAGGAGGGCGATAATGGTTATTAAAGGGGCCAGAGATGGCCTGAGATGATTTGGCTCTAGGTTTGTATTAGTGCAAACTCCCCACATCAGGCCATCAACCTTGCAAAAGATCTAGCATAAAGTAGTCTTTTCAAGAACATCTGCACGGGCAGACAAGTCAAGACCATCCCTCTTCTCCCTGCAAGGTCTTTCGAGCCATTCGTGTGGGCAGTAGAGAGAAGGAAAACAGCCGAAATCAAACAAGAATGTCTCCATGTGTAGGAAGGTGAATTACAGCCAAGAGTGTGGAAGTGGTATTTTACCTGATGGTGTAGAACTCATAGGAAATTGTGGCAAATCCTACAACCAACCATTCCCTCTCTATTCCTGGTATTTGTGATTTTTCTGCATTTGACTGGCCTGTGAGAGCAACACAGACATTATAGAAAGGGCTGGGGAGATGACTTTATTAATAAAGTGTTTGTCTTGCAAACATGTGGACCTGTATTTGATCCATAGAACCTACATAAAATAGCCAAGTCTAGCCTGGTTGGTGAGATACAGAGTGTCTCAAAAGAAAAACTGTGGGGTAGGGTGGTATGAGAGATGGCTCAGTGCTTTAGAGTACTTACTGCTCTCTGGACTGCTGTCTGAACTTGGATAGCAACAGAATCCTCCCAGGGAACTTACTAGAATGTTAGAATGTGGATTTCTAGCTCCCTACCTCTCCTTTAAAGGAGTATGCTGGGGCAGAGAAGTTCTATGTAGCTTACCTGGAAGATACTTCATATGGAGGGGTAACCAGTAAGTTATTGTGGGTGATACCTGGCTGCCTATGGACTGCTGTGTGACACTAGGGAGACATGCCAAAGAGACAAACATCTACTCCTGCCTGATAGGGAACTAATGACAGTCCTAAGTAATATTCACAAAAGTTCAACTTGGGGCCGGGCGGTGGTGGCGCATGCCTTTAATCCCAGCACTCGTGAGGCAGAGGCAGGCGCATCTCTGTGAGTTCGAGACCAGCCTGGTCTACAAGAGCTAGTTCCAGCGCAAGCTCCAAAGCCACAGAGAAACCCTGTCTCGAAAAAACAAAACAAAAGTTCAACTTGGTTAACCAGTGAGTGTTTTGGGGTTACTTAGAGGAGTATGGGTGAGGTGTCCCTTCATCAGCTGCATCAGCCTCCTCTAGGTAGCTCAACTGATCTGAGAGTCTTCCAGGCAGCTTGACTGATCATTGTCTCCTTAGCAGTCCTAACTGCTTGGAGAGTAGGAGGCTTGTGCATCTTATCAGATTCAGGGACTCTTTGGCTTGTGAGTTGTTTACTTCCTGAGATTTTTACTATTTTTATTTATTGTGTATGTACGTTCACATGTGTCATGGCACAAGTGTGGAGGATCAAAAGACAACTCATATGAGTTGGTTCTCTCCTTCCAATAGGATCCTTCCATGTAGAGCTCAAACTCAGGTGCTTAGGTTAGAGGTAAGCACCTTCTACCTCCTGAGCCATCACTTTGTTGTTAG
>JAQHUG010000548.1:279663-292564 GCA_028555095.1 Dicrostonyx torquatus | reverse complement strand
TCCTCTCCTCCCATTCCCTCCCCCTCCTTCCCTCTCCCCATTCACCCCTCTGGAATTACTCAGGAAGGGGCAGGCCTCCCATGGGCATCACAAAGCATGGCATATCAAGCTGCCAGAAGACCAAGCAGCTCTGTCTGTATTCAGCTGGGCAAGGCAATCCAGCATGAGGAATAGGTTCCTGAGAGCCAGCCAAAGCCCTGGGACAGCCTTTTCTTAACAAACTTCCCTTTAGACCTCACAGGGTCTTTAGGTGGAATCCTTCAACTGGGAGGAAGCTGCTCTAGGATTAGGACTACTTGACTTTGATTGTCCCTTGTTTGACCTCACTCTCTGCTTTCTCCTATTCTTGCCTCCTCAGGGTTGCTCCTCTCATGACAGCACTGGCACATACATTTTGCTCCATTTTCTTTGCCAGGGAACCTAGGCTAAGGACAGAGAATAGAAATGAATGAATTATATGTAGATGGTCCCTATAGAAGATCCTCATATTAAATAGTCAATTTCCCTTGGTTAATTCCACAACCCAAGTCTCTTGGGACTTCAGTGGCTTATAGCTAACTGCATAACCAATCGCCCTAGTGAGCTCAGGACAAAAGGGATATTCCCCTTCTCTCCAGGTTGGTCTCCAGATCCCTATGTCTGTTGGGGTCTTTGAAATACGTAGTTCTGAGTTTAGGGAACGACAGTAACTGCTCTCTCTGGGAATGGGAGGGGCCGTTCTCTTAAAATCTTGGTGATTGTGGGGCCAGGGCTGTCCTTTCTTAGATATCCTTTTACATCTCAGGACTCTTGAAAAAGTGTACTGTGCTGTTAATGGGAATGTAAATTAGCTCAGCCATTATGGAAACAAGTTAGGATGTTCCTCATAAAATTAAAAATAGAACCGCCATATGATCTGGCAGTCTCATTACTAAGTATATATCCAAAAGAAATGAAATCAGGATCTTGGAGGGATGTGTACACTTCCATGTCACTGCAGCATCATTAATAACAGCCAAGATAGGAAGTCACCTTAAATATCTATCAAAAGGTGAATGGGTAAGGAAAATAAGACACGCATGCGTGTGCACACACATGCACATATACACACACACACAAAATATGGAGTATTATTTAGCCTTAAAAGAGAAAGAAATCCTGTCATTTTGCGATTGGTTGGATGAAGCCAGTTAAGTGAAATATATTAAGATAAATATATGATATTATCTAATTATACATGAAATCTTAAAAGTCCAGTACGTTGAAGTGGAGAGTAGAATGGTCGTTAACAGGATCTGGGGTGTGGTGTTGGTTTTGCAGATGAGGGTCAAAGGGCACAGACTTTTATTAAGTTAGGAGTATATGCAGAATATCTGTTGCATGACATGGTGACTATAGTTAATAACGGTTCTGCTTTTGTTTTTATTTTGCTCTTTACAATGCTAAGAATGGACCCAATACCTCTTCCAATTCTAGGGGAACATTCTACCACTAAGCACACCTCTGAATGTTCTTGAAAGCTGTTAAAAGGGTAGATTTTAAAAAATGTTTTAGATTTTCATTTAATTTTTAGGAGTATGTGTGTTTTGCTTGCATGTGTGCCCACCATATGCATGCTTAGTGCCCTTGGAGGCCAGAGGAGGGCACTGGAACTGCAGTTACAGGTGGTTGAGAAGTGCTGTGTGGATGCTGGGAATAGAATCCAGGTCCTCTGGAAGAGTAGCCAGTGCTCTTAACCACTGGGCCATCCATCCATCCCTAAATGTCAATATTCATTTGTGCTTAAACCACGGGAACTCTGGTAGACTATGTGAGGCACATTCAGCAATTATTTTCGCTGGGAAATAAAAGGGAGAATGAACTTTCAGCTTGGAGATGCTGGTCAGGTTTGGGGTTTGTTTAGTTAACACACTGTCCTAGTTTATTTCAGGGACTTCTGGTGGCCATGGTCCTGTAATATTCTGCTGTGACTGGTGTGTGTGTGCACATGAGTGCACGTGTGTGCTGTGGGCAGAGGACAGACTTCTGTCTTATAGCAGCCAGTAGCCTTTCGAGCTAAAGTAGTTGCTATGCATCAGTTTTATCTGTAATATAGTAATGATTTGTTCCTGTTTGCTCATTCTGCTGTTCTATTTCATGTTTGTGTGTGCATGTTGTGTGCAGTACATAAACACACATGCATATGGTATGTGTATGTGATGTATGTGGAAGTTTGAGGTCAAGGTCGGGTGTCTTCCTCAAATAGATTCTCCACCTTTTAAAAATTTTATTATTCCTTCATTTGCTTTTGTTATTTTGAGACAGTGTCTCTCCATATAGCCCTGGCTGCCTTCTAACTTGCTGTGTAAACTCTACTGTCCTTGAACTCACAGAGATCTATCTGCTACTGCCTTCCAGGTGCTGTGAACCAGCATGCTAGTTTTCAACTGTGAGAAAAAAGATTAGCTTTTATTTTTGTTTATCTGTGTGTGCGTGCGCGTGTGCACGCGTGTGCACATGTACACACACACACACACGAACAAATGTACATGTGCATGCAAGTTCCTGTGGAATCCAATAGAGGGTGCCAGTTTCCTTGGGGCTGGAGTTATGGGCGGCTGTAAGCTGCTTGATGTGGGTGCTGGGAATGGAACAGGGTTTTCTGCAAGAGCAGCAAGAACTCTTAGTCTCTGAGCTATAGCTGCAGCGCCTCCACCTTGGGCCTCTGAGACAGAGTTTCTCACTGAAACCAGAGTTCATAGATTGGCCGGACTGCCTGCCCTGCAAGCTTCAGGAATCTGTCTGTCCTCACCCCACCATGTAATGCTAGAGTACGGATACACGCTGCCATGTCCACCTTTTACATGGGTGCTGGCTGCATTCAGGTTGTCATGCTTGTACAGTAAGCACTTGGCCTACTGAGGTGTCTCTCCAGCCCCCTTGACTTTACTCCATTCACTCAGTCTGACGAATGTCTGCAAGCAGTGGGAAAACTCTCATTGTTGCCATTGCTCTAGAGCAAGTCAAGCCCTGCCCTACACATCTCAGCCAGAGGACCCAGATCTGATGCTTCGTGCTGGAGATCATTCCTCATACAGAGAGAGGGAAATGGCAAAGGAACTCACAGAACATGGGGTGCCCTGCTCTCCTTACCGTGAGTCTCTGGAAAGGTGCCTCCCTCTAACATGGCTGATTGTGAGATGGGCCTGGCCTAGACTGTAGAGGTCATGGAATGATGGCCATCTGAGGCCACTTTCTCTAGTACAGGAGACCAGTGGGTGTTTCTGCTTATTTTTCTACATCAGAGACACAACCTTTAGGGTCACAACTACTACCTGTTCCACGCAGATTCCCTGGACTGCTCCAGCCTTCCTTACCTCTTGGAAACTGTGTTGACCCATGACCTCAGTGCCTCAGATTTCAGTTCCTCCCTTCATGCTCTGAGTCTGACCTTCTGAGTCTACATGGTGTACCCTCTGGAGGCTATTGCTTTCCACACTCCCGTTTCTCCTTTTCCCTCCAACTAGTGATACATCAGTTCTCATAAACAACCATTGAATTGAATTTTCCATATCTCAAAAATGAGCAGGAAAATTTTGTGACTTCTTTACCTGAGTCTTGCTAAATGGCTTCTGGAGCTCTGCAATTGTCTTCTGGTTCTGTAGTTGTCTAATTCACCAGGGTGGTGGGATAAGGCCTAGAACCGGATACATGAAGAAAGCCTACCTGCTCTGTTTGTACAGCTCCGAATGGATCTGTAGCATGGACTCTCAGGCCTCCTGGCCTCTCTGCTCCCTTAGAAGTCATAGCTTAAAGCAGGGAACTCCTGTTGTGCCTGACTACCTTGTAGGTATAGATTTAGCTGGGGATGTGTCATCAGAGACTGCATTTCATTTCCCGGTCACAAATAATCACACAGAAAACATATTAATCACAACACTGTTTCGTCTATTAGCTTAGGCTTCTTATTAAATAACTCTTACATCTTAAATTAACCCATTTCTATTAATCTATGTATCTCTACAGGGCTGTGGCTTACTGGTAAGATTTTGGCATCTTCCTCCTTCGGCAGCTACTTGGCGTCTCTCTGACTCTGCCTTCCTTCTCTCTGTATCTTTGTTTGGATTTCCCACCTGGATTTATTCTGCCTTGCCATAAGCCAAAGCAGCTTCTTTATTAACCAATGGTAATAAAACATATTCACAGCATCCAGAGGGGAATCCCACATCAGGGATGTGGGAGCTGGAATGTGTGCTTTCCGGTTTGTGTCCTGTTGAGACAGGAGTACTACCTCTGAGCAGGTCCTAGAGGTCTTGTTCAAACTTTTTTAAAAATAGGGTCTCATTTATCTCAGGCTACCCTCAAATTCACTACGTGTGTTGACCAGGATTCTCTAGAGGAACAGAACTAATAGATTATCCATGTATATATTCTAAAGGAGATTTATTAGAATACCTTATAGGCTGTGGTCCAGCTAGCCTTACAGTGACTGTCCCCTGATTGAAAGGCCAAGAATCAGTTAGTTGTCTGGGCTGGATGTCTGCATTGGGATCCTGAAGAAGTAGGTTCTAACACCACTGAAGGGATGCCTCAGCAACAGGATAGGCCAAATAGGCAACAGGGAAATCTTCCTTCTTCCATGTTCTTTTATATAGGCTGCCACCAGAATTTAGTATGGTTCTGATTTAGAGTGGGTCTTCCAACCTCAAATGATTCAATCAAGAAGAATTCCCCACAGGCATGCCCAGCTGCTTGAGTTCTAGTTGATTCCAGTTATAGTGAAGTTGACAAGCCAGGTTAGCCATGACACTATGCAACTGTAGATGAGCTTGAACTCGTGAGTGCTAGGACTAGAAGCATACACATACCACTGTGTCCAGTTTCATTCACTGCTATGGATGATTCATGCATTCTAGGTGTCATAGTAAACTTTGTCACCTTGACACAGCGTAGAGTCATCTGAGAGGAAAACCTCAGTTGAGGAATTCCCTAGATCAGATTGTTCTGTGGGCATGTCTGGGGGGATTGTCCTGATCGCTAATTGAGTGGGGGGGGCAGCCCACAGTGGGTGGCACCATCCCCTAGGCAGGTGCTTCTAGACTGTATAAGAAAACTAGTTGAGCATGATGAGCTTGAGAATGAGCCTGAGATCATGCACTCAGCATCATTACTCCATGATTTATATTTTGGGTTCCAGCCTTGACTTCCCTCAATGATGGACTGTGACCTAGAAGCATAAGCCAAATAAATTCCTTCCTCACCTGATCACTTTTTTTAGCCACTGTATTTAATCTCAGGACAGAGAGTAAACTAGAAAGCTAGGCAAGTCCTCTACTAAATGATCCCCAGCCCTGTACATCACACATCTCTCCTGATTCTAAAGCACTAAGATCTCTGGTCTTCAGGAAAGTCACTTAGTTTTCCTGAGTCCCAGAAGCTGAGGATTGCAGACTCACTTCACTGAAACTGTGGGCAGCACAGAGGACACCAGGTAAAGACTGGAGGAGGTTGGCAGACCTTCCGGGCCTGAATCTCAGAAGATAGGAATGTAAACCTCAAAACTTCTTACTCAGTCCTGGCATTCTAAGTTGCTTACTGACTTAGGGTTTGAAGCATAAAGTAGTTGGCTGCCAAATCTACTTATCCCAGTTCCCAGACTGAGATTTAACTCTTTCTGCCTGAGATTTGATGGTAGGTACTGTCCTAAACTCTATACTTTTCTCTTCTTGACTCTTGGGACTTTTGCTGTGAGGTGCTGTGTATTTGCAAGTTTTCTAAACCCAGCTTTAGCATTGTATACTTTGACACATCCAGTGTATGTGATGCTGGGAATTAAACTCAGGGATTTGTGCATGCTAGGCTATTTTATAGGTATGAGTGATCTCACCAGTGTGTATATCTGTGTCCCACATGTGTCTCTAATGCCTGAGGAGGTCAGAAGTGGGCATTGGATCCCCTGGAACTAGAGTTGTGGGACCTGGGACTTGAACTTGGGCCCTCTCGAACAGCAGCATGTGCTCTTAACCTCTAGCCCTGCCCTGAGCCTGTATCTTCAGAGGTAATTAAATTATTCATATGTGTTTTCTAGATGGGAAATTGACTCTTAGAGAAATAAATGACTGTGGGAGGTTGTCTAGATTGTTAATTGAAGTAGGAAGCTATGACTTTAACGTAGATGGCATTGTTTCATGGGCTGAACCTTGGAGTATATAAAGATAGAGGAAGATAGCTGAGACCAAGCAACTACCTATGAATTTATTCTCTTGTTTCTTGACTGTGGATATGATACTTTAAATTCCTGCCTTCACTTTCTTGCAGTGATGGACTGTAACCTTGAATTATTGGACAAATCAACCCTTTCTCCCCTAAGTTACTTTTTGTTCAGATGCTTTGTCATAGCAACAGAAATGAGACTAGACCACCTGCCTTCAGTGTTGATGAGATAGGTACCACACTGAATTCATAACAGGCATTTTTCTGTTTAGGCCTTATAAGAAGACTACTGTGATGATTAATCTTACTTGTCAACTTGACAAGATCTGGAATCACAGGGCTTTGAGCCTCTGAGCTTGCCTGTGAGGGGTTAATTTGGTTAGGCTCCATACTCTTGTTGTGGAATAATCCTTCAGAACACTATGAAGATGTGTTGCTCTCGTTGTTAATAAAGAGTTGACTGTCCAATAGCTAGGTAGGAAGAGGTTAGGTGGGAGAGCCAAACTGAGAGGACACTGGGAAGAAGAAGGGCGGAGAATGGGGAGTAACCAGCTAGATGCCGAGGAAGCAGGAGATGACTGTGCCATGATGGAAGAAGGCTCTACCATGTGGCCCAGCATAGATTAGAACTATGGGTGAATTTAAGTTGTAAGAGTTAGTTAGTAACAAGCCTAGTCTATCAGCCAAACATTTATAATTACTATTAAGTCTCTGTGTGGTTATTTGGGAGCTGACTGGAAGAACAGAAAAATTCTACCTATGTATTCTGGGCTGGGATCCTGGACTCTTTGAAAAGAAGAAAGTGACCTTAACATTGCTGTTCATCTTTTTTTTTTCTTTCTGATTGTGGACACTCTGTGACCAGCTTCCTCAAGCAGCTCAAACTGTCATGATTTTCCTGCCATCTTGGACTGTACTGTAACTGTGAGCCACTGAGCCCTTTCCCCCTTCTGCTTCTTGTGTCTGGGTGTTTTATCACAGCACTAGAAGAGCAGCCAAGATAACTAAGATAATTGTTGGGGCCTGGCTTCCACATAGAAACTGAGAGAACTGAATTTTTTAAGGGACTGAGGCTGAGAAAGGCTAAGTAGTTTGTCCAGGGTCACAGAGCTAGTAAGAGGCAGAGCCAGAGCTTGTATCAAGTGTTCTGTGCAGGGTCTGTGTGACCGAGGACAATGTGGGTGCTACAGAAGCCCAGAGAAGGGGCTGAGGAGAGTGTGGATACTCACAGGCCACCCTGATAATGCTTCAGCACCTTGTCGGGAGCAGCCAAATACATGGAGAGAGAAAGAGAGAGCATTAGTAGGTCAGGTCTGCACAGGACACCTCTGCGGGAGCAGAAGGGAGGAGAACGCCGAGAGGGTAGATGGCTGGTTTGAATCGGGCAGAAGTTCACACCAAAATCTACAGCTGAGCAACTTCATCCTCAGGTTATTTGATAATGACCTCGATTGAGGCTGGTTCACATAAAAATATTTATCTCCAATGAGAAGAGAAATGAAAATATCTCAGGGGAGGGAGGGGAGACATCAGGGCATCAGGAGCCAGAATCTCAACCATCTGGAATCTTGCTGAGTTTTGGCGGTCCATTCCAGAGTCTCAGGTATCTTGCCAAGATGTTTGTTTTCAAAGGAGAAAGAGAGCTGGGAAAATTAGTGTTGCCTGCTATTATAACACCCCAGGTCCTCTTCACCTTGGCATTTACAGACTTCCTGTCAATGGCCTGGAGAGCATGTGATGAGACAGCAGAGAAGCAATGAGGGGGCCCAACAATGGAGTGATTGAGCTGTGCCTCCCTGGGTTCTTATTATCATTGCTGCCTGTAGCCATATGCTCCTGAGAGGCACTGACAAGCCTGGCCCGCTTTCAAAGGAATTCCTAAACCCAGATTTCACTATCGTCATTATGTCTCTGGTTTGCCGGTGCTCTGCATAGGAAACACGAATTTATGAAAATTCTTAAATGCTTCCCCATTAGGAGGTGCCTGGAGTGGTGGGAGAGAGGCTGATAAACAGCAAATCCAGTTTATTGTCAAGTAATGAAATGCATTTCTCTTCCTTGAAATAGGATGTCTTACCGCTTAAGCAGGTTCCAGCAGCTGTGAGAGGGAATCAAATGGCTTCTTTTTTAGCCTGTTTGGTTGTTCCTTACCACCCCCATCCCCACTGCCACTTTTTAAAAGAGAATGAAAACAGATCCAATCTGCTGAGGATGCTGGCTCTAAAACACAGCACGGACCCTGTTTATGTAGCAGCCATCATCCGAGGCGTCTGTCACTCTGTGCTGCCATGGGGATCCCATTGGACTGTACCTCTCCATATCTTCTAGGTCTTCTCCCACCCATTTGCTTTTCCCCTTTACAACTCTAACTTTGCTGTATTTCATGAGCAGAAAATCCACACCTGAGGCTGAAGAGTGGCAGCAGACTGCTAACTGGGGTTGGAGGCGGGAAGATCCCGCACCCAGGTGGGGCTCTTTAAATTTGCAGTATCCCTGACTCAGCCTCCAATGTGATGGGCAATGTACCAAAAGGTCTAGAGAACCCAAAGCTGTAAACATACTATGTATTTAGTTAAGGCTTGTGGGGCGAGATCAAATCAAAGGGATACATTTTTGTGTAAAGATGAGAACCTCCCCCCCAACATGCCTCAGGCTAGCTCACTCTACAGCCAAACTCCTTATCCTCCTGCATTCTTCTCCAAGTGCTGGGATTACAGGTGTGCATCACTACACCTGGTTTGTGCAATGTTGAGAGTAGAACCCAGGGCTTCCTGAGCCACACCTGAAGACTTTTAAGTATTTTTGTCTGTTTTTTAATGTGTATGGGTGTTTCCTGCACAGATGTCTGTGTGTGACATACATGCCTCCTGCCCATGCAGCCCCAGAAGAGGGAACTAGATCCTTGGAATTACAGGTGGTTGGGAGCTGCCCTGTGGGTAGAACCCAGGTCCTCTTCAATAATAACAGTCAATGCTCTTAACCATGGCACCATCTCTCCACCTCCTTTCTTTTCTTTAAAAAAATCATATTTTTTGAGAATGTCATAGGGATACAATATATTCTGGCCATAACATTGAAATTCCCTTTTCCAATTCTACCCATATCCACCACCCATATCCCTTTCTCAACCTTGTGTCCTCTTTTATTTTAATATCCTACTGTATTTAAATTTAGAGTCACTGTATGTGCATGAGTGTGGGGCCACCCACTGGAGCATGACTACCCGACCAGTGGCCACTTCCCAGTTGTTTTTCTTCAGCACATACTGCAGACCAGGGAAAGTTTCAAGTCTGTTGGTGCTACTTCAACCCTCCCGAGGGCACTCAATTAGCATGGGTGCATCTGGGTTTGAATTAAAGGCCTGTATCGCCTGAATCAGCTGTTCTTCACCACCTGCCCGACTGCCGGCTCCTCATCAGAGTTATTAGCTGATGTTGGATACTACTATTTCCAAATGATGCCCATTCCTCCTCCAGTCTATCATAATCCAGTGCTCCTCAAGCTATGGTACGGGCAACAAATTTAGCCACCACCTACACATCCACTTGCAATAGTGAGAAGTGGGAACTGGTGAGAGCAGGAGCTGCACCATAACTAGCATCGAAGGGAAGGAGACGTGCAAGGTAATTACCCAACATCAAATGCTCTAGGAGCAACACAAATACACACGGCTATACTAATCCATGTGTAAATTGGATCCTTCTGTCATCAAGATCTCAACTGGGAAAGTATCAATGACTTCAAGATTTGTGGATGACCCAAACAACCTCTAAAGTACTTTGAATATTTACTTATTTATGTGGGAAGAAAGCCTATATTAAGGTCAGAGGGCAAGAGCCAGTTTTCTCTTTCTATCATTTGACTTGGGATAGAACCTAGGTTATCAGGCTTGGCTGCAAGAGCGTTTGTTTACCCAGTGAGCCATATTATTGCCCCTTCCACTTTGAGACAAGGTCTCACATGTCCCAGGCTAGCCTTGAACTCCCTTACTGCCTCCTCCCTCTTTGAGATAAAGTCTCACGCGTCCCAGACTAGTCTTGACACGTGACCAATCATGATCTTGAATTTTTTTTTATCCTCCTGCCTCTGACTCACAAGCACTGGGATTATAGGTGTGTACTACCCCTCGGCTTACTTGGTACTGAGAGCTAACTTAGGATTTTGGGCACATGAAGCAACCCTTCTACCTACTGATCCACATCCCTAGCCTGAGCCAATAATTTTGAAAGTAGTACTCATTCACTTTTTTTCTCTTCAGAATTATAATTTCAGAGAAAGTCATCTCCACTTGTTTCTTATATGACCTTGAGTACTTATAGGTCATGGTGTGGCCTTTCTTTTGGTTATACTTTCTTTCTGTCCATGTAATGAAATACTCTGCTCCCAGCAATAGGCTTCCTTCTCAAACTCTCCTTTCATGGTGAAGTAAATTAAGAATTCTCAAAGTCAGATTTTCAGGGTGCACTCCATGGGACTCCAGAATACGTTGGAACAAAATGTTGCTATTATTTTTAACTCCTCCTGTACTCCCAGGGTGGTGGGGTCTTTGGTTTGTGCTAAGATTAAGTAATCATCTTTAGTGTAACAGTCTTAAGCATTCTTAGGGTACAATTTAATGCTGGGTGTGGAGGGAATATACAATTTTAGATGTAGAAGCTAGAAGAAAGCAAAATTACTGTGTTTAAAGAATAAGCATCTATAAAATAAGGGTAATAAGTGTTTGGAGATGTAGGGTTGTTTTGAGGGCTAAATGAGATAATTTGGAGTGTCTGGGCACAGCCAGCACCTAGGAGCTGAAGCAAAGTTAAGACGGTTTGTTCTCTCATCATTGTAGTGGTTGTTGCTGTTCAAGTCAAAGACTTGCTTTAAAAATATGCTAATTATAGATACAAGCAGAGGATCAAAAACAAGACCCACAAATGATAGCTGGAAGCGTTACTTGCAAAAAGAAATGTTATAGAATTCGAAGCTATAGAGTGAAATGTATGTGCTATAACCAATGAAAAATAAAACAGCAGGTTTTAAAGCTCAGGGTGCAGAAAGAAGTGTGAATGCTCACTTGCTTTAGGTGTGTCTGTAGAACACAGCACATAGGATTAAAAGAATTACTGCTTTTGTGTATGCGTGTGTGCCTGCTTGTCTGTAGGTACATCACTTGTGTGCAGGAACCCTTGGAGGCCAGAAGAGGGTATCAGATCCTCTGGAGCTGGAGTTGTAGGGGCTTGTAAGCAGCCATGTGAGTATTGGAAACAAGAGGAATATGTATTCTTAACCACTGAGCCATCTCTCCAACACCCATAAACATGTTAAGACAGGGTGTCATGTAGTTCAGCCCCCTTTAACTCAATTTGTAGTCAAGGATGGCCTTAAATGCCTGACCTTCATATCTGGGCCCCAACAGTGCTGGGATTACAGATGTGTGCCACCATACCTGGTAACTAGCTATTAAAAATATTTATTTTTTGTGAATGTATGTTTGCCTGAATGTATGTCTATGCACCACATACATGCCTGGTGCCTAGGGAGGTTAGGAGAGGGTACTGGATCTCCTGGAACTAGAATTACAGATGGCAGCTCACAGCCAGTGCTCTTAACCACTGAGCCATCTCTCCAGACTCCGGCTTCCTGGTAACTATGCTGATCCTCTATTTCTTTAGCCAGTCTGTTAATTCTCCTGTGAGAACAATGGCAAAAGTATTTCCACTACTTTCTTTTTTCCTCTGTCCTTTCTTCCTTCATGTAATTTCGATTGATAGCCTAATTCTTAGAGTTAAACTTTATATTATTAAATATATTTCTGCCTCTTGCTTTGTGCTGGCTAATGCTATGTCAGCTTAGCCCATAAACTAGAGTTAGCTGAAAGGAGGGAACCTCATTGAGAAAATGCCTCCACAAGATTTGGCTGTAAGGCATTTTCTTAATTAGTGATTGATGGGGGAGGACCCAGCCTCTGTATCAGTTCCTGCCTTCAGGTTCCTGCCCTGTTCTGGCTTCATTCAGTGGTGGACTATAACATGGAAGTGTAAACCCAATGAACACTTTCTTCCCCAGCTTGGTTTGGTCATGCTGTTTTGCTGCAGGTAGCTAAAACATGCTTGATATGTGCTATATAGCTCAAACTACTAAGACTGAAGGTCTGGAAACTATGGCATCCATCTGTAATCCCAGCACGTGGGGATGGGGGCAAAGGAATCAAGAGTTCAGCAGCTTCCAAAGTAGCCAAGTTCAATGCCCAGCCCTCGCATGGCGGTTTATAACATCTGTAACTCAGTTCCAGGACATCTTAGGCCCGCTTCTGGCCTCCTGTGCACCAGGCACCCACATGATGCAACGATATACATGCAGGGAAAACACCCATATAAATAAAATAAATAAATAAGAAAAAAAGACCAGGGCTAATCTTGCCAGTGTACAGAGTTAGTAGTTAGCCTCTGAGATACATGAAATTCTGTCTCAAAAATATAAATAAGTAAGTAAATAAATAAATAAATGGAAGATGAGGAAACAGTTTCATACATGTTCACATTTATGTATTACATGATGTTTCCCCCGTCCCATTTGAGTTTTTGTTCCCTGTAACTTTTTTCTTTCTTTCTTTCAT
Source organism: Dicrostonyx torquatus (assembly GCA_028555095.1). NCBI lineage: Eukaryota > Metazoa > Chordata > Mammalia > Rodentia > Cricetidae > Dicrostonyx > Dicrostonyx torquatus. Next base: position 279,792 of record JAQHUG010000548.1, on the reverse strand, counting down.
TCATTCATTCATTCATTCTTTCTTTCTTTCTTTTTTTGTTTTGTTTTTGAGACAGGATTTCTCTGTGTAACAGTCCTGGCTGTTCTGTAGATCAGTGGCCTCAGACTCACAGAGATCTGCCTGCCTCTG
>JAQHUG010000548.1:259383-272806 GCA_028555095.1 Dicrostonyx torquatus | reverse complement strand
AAAAAAACCTGGGCATGACGACATGCATCTTTAACCCTAGCCTGTGACGAGGCCAAGCTTAACATCACTGCAGCCATGACAGGAGGCAGACTAACAATACTGGACTAGGCTTCAACCTTAAAATAACCAGAAAAAAACCACAGACTGTACCCTGTGGGGGACCAGTCTGAACTGAGACAAACAAGTACTAGATGATTCAGGACATTAAGGATAGCTTACCTAACTTGTATATAGGTTGTCATTTTTTTTTGCAGCAATGCCAATGCTAATCCCTGTTGGACAAGACTTCTGTTACCTCACTACTGCCCTATCAGGAGTTCAACCCCCCGTCTGGATCTGGAGTTTCCCTACCCTGCCCCCATCCTTTACTCCTTGAAAACCCTGCATAGCTGAGCTCACTGCTCTCTCTCTGCTTCAGCCACTATGTTGAACTGGATGGAGAGTCCAAGTTCGAGGTTGAAATAAAGGCTCTTGGTTTTTACAGATGAATTTGGACTCCTAATTGTCTCTGGGGGCCTCATGATGCTAACATACTAGCCTGTGCAGGAAGAAATGCAAGGCTCCCTGGACCTAACTGGTCAGCCGGTGTAGTCAAATCAGTGAACCTCAGCCTTAGTGAGAGATCCTGCTAAAAACCAAAAGGTGAGAGAGTGACTGTTGACATTGGCTTCCACTCACTTGTGCACACCCATCCTCGTGCACACATGCAAATATGCACAGAAAGGAAAGGAGATGAAAACTTTACTAGCACTATTACAATTAGAAATATAACTTCATTTTTATGTTCCCTTAAGAAGAGTAATTTTCAAATAAAAACTTTCCCATAAAGCAATCTTAAGCTAGTGAACTGAAGATCAGTGACAGAAATGTCACCTTCAGAGAGGCCAGAACAGGAATATCTCCTTTCCATGCGTGCCTCTGATTTAATCGTGGTGAAGTATGCTTGCAGACATTATCTCAGCAGGCCAATCTGTAATTAGAGTTCTAATTTTCTTCCAGGCACTTTCTCCTGAATTGTTTAAGGGACCCAATGAGAGGTGCCTTTAACACCATGACAATGGTCCTAGCCCTGTTCGGTGCCAGCATCCTACTGAGGGGTGTGTAGGAGGTAGGAAGTTGCATAGTGCTGAGGGAGAAAAGCAACCACATGACCCTTAGGCTTGCATACAAATTTCTTCGTCTCCAAAGGTTATCTGGGAAAACCTCAGAATCCCCATCAACACTTTCTTTGTGGACACTTTCTTTTTAAGCATCTGTCTCAGAGAAAATGTGACTTGGTCATCGGAGTATCTGGGTATGATAGCACTGAGTGAGGGACTAGAGGGATGGCTTGGGGTTTAAGACCAGCTGCTGTTCTTGCAGAGAATCAGGGTTCAGTTCCCAGCACCTACTTCTATTCCAGGAGCTCTGCTGTCCTCTTCTGGACTCCATAGGCACTAGGTTTGTATGTGGTGCACAGCCATATATACTAGCAAAACATTCGTACACTTAAAACAAAAACAATACAAAGAAATCAAAAGGTACCAGGGCAGTGGTGGTGCATGCCTTTAAATCCCAGCACTCGGGGCCAGAGGCAGGAAAATCTCTGTTTGAGGCCAGCCTGGTCTACAGAGCAAGTTCCAGAACAGCCAGGGCTGTTACACAAAGAAACCCTGTCTTAAAAAATCCAAAATAAAATAAAGACAAGAAAAAGAAAGAAAACAAAAAGTAAATGGAAGAGGCTTTCTGTGACTTCCATTGAAGCAAGAACAAATTAAGAGCCCATGAGATCAAAAGGCAAAGGTCAAAGGACATACGTCACTGTGGATTTATATAGCTCTCTGTCTTAGAGTATTCTGACCAATACCTTTCCTCTTTCTGTCATGCTTCCTGTTTTAGGATTTCTATTGCAATGAGAAAATGCCAATAACCTAAAGGAACCTGGGGAGGAAAAGGTTTGTTTCACCTTGTACTTCCAGCTAACAGTCCATCACTGAGGGAAGTCAGGGCAGGAACCTGGAGACAGGACCTGATTCAGCATGGAGGAACACTGCTTATTGACCTGCTCCTAGTGGCTTTCTCAGCTTGCTTTCTTTATACACACTGGGAACCATCCACCCAGGGTTGCACCATCCACATGGGCTCAATCCTTCTATGTCAGTCATTAATTAAGAAAAACTTCCCACAGAATTGCCCAATCAGGTGGGGTCATTTTCTCAGAATGGTCTTTTTCCAAATGACTAGATTTGTTAAGTTGATATGAAACTAGCCAGCACACTCCCTCCAATAACACACTCCACCAATCCTTAATCAGCTTAGGTCTCAATTTATAGATAACACAAGGTCTCAAGTAGGCCAGGATGACCTTGAACTCCATAAGTAGGCGAGGTTGAACCAATGATACCCCTGCCTTTGTTTCCCTAGTGCTGGAATTACTGATGTGCACCACCATGTCCAGTACATGTGAGCATCCTGTATGCTAGGCAAACACTCTAGCAACTCCAACCCTTGGTCCATTATTACACCTATTCCTGCACAACTTGAACTTCCTTAGATGCTATACTCAGGGATGCTATACATTGAGATGCTTATTCGATTTTACTTGGTTACTTTCAATTTACCTACTTCTAAAACTAGCTTGAGATGCATCGAAATAGCAAAACACTCATGACAGAGAGAGTACAGATTTAGAAAAGGAAGCCAAGATTATTTAAAATGTCAATCAAGAGGGGACTGCTTATGTAATTAGAAGAATCGCCCTTTCTCACCCTTTTTCTCTGTCAGGGAATAGAGGGAGGGTCATCCTGGACTAATGGTTTAATTAGGCCAAGGGTAAAGAGAAAGGACAGATCTAAAGGTGGCTGTTTATGTAAGTAAACCACTGATATAAGGGGGAGGTGGCTGAGCCAGGCTTGGTGCTCACGCCTATGGTCTCAGCACTTGAGTGGAGGCAAGAGAGGCTGAAGGGTCAGAATTTCAAGGTTACTCTACATGATATGAAATTCTCTCTCTCTCTCTCTCTCTCTCTCTCTCTCTCTCTCTCTCACACACACACACACACACACACACACATACATACACACACACACACTCACTCACCCCTTTCTCATTGTGAAGATGTAAGCTGCCATGACAAAAGTCATTTGGTGCTAAGGAATTCTGGGTAGGATCCTGGAGCTGAGGAAAACCTACCATGAGAAACAAAAGCCTTTAATTCCAGAGCTGTAAGGAAATGAATTCTTCCAACTTCAGATGGGAGCCTGGCAGTTGATCCATCTATAGACATGCTCTAAAGAGGATTTAGCCTCAGTTAGCACCTGCACTGTAAGTTTGTGAGGCCGCAAATAGAAAACCCAGGCCACGTACAGACTTTTGAGCTGTAGAAACTTCACAGAAATAACTGTATTATTGATACTAAGGCTTAGTGTTTTGTTATGTTCTAATAAGAAAACGACACACCCTGGATGGTCATAGCATTTTTGAATACCAAAAAATAACCCATATCAAATGAAAAACCAGGAGATATGGGTTAGAGGCATTGCATGGAGTGAAAACTCAGATTTTGTCTTGTTAAATTTTAGCTTCCTATTAGATATCTGAGTAAGATGTCAAGCAGGCAATTAGAATGTAACCCTGGAGCTTCAGGGAGAGGCAGAACTAGAATATAATTTGGAGAGTCATCAGGGGTTGACATTTAAGGCATGAAATGGGATGAGTTCATAAGACAATGTGAGGCAAGAAAAGGGAGGACTCAGACTAAACACGAGTTTTCACCAACATGAAGCCATTGGTTGGAGACAGGGAGGTGGGATATGGAGCAACCTGAAAAAAAAGAAAGAATGAATGGTCTTGTGATGAAATACCTGGCAAAAGCAACTTATGGAAGCATTTATTTGGCTTACAGTTTGAGGGGATACAGTCCATAATGGCAAGGAAGGCACGGCAGCGGGCATGCAAGGAGACGAGTCACAGTGTGTTCACGGTCAGAGAGCATGCGGACAGATTAATGCTGATATTCAGCTCATTTTCCCCTTTTTGTTTCAGTCCAGGATTCCAACTCATGAGATGGTACAGCCTAAATTCAGGGTGGGGTCTTAGTTAAACTTCTCTGGAGATGCCCTCATAGATGTACCTAGACGTGTGTCTCCTACATGATTTCAAAGACAGCCAGATTAGCCATGAACATTAACTACCATGTGAATTCCTCTCTCTCTCTGTCTCTAAATTTCTCGATCTTACTCTCTCCTTTCTTTCTTTCTTCCTTCCTTCTTCCTCTCTTCTCTCATTATCCTTTCTTCCCCTCCCCTCTCTTTCCGTTCCCTTCCTTCCCCTGCACTGTCCTCTCCTCTGCTCATCTATCTGTCTGTCTTTCTTTCTTTCTTTCTTTCTTCCTTTCTTTCTTTCACTCTTTCCTTCCCTCTGTCCTTGAAAGCCTGCTACTATACTGTGGGGAATCTCAGGCCCTATGGAGAGGTGTACCTGAACTTTCTGGATGGGTCTTCTCTGTTAGCTCTGTCTGGAAATGTCCTCACACAAGTGCCTAGAGGCATGTCTCCCAGGCGATTTCTAAATCAAGTCAAGCTGACAATAGAAATTAAACATGATAATGTTAAACAGTATGAGACTGAAAAAAGCACCACTAATGGGCCAGGTTGAGATCAATGGTGCCCTAGATAAAACTAGTTTCAATGAACTGGTGTGATGAAATCAGAGTGGGAGGGAGATGAGGAAGGGTGCAAAATAAGAGTTAGTGGGGATGGGTAGGGGCAATTTAAAAATCTTTATTTAGTCTGTGTTCTGAAGACAGAAGGATGAGGCAGAGAGAGGAAGATTAACAGATTTTTTTTTTTTTTACAAATGTGGGATTTGGAGGATTCTGAGGTATGTTTGTACCCCAATGAAAGTTGTTCAATACAGTGGGGAGACTTAGATGGAGGCGAGTAAGGGTACCCCAATGAAATCTGTTCAATACAGTGGGGAGACTTAGATGGAGGCGAGTAAGGGTACCCCAATGAAAGCTGTTTAATACAATGGGGAGACTTATGATAGAAGCAAGCAAGGGAATAGTTGCAGACAAAAGACCACAGTGTGAAAGGAGGGAGAGACTGGATCTCAATGGGAGCATTAGACTTAGGGCTAGGGATCTGTCTACTGCTAAACAGTAGATGACAATGCATGGGTATAGATGAGGAGGAGGTGGCAGATCAGGTGATGGAAAGGTGACAACCTTCCTGGCTGTTACAGTGAGTGGCAGCATATGACACAAGGGCTTCATCTGAGAGAAGGAGAAGGGATCGGAATGGCGTTGAAGGTTTGAGGAGACAGTAGATATTTTAAAGTAGATGTCTCCAGGACATCACACTTCAGTGAAGAGCTGTGGGACCATCAGGCACTGGAGAGCTTTGATCTTGTTTAGATTTATGCTTAGAATTTAAAGTGAAACCAGTCCAGTTAGTAAGATAAGAAAAAGTGGGGGAAAACCAGGCTAAACTACAGTTTTCAACTTGGCTGCACAGATAGATCTGACCATGACCTGGCAAGCACAGTGGGAAGAAGACAGGGTCAGGAAATTAAGGTGAGGGGCCGGGGTGTATTCGGTTGCTAGAATGCTTGCTTAGCATGCCCGAAGCCCTGAGCTTGATTCCCAGCACTGCAGAAGCCAAGTATGGTGACGGAAGCCTGTGATCTCGGCACCTGGGAAGTGGAGGTAGGGAGATCAGGAATTCAAGGACAGCCTGGCTACAGAGCCAATCCAGCTTATGTGAGATACTGTCTCAAAAATAAATGAATAAATAAATAAATAATTGTTGCAACTTGGAGGTGAAGGCAAGAAGACTACAAGATCAAGGCCAGCCTGGACTACAGAGTAAGACCAAGCCTATAATCCCAGACTCAGGCCAATCTCTGTCAGTTTATGGCCAGCCTGGTCTACAAAGCGAGCTCTAGGATATCTGGGGCTGTTTGGGAGGGTCTGTCTCAACAAAATGAATGTTTCTTGTGAATGTTTGCATACCTGGAAGAAGCGTGGGTACAAAGGACGGAAGGGATAGAAACAGCAGATTAGGGATCTCAACTCGTCAAATAATGTCTGGAGCAGAGCACTAGAATTAAAAACTGGGAGGAAGGATGGTGGTCAGAGAGTTTTGGAAACAGTTTACTGATAGATAATGACAGCTGTTCAGACCTGCTTCCCTTGACCTTACTGCCGTTCTGAACCTTTGAAATCTTCAATGCTCTTGACTCACACGGACCACAGTCTCCAATTATTTAAGCACATTCATCCTCTTATTCCTAAAATAGTGGAATCACATAATTCATGTTTTTAACTATGTAAATTTGGTTCTACAGTCTGGGGGGAGGGGGCTAAAAACAGGAGAGAAAGCTCAATTTAAATAGCACAGTTGCCTGACTGTTTCTTAGCTGGAGGGTGTGTGGGGAGGGAGGATGTGCTGGGAATCATGAAGGTGCCATCTCCTGGGCTGACTAGGGCCCTTGTGCCTCTTTCTGTCTGAGCCTAAGCTCTAAAGAGCCTTCTCTTCTTTGTCAATATGGTCTCTAGAAATGGGACCCGAGTTTGAGGTTACTGATGGTTATGCAGTTCTTATTGAAGAACATGCTGGATGTTTGGACAAAGTGCGTTTTTTGTTTATTTGTTCATTTTTAACATGTCTCATGTAGCCTAGACTGGCCTGGAACTCACCATGAAATCCAGGCTGAACTTGCTGAATAGCAGAATAACTTCGAACAGCTTTTCTTTTTTTCCTTTCATTACAGGGTCTCACTATGTAACCCTGGATGGTCTGGAACTCTGTAGACCAGGTTTGTCTCAAACTGACAGATGCACCTGCCTCAATCCACATGCTGAGGTGAAAGGCATGTGCCACTGCACTCTGCTGGGGAAGAGTCTGAATGAGGAAATGTCTAGACGAGATGGGTCTGTGGGCAAGCCTGTGAGGCATTGTCATAATCATTAACTGATTTAGGAGGACCCAGTCCATTTTAAGTGGTAGTATCCCCTAGACAGAGAGACCCGAACAGCATAAGAGAGCAGAAAGCTAAACTGTGTGGTGGCGGTGCATACCTTAAACCCCAGCATTTGGGAGGCAGAGGCAGGCAGATCTCTGTGAGTTCAAGGCCAACTTGGTCTACAGAGTGAGTTCCAGGATAGCCAGGGCTGTTACACAGAGAAACCCTAACTTGAAAGACCAACCAACCAACAAAACCAAACAAAACAAAAAATAGGAGAAAACTAGCTGAGAGGAAGCAAGCAGGCAGAGCATCTCTGCTCTTGACTATGGATGGGATATGACTAGCTACTTGATTTCTTGCCTGGACTTCCCTGAAATAATAGATTGTGACCTGGAATCTTAAGCCAAACAAGCCTTTTCTTCCCTTATGTTGCCTTTTCCAGGGTACCTGTCACAGCAGAAATGAAACCAGAACAGTAACTTACCCATCCTGCTTTGTGTCTGAATTTATGGTTAAGCCTCTTTCTCTAAATGCTGGGGGAAAAAAAAATTGAGAGACAGGATGCAATTAAATCTGAGCTCAGTCAAGCCACTGGGAGGGGAATACGGACTACAGAAAGATCAGATGTGAGAAACGAGATCACACCGCAGGCAAGCTGAGGACTGAGCCATTTCAGAATTTAGCCTAATGCTTTTACAGGGTGAATTGATTCTACCATTCTGTCTGATTTGGAGATCATGGGGAGAATAAAAGCTTGCTTTGATAGAATTAGAAAATGTAGAGAGTATTTAATGGAGCACCAACAAGGCTTGAATAGATTTTCTTTTTTTAAACATTTTTTTGCACAAGTAGAACATGTTTATTGTAGAAAAAAATCAAATAATTCAGAAGAGAAAAAAAAACCAAGAACCTTGTAATCACACTTCACAGAGACAACCATTATTAATACTTCACAGCAAATCCTTTAATTTCAACTCTCTCTCTATGAACACATACCACATGCACTTATTCTAACAGATGAAATTGCACTGAATATAGCATGTTATAACCTGAGTTTTTTAAAGGTTAAGATTTATTTTTATGTGTGCATGTGTGTGGGTGTTTCCTCTTGAGCGCAGTGCCCTCAGAGTCCAGAAGAGGCTGTCACTCGAGTTATTGGCTGTTGTGAGCTGTTTGGCTGACATGAGTGTGGGGAACCAAACTCAAGTCCATTAGGAGAGCAGGACACTTGATCCCAGAGCTGTCTGCCCAGCCCCTAGCTGGATTTAGTATGTAAGGCAAGGTCTCATGCAGCTCTCTATTATTATATGATCTCTATATCTCTGAACTGCTTATTACAGCTCTAAGTCTGTAGTTTTACCTTTCACGTGTAGACCTGTCATCTACCTGGATTTGACTTTTAGGTGTAACATGAGGTGGGGGTAGGTCTCATTTGAGAGTAGTATCTTCAGAACTGTTTGCTGAGAAGATTGCTGGGGCAACTTGGCCACCGATTGATAAGTGCCCATCTATGTTTGAGACTGCTTTTGGACTTTGTTTTTCTCACTAATCTGTTTTCTTCACTCTACACCTCTTGCCTTAATCATGATAGGGAGACTGGTTCATACTGCCTAAGTTGTCCTTGAACTTACTGTACAGCCAAGAGCTTGAACTCCTAACCTCATGCCTAAGACTCCCAAATGCTCAATAACTGTTGTTTGGTTAAAAAAAAAAGTGATTTCGTTAGGTGATGGTGGCGCATGCCTTTAATCCCAGCACTAGGGAGGCAGAGGCAGGCGGATCTCTGTGAGTTTGAGATCAGTTTGGTCTACAAGAGCTAGTTCCAGAACAGGCTCCAAAGCTATAGAAAAACCTTGTCTTGATCCACTCCCCACCCAAAAGTTTATATCTTAGTGTGTGTACCTGCATGGGCGTTCATGTGGAGCCAGAGACAGATATCATTTTTCTTCATTTGCTTTTCATTTCATTTTTATTTCATTCTACCTTTTATTGAATGTGTATATGTATGTATGTTCGTGAATGCTCACATGAATATTTGTGTCCCACAGCACACCTATGGAGGTCAGAGGACAGCTTGCAGGAGTTAGCTCTCTCCTTTGGGGACCGAACTCAGGTCTTCAGGATCAGTAGCAGCCACCGTGACCCCTTGATCCACTCCATCTTAGTTTCTGAAATACAGTCTGTCATGTTTTTATTTTTTTATTTTTTTGGTTTTTCGAGACAGGGTTTCTCTGCAGCTTTGGAGTCAGTCTTGGAGCTAGCTCTTGTAGACCAGGCTGGTCTCGAACTCACAGAGATCCGCCTGCCTCTGCCTCCCGAGTGCTGGGATTAAAGGCATGCGCCACCACTGCCTGGCCTGTCATGTTTTTTTTTATTATTATTATTATTATTATTATTACCTAACACAAGCTTGAGTTATCTGGGAACAGGAACCTCAAATAAGACAATGTCTCATCTAGAATGCTTGTAAGCAGGTCTCTAGGGAATGTTCTTGATTCATGGTTCCTGTGAGTGGGCCAGCCCATGGGGGAGGGATGGTGGTGCCATCCCTGAGCAGGTGGTCCTGAACTGCATTATAAGAAAGCAGGCTGAGCAAGTCACAAGACCAAGCCAGTAAGCAGCGTTTCTCCATGGCTTTCTGCTTCAGTTCCTGCTTCCAAGTTCCTGCCTGAGCTGCTACCTGGAAGTGCCTGATGAAATGAACCTTTTCATCCCCAGGTTGCCTTGGTCATTGTGTTTTATCACAGCAATAGAAACCTAAGACAGGGTCTTTCCCTGAACCTGAAGCTTACTGATTCAGCTTGATTGACTGACCAGTGAACCCTTGGGATTACAGGTATGTACCACTTGCCCGGCTTTTATATGGGTACTGGGATTTGAACTCAGGTCCTAATGCTTGCACACCACTTTGCCAACTGAGTCATCTCCCCAGCCCAGGGATTTTGAGGCTCATTGTGTAGGTCTTCCACTTTGTTTATTAAATATCATTATTATTATGTGTGTGTTTTGCCTGCATGCATGTCTGTGTACCACCTATGTTCAGTGCCTATGGAGGCCAGAAGAGGGCATTGTATGCTCCTTAACTGGAGTTAAAGAGGGCTATGAACTGCCATGTGGGTGCCAGGAATCTAACCTAAGTCCTCTGGAAGAGCAGCCAGTGCTCTAACTGCTGAGCCATCTCTCAAGTGCCCTCCTCCCCAACTTGTTTTTCTTCATCAGCAAGTGCTGAGGAAGCTAAAGAGGCTGTGGTTTTATAATAAGAGTGGCCACCATAGGCTCATGCATTTGAATGTTTGGTTCTCAGCTGGGCTGTTTAGGAAGGCTTCAGAGGTGTGGTCTTGTTGCCTGTGTGGGTGGGTGCTGAGGTTTCAAAAGCCCATGCCAGGCCCAGCCTCTAGCTCTGCCTCTTGGGGATTAGATGTAAGTGCTCAGCTACTGTTCCAGGTCCATGCCTACCTGCCTGCCACCATGCTCCCCACTGTGATGACCACGAACTAACTAACCCTCTGAAACTGTAAGCAAGCCCCCAATTAAATGCCTTCTTTTCCCCTTCTATTAAAAATAGATTTTTTTTCTCACATATATATCCTGATTACAGTTTCCCCTCGCTATACTCCTCCCAGTTTCTCCCCACCTCCCCTCCCACCTGGATCTATCCCCTTTCTGTCTCTCATTAGAAAACAAGCAGGCTTCTAAGGAATAATGATAATATAATATGATAAAATAGACACTAACAAACTGGACAACACAAACAACAGATAGAAGGCGAAGAACCCAAGAGAAGGCTTGAGAAAGAAAGACCTACTCATTTGCACATTCAAGAATCCTAGAAAAACATTAAACTAGAAGCCATAATATATACAGAAAGAACTTGTAGGGTAAAAAGACAGAAGAAGAAAAATACATAATGCCTGGCGGTGGTGTCGCATGCCTTTAATCCCAGCACTCAGGAGGCAGAGGCAGGCGGATCTCTGTGAGTTCAAGGCCAGCCTGGTCTACAAGAGCTAGTTCCAGGACAGGCTCCAAAGTTACAGAGAAACGCTGTCTCGAAAAAAAGAAAGAACGAAAGAAAGAAAGAAAGAAAAGAAAGGATGAAAGAAAAAGGAAGAAAGAAAAGAAAAAATACATAAAAACCAATAAAATAAAATTTATGAAAAACAAAGCAAGCAAGCAAGGAAACAAACAGAAAGGAAAAGCCCTGACACAACATTGTGAGACAAGGAACCAGAACCTCCCGAGATGCTGCTGAGTTAGTTTTCTGTTGGCCTTCTACTGCTGAGCTTGCAGCCTGCCCATGAGAGTAGCTTGTTTCCTCAGGGAGACTCCCTTGGAGGAAACTGAATTTTCATCTGAAAGTGGTTGTCAATTGGAGATTTATTCTGGGTTAGGGATGGAGGCATGTATCCATTTCTTTCAGGTCTAGAACCCATCGGATGCAGACCCATGCAGGCCCTGTGATTGCTGCCTCTCTCTCTGTGAGTTCATATGTGTATCAGTCATGCTGATTTAGAGGGCCTTGTGTTCTGGTGTCTCCCATGCCCTCTGGATGTTACACTCTTTCTGCCTCCTCTTTTGCAGTTTCCTGAGCCCTGATGGAGACATCCCATAATGGGCCAAATGTTTCAAGGTCTCTCACTTTCTGCATAATGTCTGGCTGTGGATCTCTGTATCTGTTCCCATATGCTGTAAGAGGAAGCTTCTCTGATGATGGCTGAGCAAGGCATTGATCTATGAGTATAGCAGGATGATATTGGGAAGCATTTCTTTTCTTTTTCTTTCTTTTTCTATTTTTAGAATAAGTAGTATTTGGGTTTACCCTAGGTCCCTGATATATCTAGACTCAGGTTCTTGGTTCTTGTAAGGTGTTGATTCCATCTCGTGGAATGTGCCTTAAGTCAAATCAGATATTGATTGGTTGGTTACTCCCACAAGCTGTGTGCCACCACGGCACCAGCTGACCTTGAGGCAGGACACTACTATAGATCAAAGGATTTGTGTCTGGGTTGATGTTCACATTTTTCCTTTAGTAGTAGCTTTAGTAGCTTTTCCTTTGGTACCTTCCTGTACCAAAGACATTAGAATGTAGGTGTGAAGGCTCTATGTAGGCACCAGCTTGGCTTCTCCATGTTCAATGAGTTCTGTAGGTGTTGTCTTGTTAATACTAACTGGTTGAGAATAAGACTACAGCTCAAAGTCAAATTTGAAGCAAACTTTAATTAAGCACTGGCCAGGTGGGTGGGCTCTGGCCAGGTCCTTACCTGGGTTCCCAGGAAATGACCCTGAGTCACAGTTTGCAGGGGCTTAAAGTAATTCCCATCAGATCCAGTCAGGGCAAGCATACATCCAGATGTATTTCCTACCTGTGAATCTCTTGCTCACATATGACCAAGCACATCCGGTGCAGATGGGTAAAACAAACCTGTTTAGGGGAGTAAAAAGCATGTGGCTTGTTAACTTTTATAAACAGTAGCCTCCAGCATTTCAGGAGCTGTCGCCAGTGGCTTGCAGATCAGAGGCATTATTGTTTCATGGATCTCTTAGGCATAGTAATTAAAACTTAAAATGTAACTTTGGCTCTCACAGTCTTCAGCAAAGGGGCCTTGCCATTAGTTTGTGGAAAGCAACCTATAGTTTGGCAGCAGCCTGGTTGTTTGGAGGAACCCATGGAACCCAACAACTTGGCCAACAACTCAATTAGATGTAACCCAGTCTTTGTACTGGAAACTTCATTTGGTGACAAGAGATGGCCAGTTGGGATTCTTGCCTCCCCTAATTATTTGGTGATTTCATCCAGATTGCCTTCACGTATGCATATATTTTAGGAGGTGTCTACTGTGTTAGGTTCCCATACTACCTCTCAAATGACCCTTTCATTTAGCTCTCTATCTCTACCTGTGTCTCCCCCTTTCCCCTCCCTCTAATTAATCCTCCCATTCCACCCCCACATCTATAATTACTTATTCTATTTCCTTTTCCTAGTAAGATCTATCTGTCCCCCTACTCCCCTACTCTATACACAATGCCTTCTTTTATAGAGTGCCGTGGTGTTTCTTCATAGCAGTAGAACAGTAATAAGAAAGAGGAAGAAGAGTCCTTATGCACTGTTAACAGAATGTAGGTTAACACACACACAGTTTGCCACCACATGTTAAAGATTCATATACTCTTTAACTCAAAAATCTACTCTGGATACTCCTAGGAGAAATTGGTACACAGATATGTCAACAGGCATGTACATGAACCTTAATATTCATTATTATTATTATTATTATGATGATGATGATGATGATGATGATGATGATGATGATGATCTTACAGGACAGGGATTCTCTGTTTAGCCTTGCCTGTGCTGGAACTTGCTCTACTGACTAGATTGGCTTGAATTCATAGAGATCCGCCTGCCTATGCCTCCCAAGTGCTGGGATTAAAGGTATAGACCTCTACCCCCCAGCTCAACATTATCTTTTCTTTTTTT
>JAQHUG010000548.1:226301-250869 GCA_028555095.1 Dicrostonyx torquatus | reverse complement strand
GACAACTAGTGTGGCTACTGGGATTAAAGGTGTGTGTCACCACTGCCTGCTCCGTAAGGCTGACCAGGGCAGCTGTTTTACTCTCTGATCTTCAGGCAAGTTCTATTTATTAAAATACAAATGAAATATCACTACAGGGATTTAAGGCTCGAGTCACTGCTGCCTGGTTTACAACTTAAATTAACCCAATTTTCTTAGCTTATATTTTACCACAAAGCTCATGGATTGTTACCTCACATCTTGCTTCTCCAGTGACTGCTTGCATCTTTCTCTACCCTGCCTTCTTTTTCCCTGTATTCAGTTTGGCTTTTCCGCCTAGCTGTTTTCTGCCCTGCCGTAGGCCAATGCAGCTTCTTTATTAACCAATGGTAATAAAACATATTCACAACATACAGAGGGGCATCCCACATCAAGGTATGGCCTTGTTGAAATATGTGTGACATTGTTGAAGGAAGTGTGTCATTGTGGGCACAGCCTCTGAGGTTCTTTTGCTTCAGCTTCACTCAGTGTCACAGTCCACTTACTAGTGCCTTCTGATCAAGATGTAGCCAGCACCATGACTGCCTGCATGCTACCATGCTCTCTGCCACAAGACTTCCCCCTCCACATGATGATAATGGACTGAACCTCTGAACTGTAAGCTGCTACCTTGATTAAATATTTTTCTTTTTAAGAGTTGCCGTGGTCATGCTGTCTCTTCACAGTAATAGAAACCCTAACAAAGACATGGTCTGAAGCTCTTTCTTGGGTAGATTTGTCAGGAAAGGCTTGTGATCATATTATTAGTTTCTTACATGTAGACAACAGATTTTTACCCTTATACTTAAAATTAAAATCTGTTGGCTATAGCATCCTTATTTCATGCTTTCTTTCCTTATGGGCTGTAACACAGAAAAACCTTGTCTTGGAAAAACAAAAAACAAAAAAGCAAAAACCCCCCAAACAAAAACATTTGCTGCTCTTCCAGAGAACCTAGGTGTGGTTTCCTCTGCCTACAGGGCAGTAATTCCAGTGCCTGCTGCCCTCTTCTGGCCTCTGTGGGCACTGCATACATGTGGTACATGGACAAATACCTATAAAATAAATTAAATATTTTTTAAAAGGCAAATGAGGAACACAGAGATGGTTCAGTGTCTGCCAAGCCTGATGGCCAGAGTTTGGTCCCTGGGACCAACATTGCAAAAGAGAACTGACTCCTGCAAGTTGCCTCACATGTGCCTGGGCATATGTGCCCCTCACCAAATAAATAAATACATAAAACATAATTTTTAAGAAGTCACATTTTTCTTCTAGATTCCCAGAGATTTTTCCTTTTTCCTTAATGTTCAGTAACATTAGAATATGTTGGGGTGTTGGATGTTTGGGGTAATAGCCTCATCTACTTCTCTAATTACAAAGATACTTGCAAATCTTTTTTATTTTCAGCAAAGTTAAGTTTCTGTTTGTTTGGGGTATGGCTATTTGTCCCGCATTGGCTTAGAGCTCATCATGTAGCTCAGGCTGGCCTCCTGCCTCCCGCCTGCGGAGCAGCTGAGTGCAGGTCCACACTAGCGTACTTCAGAGACTTCTAGGACCTGGCTGGATAAACGATTTTGTCTTTCATTTTGTTGCTTTAAATTTTTAGAAAATGGTTATTGTGTACCCATCCCATGGCATAATTGTGGAAATCAGAGGGCATCTGTTCTCTTTTCTCTCCTTTTGCAGATTCCAGGGATTGAACTCACAGCAAGTCCTTCCCTGCTGAGCCATCTCACTGCCGCCCCCCCACTTTAACATCAATCTCAATTTCTTCTTTACTTCAGTTTTTTTCTGTTTTTGCTTTTTAGAATTTCTCTTTGGGGATTAGCTGTCCATTTCACCTGCTTTCAGTTTTTCTATTTCACTCTTCATTTGTGAAGTGACTTTTTTTCCTTTTGCTTTTTATCCTTTTTCAAGTTCTGTTACCCGATTTCTGAGTTCTATTCTAGTTTCTGTTATTCTCTTACTGTCTTCTAGCTTATCTTGAAATAGCAGGTCATAATTTTCAACTGTTTTGTGGGCATATTTTATTTGGCTTGCTTTTGTTGCTTGGGGATGTAATTCCACAGTCTCTCTTTTTTCTTATAATAATTTTGTGTAGGACTAGATTTTGGCAGTATTTCATTTCTTTTATTTTTGGTGAAACTACTTTTTTTTGGACCTCAAAAAATGTGACAGTGTGGATGGACCAGGAGAACATTGTGTTAAGCAAAATAAGCCAGCCACTTAAAGGAAAATGCTGAAGATTTCACCCACAGGTAGAATCTTTAAAAAGGAGGGCTGGAGAGATGATTTAGTTGGCAAGTCAGTAAGGTACTAGCCACATGTTTGAGAATTTGAGTTGAGATTCCCAGGACCCAGCTAAAAAGCCAGCTTGGTGGCCTGTGTCTATAATCCCAGCAATAGTGATGTGCTTGGCACTGATCAGGAGAGACTGCCTGGTCTATTGAAGTTTGAGGCCAGTGAGAGACTCTGTCTAAAACAGAAGGAGTAGTGCTGGGGCTGGGGTTCAGTGGTAGAGTGCTCATGTGCATTAAGTTAGATCTCCAATACTGCCCAAACAGCAAACAAACAGTGGAAGGCACATGAGGACCAATACCCAAGGTTGTGCTCTTACACACACACGCATGCACACACACACACACACACACACACACACACACACACACACACACACACACACCCCTCATAGAAACTGAGGTTACACAATGGTTACTGGAGGAGGAAAGGGGATAGGGTAAAGAGGATGAAAGATTGGCCTGTGGGTCCCAGGGATTGTACTCGGGTCTTTAGGCTTGCACAGGAAGCCCTTTCCCTGCTGAGCATTTTTAAAGAATATTCTTTTTTTTTTTTTAAAAATAAAGCCGGGCAGTGGTGATGCATGCCTTTAATCCCAGCACTCGGGAGGCTGAGGCAGGTGGATCTCTGTGAGTTCGAGACCAGCCTGGTCTACAGAGCTAGTTCCAGGACAGGCTCCAAACCCAGAGAAACCCTGTCTCGAAAAACCAAAAACCAAAAACCAAAAAACAAAAAAAAACCCAAAAACAAACAAACAAAAAATTTATTTTTCTGGCTGCAGTTTTCCCTCCCTCTTCTCCTCCCAGTCCCTCTTCCCCACTCCCCTCTGTTCTTATTTCCCAGTCCACTCCTTCTTTTCTGTTGAGGAAAGGACAGGTCTCCCATGAATATCAATATGGCATGTTTAGTTGCAGTAAGGCTAAGCACCTTATCATATATTAAGGTTGAGTAAGGTGACCCAGTATAAAGAGTAGGGTCCAAAAGTCGATAAAAGAGTCAGAGACAGCACCTGTTCCCACTGTTAGGACCTGCTGAGCAATTCTGATGGATCTCTCCTTTCTGTCACTCTTTATTTCTTCTTCTTTTTTTTTTTCATGTTCAGAAATTTCTCTTCAGCAATTAGCTGCCCCCCTCACCTGCCTCTGTTCTTTCTGTTTCAGTCTTCATTTGTTTGATAGGAAGGAATAAGTCCTACACAGCAGGGTGCTCACACCTAGTGACAGTGCACTCTTTTAGCATAGCTAGAAGATAGGATTTTAATGTTCTTACTAGAGGTGACAAGCTGTTGACTGACAGAGGTTTTCTTTCTTTCTTTCTTTCTTTCTTTCTTTTTTTTTTTTTGCTTTGCTGCTTATATCTTTATTGATCCACAAAAGCAGATTCCAATTTACACAAAATCTAGGAAGGGTTTGAAATAAGCAGAACTCATCTATACCATGCCATCATATTTTTGCTGTTGTTACAGGTACTTTCTCTTCTCGTGCTAAGATAATCTGATGAATTCACCTGAAGAGGCATTCATGTTCTTGTTCAGATAAATATAAATATATATATATTTCTCTAGCAGCAGAGGTATTGCTAAATCCTACTCTAGGTTTTCATAATACTCAGTCTTCTGAGAATAGTTGATATTTAGTTGACCTGTCTTTAGAATTCTTTACACAGCACATAGTTGTGTTTGGTTTATAGCTGTTCTTAACACATTATCATCTGACAGTAAGGTAGCTGAATGATCGGGTTTTTTTTTGGACGTAAAAAAATATTCCTATGGCCCTTTGATGATTAATCTTCATTGAAAAATTGACAATGTTCCAAATCATCTTGCAAACATCTCTGTTTGTCTGACTGAGGTTTTCTGTCCCACCAGGTCCCACAGCCGTTTAGCTCCAAAGAAATCACACAGAGGTCTACATTAGTTATAAACTGATTGGCCTAGTAGCTCAGACTTCTTACTAACTCTTACAATTTATATTAGCCCATTATTCTTGTCTATGTCAGCCACGTGGCTTGGTACCTTATTCAGTGAGGCAGTCACATCTTGCTTCTCTGTGGCTGGGTCAGGACTGCAGACCAAGCTTTCCTCTTCCCAGAATTCTCCTGTTCTTGTCGCCCTGCCTCTACTTCCTACCTGGTTGTCCCGCCTATACTTCCTGCCTGGCTATTGGCCAGTCAGCGTTTTATTAACAATTGGCAGGGTACACACCATTGTCCCACAGCAACAAGCCATTAAGTTGATGGACGGGCTGGAGAGATGTCTCAGTGGTTAATAGTACTTGTTGCTCTTGCAGAGGACCTGGATTTGGTTCCTGACATCCACATGATGGCTCACAATCATCCTGTTACAGGGCATCTATTCCTTTTTATGATCTCTGAGGCCACCAGGTACACATATATACTTATGCAGACAAAACAATCACACACATAAATGAAATAAAATAAATATATCTAAAACACTTAAGGTGATGAATATGTCACTTGTTTTCATTTTTAAACAAGTATACAGGGTCAAAATATCAGATTTTACTCTATAAATATGTGTGATTATTATGTATTAATCAAAGAAAAATTTAAAAAAGCAAAAACCCAGGTCATGGGTTAAGAAAGCCTTTCTGACTTCACAGAGCTCCCTCTTGTGTTGTTTTTGGGTAGTGTAAGAAAGTGGCTTGCTTTCTTGCTTGGAGTCTGCCACTGTTCCCTCCCAAATTTATATCCAGTTTTTCTATTTTTTACACTATTCTTTCTCTAAAATTATTTTTGTTTGTTTGTATGTTTGTTTGTTGAGATAAGATTTTATGTATCTGAGAATGACCTCAAACTTCTGATCCTTCAGCCTCCACCTCTCAAGTGCTAGGATTACAGGAAGGAGCCACCATTCCTGGTTTTGAAATTCAAATTGAATTGAGAGTTTTCATCTTTATTTTATGATTCTGTTACTCTTAGTCACAAATATTTCCCATGTTTTTGATTTTTTTATTTCTATCTAGTAGTTTGCTTTTTTTTTTTTTTATGGGGAGATTTGTAGTACTGAAGAATTAGACTGGCTACCATTGCCCTTCCTGAAGCCATTATGTAATTGTCACATGCTTGCATTCTTTCATTTGTCTTCCCTCTTCTTCCTTCCTTTATCTTCTCCCTTCTCTCCTGTCTCATGTGCACATAAGTGTGTACCACTCATATCTGCTCAGTTAACACATGCTATAAATCTGGTGTCTATTTTTCTCTAATTGAATTCATGTAATCATATATGCATATAAAAACTATGTGTATATAGTTTTTTGTCAATAAAAATAATTTCTCTTAGTACATTTTTTTTCTCATTTTACTCCTCTTGGCAACAACCTACAGATGCACACATATTCAAATAAATAAATACTAAAATAAATCTTAAAAAATAATGTGGAAGAGCCAGGTGTGGTACTGAACACTTCTAATTCCAGTACTCAAGAGGCAGAAGCAGGCAGATCTCTGTAATTCAAGGCCTGCTTGGTCTACAAAGAGAATTCCAGGACAGTCAGGGTAGTGGTGACATGCATCTTTAATCCCAGCACTTGGGAGGCAGAGGCAGGCAGATCTCAATGAGTTTGGGGCTATTCTGGTCTACAGATTAAGTTCCAGGACAGGCAGGGTTGTCACACAGAGAAATGTTGTTTCGACAAACCAAAATAAATAAATAAATAAAAAATAAATGTGGAGAGCCATGTGTGGTGTTGCACACTTTTAATCTCAACACTCTAGGATCTGAGGCAGGTGGATTTCTGTGAGTTCTAGGACAGTCAAGGCTATATAGAGGAACCTTATTTTAATACATCAAACCAAACTAAAACAAAACAAAACCAACAACAACAAAAAAAAAGAGATGGAAAGCAATTGAGGAAGACACTTATATCAACCTTTGGCCTCCACATGTATGCATGCACGCACATACACACTATACACATGTAGGCCATATGTCTGTATACATGTAAGTTCACATACACACACATACACAAAAAGTGATATTATAGAGGATGGAGAGATAAGTCAATGGTTAAGAGTGCTTTCTAGTCTTGAAAAGGACTTGTGTTAAGTTCCCAGAATTCACACAGAGGCTCTAAACATCTATAATTCTAGTTTCAGGGGATTTGATGTCCTCTTTTAGTCCCTGGGGTCACTGTATGCATGTGATGCACATATGTGAAAGCACAACACACATACACAGGAAACAAAAATAAAATTTAAAAAAAATCTTTTTTCTTTTTCTTTTTTTTGGTTTTTCGAGACAGGGTTTTTCTGTGGCTTTGGAACCTGCACTGGAACTGGCTCTTGTAGCCCAGGCTGGTCTCGAACTCACAAAGATCCGCCTGCCTCTGCTTTCCGAGTGCTGGGATTAAAGGCGTGCACCACCACCGCCCGGCTAAAAAAATCTTAAAAGGAAAGATGAGTAGTGGTGGCACACATCTTTAATCCCAGCACTTGCTAGGCAGAGGTATGTTGTAATTAGGGGAGAGGTGTGCGGGTTGTATGTTCCCCAGCCGCCGCTGGTTGCCTGTACCCGAAATAACCACATGACAAACTGGATTCATTTAAATACTGCCTTGCCCGTTATCTCTAGCCTTTCCCCGGCTAGCCCTCACCTCATAAACTAACCCATTATAAAAATCTGTATGTCACGACGAGGTGGGTGACTTACCGGACGGATCTACGGCACTTCCTTCTGCGGCGGGGGCCTCATGGCGACTGGCCCACTTCCTTTCTTCTCCTCCCAGAACTTCCGTCCTGTCTACTCCGCCCACCTAAGGGCTGACCTATCTATAAGCCAGGCAGCTCTTTATTCAACCAATAAGAGTAATACAAAATACAGGAGAATACTCCCACATCAGAGGTAGGCAGATCTCAGATTGTGTTAGCTGGGTGTGGTTGTGCAAGCATTAATCCCAGCAACCCAGCAACTCAGGAGGTAGAGGCAGGTAGATTTCTATGACTCGACAGCCAGTCTGGTCTACATAGTGAGTTCCAGGTCAATCATAACTACATAGTGAGACCCTGTCTCAAAAACAAAACAAAAGCTAACTAACCAACGAGCAAAAATATAGTGTTCTATACTAAATATATTTTGACTAATATATGCTCATATAAAGTCTGTTGGTTAAAATAAATACTGAGTCCAGCTGTGACTGCAATACCTCAGGAAATGGGAATGTCAATACAGTTAAATCTGTGACAATATGCTTAATATCAGAGGATATCTTACAATGTCACTGGTTCTTTCTTGCAATCAGAAGCCCTCTCCACCCCATCCTACCTGATCTTAACTGTTCTTGAGCAGTTTGAATCCCTTTTCTTTCTTTCCTTCATGGTTTGCTTGAAAGAGGATGCCAATTCTTAGGGCATGCTTCTTTTTACTTCCTCTCATTATAGCAAAATTTTTAAGTAGAGCCAAATTGTCTCATCTCCCAGGGGTCCAATTATGAAGTCAAAGCCTATTTAGCAAATGAAATGGAAGATTTTTATTTTGGTAATTTATTTCAACAGACATAAAAGTTCAAAAATTAGCAACATGCTTTTTAAAAAGTAGTTTACAAATATTTATTTTATTTTATATGTATGTGTGTGTGCCTGAATATATATATATATATATGCAGTTGCCCTGGAGTTACAGGTGGTTGTGAGTTACCCAATGTGGGTGCTAGGAACTAAACCCGAGTCCTCTGCAAGAGTAGCAAATATTCTTAAAAGCTGAGCCAACTTGGGCTGGAGAGACGGCTCAGACGATAAGAGATGGCTCAGAGGTTAAGAACACTGGCTGCTCTTCCAGAGGGCCTGAGTTTAATTTCCAGCAACCCACATGGTAGCTCACAACCATCTATGATGAGATCTGGTGCCCTCTTCTGGCCTGTAGGCAGAACAAGAACACTATATACATAATAAATAAATCAATCTTGAAGAAGAAGGAGGAGAAGGAGAAGGAGAAGGAGAAGGAGAAGGAGAAGGAGAAGGAGAAGAAGAAGAAGAAGAAGAAGAAGAAGAAGAAGAAGAAGAAGAAGAAGAAGAAGAAGAAGAAGAAGAAGAAAGAAGCAGCAGTAGCAGCAGCGGAGCTAGATCTCTAGTGCCAGCAACATACTTTTAAAATGCCTTCAACTTATTTAATATTAGAAGGTCTGGCTGCTTGGTTGTAGTGGGAACGGTAGCTTATATGACATGTAGTTGAGAAATCAAAATGCATACCAGAAATGAACAATTGTGTGAGACAGAAACCCAGAGACAAGTGTTCTGGAATTTGTACATAAACAGCGTGTATGTATTCCTTACCCCTTTCCTAAGTAGCTTACCTGAGAAGGCTCAGAGAATGTTCTTTTTATCTGGGCTTAGGAAAAATGAAATAGGCTGGAGAGATGACTTAGCAGTTAAGGCCACTTGCTGTTCTTTCAGAGACCTGGGTTTGGTGCCCAGCTTCTATATCGTGGTTTACAAATGTCTGTATCTCTAGTTCCAGGAGACCAAATGCTCTCTCTTGACTTCCGTAGGCACTAGGCACATGAGTGGTGCACAGACATCCATGTAAAATACTCATACACATAAAATAAAAATTAATAAATCTAAAAAAATAGAAAAGGAAGAAAAGGGGTAATTCATGGTATTTTCCTACTGAAATGTGTTCTTTGAATTTGATGTAAAGATAGATGAGCATATCATAAGCAGTGGAGGCCTCAAAGTGAACTTAACAATGGACAAAAGTTGGGCCTGACTCCCCAATGTATTCATGGTTAAAGTGGTAATCAAAATAGTTGAGCCACAGAGAACTCTGATGTGGTTCCTGTGGGCACTGATGGCCAAAAGGACCACTCACTGTGGTTCTACTTAAATTGTAAAACTAGAAAAAGGAGGAGCAGGAGAACTCTGTAAGTATGTGGAGTCCTGATGTAAGCTAACAAAACAAAAAATTATGGCTTCTCCCTTCTTTCCCATTTCTGAGTCAGGACCATTTGAACAAAAGTGATTAGGTCCCCTGATGTCACTTAGAAACACACAGCAAATCTCACTCTCTGTCTTTCCCAAGACTCACTTGGTAACTGAACCGTGGTGAAAAAAGCAGACCTCCCAGGAATTGTAACTGGCTCTAAACCAAAGCTTATTTACCTGTGGAGTCTGAGTTCACTGTGGGACATCATTTAGGGTGGGTCATTGGAGAGCTAGGTGATTACACTTGGGCTGATATTGTGTGTGTGTGTGTGTGTGTGTGTGTGTGTGTGTGTGCAAGTGTGGGTACGAATGTCCAGAGGTCAAAGTCAGGTGTCATCATCGGTTGTCTGTCTTATTTTTTCTCTTTTATTTATATTCATTTTTTATGGGTATGAGTGTTCTGCCTGCATTACATATGTGCACCATATGTATGCCTGGTGCCCGTGGAGGTCATAAGAAGGAATCAGATCTCCTTCAGATGTTAAGAGCCTCAAGAGCTCTTAACATCTGAACCATCTCTCCACCCTCTGCATCTTATTTTTTCGAGAGATATCTCACTGAACTTGCAGCTCAGCTAGACAGACTGGCCACTGAGCCCCAGAGATGCTACTGTCTCATCTTCCCCTGCCCCAGGACTACAAGTACCCGCTGCCACACCTGGCTTACATGGATGTAGGGAATCTAACTCAAGTCCTGGTGCTTGTGTAGCAAGAGCCCTTTCTCCATTGAGCCACTTCCCCAGAACTTTCACATTCTTTTCACAGTGGCCCAATGGATCTTCAAGGGCATCCTGTGTTTTTTTCTTAGTTTTTTGAGTTTTACAGCTGAAGTAAAGATATCTAACTACTGACAGAAAAATACGCATTTGTTCCCTGACCTTAAAATTGTGGGTTGTGGTAGAAGGGGCTTACAGAAGCACTTAGTAATCCCCTTTCCTACTGAAAATATAAACTAAAGGGGAGGTGGTTTGTTTGTTTTTTGAAACAGGGTCTCACTATGTAGCCCTGGATGGATTGGAACTTCCTATATAGAAAACAGACTGGTCTTGAACTCAGAGAGATCGGCCTACTCTGCTTCCCAAGTGCTGGAATTAAAGGCATGTGCCACCACCTGAATTTAAGGTAACTTTTCTAGAGAGGACCATGTGGATTGGTAGACTGAGTGAGGAAGATCTTTTCTCTCTGTAGGCTGGCATCCAATCAGCTGGGAGCCTGAGTAGAATTCCATCTTTTGTGGAGCCCAGATACTTTATGTCCTTGCTCTTGAACAATAGAACTCCAGTTACTGAATCACATCAGATTCCTGAGTCCTCATGATTCAGATTGAAAGTTATATATGAGATTTCTTGGACCAAGATCCCTGAGGCTCCAACTTGAAGTGGGACTGTTTAGCCCTCATAATCACGTAACCCAATTGTTATAACAAATTCCTACCGTCCTTCGTATCTGTGTCTCTATATAACACCCCATCTCACTCTGCCTAGTACACTGGTTAAGAAAAAAGAATAGCACAGAATTGCAAATCTTCTCATGAACTTCCTCACCTTGAGCTTACAGCATCATTTAGTGGGCTGTTCAGACTGTTCCTGGGCTAGACCTGAGATAACCAGGGGATTTAGGAGAGGGAAGGGGGAACCTTACCTCTGAGGTGTTACCATTTCAGAAAAAGTGAAATTTCTTTCACCATCAGAATTCGTAGTCCTGGGAACAATGAGTTAGTTGTTAATTGTTAATGCAAAATGTTTGCTTCATTGCCTTTCACTTTTTTGCCACATTTTTTTTTTTGTCTCCGTGCCTCTGGATTGATGGAATTAGCTTCTAACATGAACACAACAGGGGCTCCACTGAACGGGAAGTTGAAACTGTCACCTGATGGGTTACTTTTCATGCACTTGGCTTAATAGACCAGAGAGGGGCTTTCTTTTTGGCAAGGGTAATTGATTCTGATTATCAAACGGAACTAGAGAGAGAGCTACAAAATGGAGTGAGGAGATGATACATATGGAAAGAGGACTATGATATATGCGTTAAGAGCACTTGTTTTTGCAGTGGTTCTGAGACCCAGACAGTGGTTCACAACAACCTGTAACTCCAATTCTAAGAGATTCCACACCCTCCTTTGTCCTCCTCAGGTACCAGGCACACACATGGTGCACATACATAAATTAGAAAAAACATTAATACACATTTAAAATGAATCTGAAAAAATGTTTAAAAGGGAATATATCTGAAACACAGGTGATCTTCTGGGGCATTCTCTAAGAATGGCATATTTAGCAATATCATGTCATGGAAGATGACAGCCACGCTATAAAGGTAAGACCCCTCAGAAATGGAGTTTGGGGTCTTCTAATGGATAAAAGATGATGTAGGCTGAGACAGGATGCAGATATGAGCAGAGTTGAAGTGACATTCTATAGTTTGTGTCCACTTGCAAGGATGAGGAGTCTTGAGGTTAGTGTGTTGCTCCTTACATTATGCATATAAATTGTTGATATGCAGTTGTGTGTTTTGAGTTGTGCAATTTCTTCTGTTTCATACAAGGTGGTTTAGTTACTGATGCTGGTGTTTTTTTTTTAAAAAATATTTATTTATTTATTTATTATGTGTACAGTATTCTGTCTGTGTATATGTCTGCAGGCCAGAAGAGGGCACCAGACCTCATTACAAATGGTTGTGAGCCACCATGTGGTTGCTGGGAATTGAACTCAGGACCTTTGGAAGAGCAGGCAATGCTCTTAACCACTGAGCCATCTCTCCAGCCCGCCTGGTGTTTTCAAATAACATTTTATTCATTTTTTTCTAGACTGAATTAACTGAGAGGTTCTGTTTTGCAAAGTATGTGAGCTACAACTAGATTGCTCATTTTCTATAAATTTTTTTTCGACTATATTGACTAGAGGAAGCCGGACATGTAGCTGATGCTTATAGTCCTAGCACTAGAGAAGCTAAAGAAGGAGGATTCCCCCAGGCTAAGCCATTTTGCCCGACCTCTTTATTTTTTAAGGTTTTTTTTTTTTTTTTTTTTTTTTTTGAGATAGGGCCTCTTTATGTCACCCTAGCAGTTTTGAAACTCCCTCTGTAGGTCAGGCTGGCCTTGAAGTCACAGAGCTCCCACAGTCTCTGCCTCTCAAGTGCTGGGATTAAAGGCCTGTTTAAGGCACAGGCCTTTGATCCCACCTTCTCCTCTAACACCGGGCCACCTCCTCCTCCTTTCCACCTCCTTGCTGTGCACTTGCACAATAAGGACGGTTTTGGGGAACTGGTTCTCTCCTTCTACCTTATATGGGTTCTGGGAATCGAAGTCAGGTGTTTAGATGCCTTGCTGGCGGAACCACCTTGCCAGACCTACAGGGGCCTCTTAACCGCCTTTTCTAGGTGCTCCTTTTCACACCATTGCAGGTGGTAAAGTCAGATCCCACTTCCTATGTTTTTGACTCCACCGTCCATTTTTTTAAAAAAAACTATTCACTCATTCCTTTACACTTCACCACTGCTAGATTCAAATGCCAGCTGTAGACTGTCACTTAAGGCACTAACTCTTTAAACATCTGTAATTGGCAAATGTGATTTTTATGGGTTTATCCTAGAGTTTGAGGACTAGAGACAAAAAAAAAAAATCAGGAGTGAATTGAGCAGGGAGTGCCCTAGCGCTCCCAGAAGAGCCCGGTCTAGGTTTATTGTGAGCATACAGTACTATAAGCAAGGTCTGGTGACGAAGCAGGTCGCAGGCCTCCTCTTCCGCGGCCTTCCCGCGCACCCCGCGGGGCGTCCCTAGCAACGCGCGCGCTCACTCGCAGCCCCGCCCCGCCTGGGGCGGTGGTGGCAAGTGCGCCTGCGCGCTGTCGCAACCGCCAGTCAACTCGCTTCCCCTCCTCTCCCCGCCCCCTCCCCTCTCCTCTCCTCCTCCACCCCCTCCTCCTCCACAGCCGCCTGGAGCGCGACGCCAACATGGAGCCTGAGGACCTACCGTGGCCCGGCGAGCTGGAGGAGGAGGAGGAGGAGGAGGAGGAGGAGAACGCGTCCCCGGCGGCGACCGAGGAGACCGGCGAGGCCCGGACCTCTGAAGAGACTGTGAGAGTGGAAGAGGTAGACTTTGAGGCGGGGCCCGAGGTGGATTTGGATTTTAACTGCGAGTCCCAACCGCGGGAAAGCACGGACGAAGAGGAGGACGAGATGGCTAAGGCCTGGCTGCAGGCGCACCCTGCCCACCCTGGCAGGGCTTTCCCTCAGCTCCCGCCCCCGCGGTACCTGTACGCTCCGGTGGAGCATCTGAGCGAGACTGAGGTGGGTAGCGGGACGTGGGGAGGAGCGGGGCTGAGGCCCAAGCGTCAGTCGAGGTGCTTGAACTACTGAAATTGTTCCAGGATCTCGGAACCTGCTCGCTGCGGTTTGCCATGCTTACGGGCCGGAGACCACTGCTTGTGGGGCTGGCACTCTCTTCGCAGTCTTGGGTTCTTCCTGGCAGTGACATCTCCGGCGTCTTCATGAGTTCGGGTTCTTTTGAACTAGTGCAGATAGGACAGACGCGCAGGGAGCGGGTACTCCCTGAGCGTGCAATTAGAAAGGCCTCTTGGGCAGAAGGTGGGGGCTGAGGAGGTAACTTGGGAATTGCTAGCTAGCGGAGAGACATTGGCACCTTAGTTTTATTGAAGTGCAAGAACCCCCGCTCCCGAAATTAGTGTAGATTACGTACTCTGCGTGAGTTGTCTCGAGAAGTCTCCCGCCCATTGTGTGTCTCCGTAACCGCGTTTGTAGCAATTAATGGGTCCCTAGCCAATGGCAGGAACTTGGAATGGTAGCAGCTTGTAATCAGCTCTGGTTTGAAGTATTAGAAAGCACCAAGTCAAGACCAAATGGAGGAAGAGCCGAGTTTACAGAGGTCCTGCCAAGATCATTTCGAAACTAACCATGTTCTTAATATAATGCTTTTTAACTGGCATGAACTGCATTCATGTTCAGCACAACCACGTGTGGTTCTTTACATATTAATTAGTTAGTAGTAATAGAATTAGAAGGTCTGGTGGTGCATTTAAGTGGTAGAGGTCTTGCAGGTGGTGGAGGTGTGTGCAAGGCCCTCAGTTCAAGCCCTAGTACTTGGGGCGGTGTGTGGGGGATTATTAAAATCAGGAATTCAGCGGCCCTGTTTGATCACTTTTCTAGTGCTTGGTAGCTGTGCCTAGTGGCTGTCACATTGGACATAGCAGTTACAGAACAATTCCATCATCACAGTGATGCTATGGACTGTGATGGGTGAAGAACCTGCTAGGTATGGCAGGGAGTGTTCGATCCACTCAGCTTAGACCTTGTGCCACACATTGTACTTGACGTGAAGGAAATTTTAGTGAACCAAACCCCTGCCTTCCTAGCGTTCCCACTCTGAAGAGGGAGGCAAATACAATTCACATGTTCTCCTAAGTGAAAACAGCATAATGTGAAATGCTGTGAATGCTTAAAGAAGATAACCTGGACTTGTCAGTGAAGGCTGGGGAGGCACCTTGAAGACGTAAGGCTAACTAAACAAGGGTTTTAAAAAGAAGCCTAGATAAGGAAAAGAAAGTGTGATATTTTCACAATTTACAGTTGAGTTTGATTTTTTTTTGTAGGACTAGGATTGAGCCCTAGTCTTTGGGCATTCTAGGCAAGCGTTCTGTCTACAAATGGGCCACATCATTTAAAGCATGACATTTTAAGGAATTAAAGGCCAGCAGGTTGAGTGTGGATTACAGAGCTTTATGTGTTATTTCAGGGATTTCAAGGCTTTATCCCTGGAGTTTCGGGACGTCAGTAAACTGTTTTAAAGGATGTTTGTGATTAGATTTGTATTTCAGCAAGAGATCGAGTAGTGTAGATAGCTGTGCTCATAGGGGAAGACGAGAGCATTCTGAATAAATGAAGGACACTAGTTAGAGGGTCATTGCAATACTGCCAGGCAAAAAAGCTTTTGAACTAGGAAATGAGCAGGGTGTGATGGCATATGCTTTTTCCAGGATTTAGAGCCACTAGTGGTTCTCAGTCTTCCTAGTGCTGTGACCCTTTAATGCAGTTCCTCATGTTGTGACCCAGTCATAAAAGTAATTCGTTGCTACTTCATAACTAATTTTTCTATTGTTATTGAAGAGTCCAAGAATAAGAAAATAAAATGTAGATTCCAAAAATAAGAATGTAGAAATAAAGAAATATAAAGTTATAAGTCTAGGGAAAAGAGAATAGACTGTCAGCAGATTTTTCAGTAGCTCAAGGGTCAGTCATTCACAGTGAGCTATTTTCTCAGAGGCTTAAGAAGCCTCCATCAGTTTAGGTCATTTCATTTTACAACTGGCTGTTTTATTTACAAGGCCGGAGCTTCTCTCTGCAAACTGAGGGTAGTGTCCTGGCCATCCCTGATGAACAACAGATATGAACTGAGTTAACCTCTAGGAGACAGAGATACGTTATCTCTGGGTTAGGCACTGTCTCTGTTATGAAAAACTGGCACCATCAAAGGGAAGGCAAGGGGCTTTAGTATACACTGCCTGGAGGTGACCACGGTGCATACACCTGATTTGACTATGAGCTCTCTCTCATAATGGAGCTTATAAAGTATGGCAGTCTGTACCTAAGTTTTACCTTGAGATAGTGTGAAAAGCTTTCTGCTGTCTCTCAGTTCCCAGTCTAAGAACCAATTATTCTGATTTATCAACCCTCTGATATTACTAGCAGTCCCTTTTCTGACTAATTGCTAAAGACACTTGTTTTCTTGCAATTAGTGGCTTTCTCTGTAATCAACTCTGAAACATATTTCTTGATAGCTGCCTAGTTACCCATGGATGTTAGAACCCACTCCCCTCCTTTGGGTCTGTGTTGACTGACCCTCGGGTCAGGGTAAGATCATAAAAATTCCTTTGTTCAGACCTAATGCTTGGTGCCCTAACTGTAAAAGTTGGGTTCAGAAACTAGCCTTTGGCCACAGCCTAACAAACACCACCTCTGGCTGTGGTCTCAGCTAGCTGATGAGCTTCTGTGCCCCGCGGTATTTTTTAATTTTTATTTTTTTATTTTTAAGTTTGCTTCTGGTTTTCCTGGGATCTGGTTTCTGGAATAAAGTTTGCTTCTGGTTTATTAGACTTGGTGGTGTTCTCATCCTTGCATTACCCCCCTGGACCCAACAGTTATGAATTGTAATGTAAATGCAAGATATCTGATATTCACCCTCCAAAGGGGGTCAAGACTCACAGGCTGATAACCACTGATTTAAAGGCAAAGGCAGGTGGGGCTCTTGAATTCCAGGCCAGCCTGGTCTACATAGAATAGGGAGGTATTGATGGGAATAGGGAGAAGTTGGTTGTTTCAAGAGATGTTTATCATGCCAGGGACAGTGTTGACAGACTGATGACATGTGCTGTGAATGAATTCACCAAGACAAAAAGGCAGAAGTAGAAAGTTTAGGCTCTTTAATGGGAGGCTTTTCTGGCATTGTCTCTTCTCTGGTGGGACTCCTTGTATGTTTTCTCTTTTTGCTACTGGTTATCTGTGCAGGGCAGGTATGGGTCACTCGGTCAGATTTCTGATTGTCTGATGTGCTTATTAAAGAGTGGAGACAGTGGTGTTAGTATGCCCTGAGACAGATTGCAACCAGGCCTTGCTAAACTAGCTAGATCTTTCTGGAGGCAGCAGGGGCTTTGCTTTAAAGTGTAGCCTGCTCTGAGATTAGAATGGCTTGGTATAAAGCATCCCTCCCAGAACAGATCGACACTTAGAAGGTAAAGTCATCACACTTAGTAATGGATTGGTTGTGGAGGGTAGTGCCCAGGTGTTAGGTTAGTGAGCAAATGCTTGTGCTGATGTGGAGATGTGGCCAGGTCATCTTTGAGCTGGTGGTGAATTGGCTGGGTGGGTGCTAAGATTGAGTTTGGCTTTGAAGATTAGAGAAGTGGTTTGGGCTAGAAAATACTAGAAGTACTTCATTATCTACATCTATACCATAGTGAAGCTATACTTTTGAAGTATACTCTGAGCAATAGTCCTCCTTTTCCAGGCTGCATTCCTACACACGCACACACACGCATGCACGCACGCATGCACGCACGCACACATAGGGTTTTACTTTGTGTAGCCTTGGCTGTTCTGAAACTTGCTATGTAGACTGGGCTAGCCTTGAACTCAGAGATTCACCTGCTTCTGCCTTCCAAGTGCTAGGATTAAAGGTGTGTACCACTATGACCCACTCCCAGGTTTTTAAAAATGTGTTCATTGTATAGAACTCAATTCCTCTGTCATCTGTCTCTTCCAAAGTAGTAAGATTGTTGTAATGATAAGTTTGGTGTGTGGGTGTGTATGTATATGTATGTGGTGTAGTGTTTGTGTGCACATATGCATGTATGTATGGGTACATATTGCTTCCCACTTTGTTTATTTAATTTGACTGGGCTGGTCTACATAGTGATCTTTAGGAAGATTACCTGTCTCTGCCTCCAGAGTGTTAGGATTGAAGGTGTGTGCCACCACACCTTCCATCTTAATTTTTGAGACAAGATCTGTCATTGAACCTGGAGCTCATTGGACTAGGTTAGGCTGATCCACCAGCAAGCTCCAGGGATCTTGTCTCCCTCTAACAGGTCAGGAACTCTGTTGGATTGAATGCAGGTGAAAGTCAGAAGACAATTTGTAGACTCAGTTTTCCCTTTTGTGTTGAATTGAACACAGGTCATCAGGCTTTACAGGTGGAGCCAGCTGTTTCCTCTCTGCCTTCTGCTTTTCAAACACTTGGTTGAGACATGAGTGATTCAGAGCCTCTGCTATTTTGTTTTCCTGCTAGTCCTGGGGATCTTTCAGCTTAGATGATTTCAAACACCTCTCCTTGAAGCTTGCATTTTGAAGGAAAATATTTTTGGGAGACTGTAATGTTCATGGGTTGTAGCGCTAGAGGAGGTTCTTGTTGTTCAACTTTTAACAGAATCATGAAGCCAGCTTGCAAAGTTTTGAAGCCCTGTCAGCCCTCCTCCCTTTTACTCTTACCCTCCAGCTTCCATCTAGTGCTTAGCATCTCCTGACAGCAGGTTGCCATTTTTTTTAAAAGAAAGAATACATGGTCTGAGCTTTTAGCCTTGTCTGTGGTATTCCATTCCATTTGCGTGAAAGGTGCTGGAATGAATATTTTCTATGCCCTGGAACAGGTTAGTTTTATGGAAATGTTTCTCTAGTGTTTGAGCCATACCAGAAGCAAATGGTGTTTCCAGGTTCCTCTCAGGTGTGGTCTGTATACGTAGAGTGGTGTTTCTTGGGTCAATTTTGATAATTTATGATTTTCTTAGAAAGTCCTTCATTTTAGCATTGACTCTAGTTTTTTTTTTTTGTATGTGGCAATTTTTATTTCTCATTCTTAGTTTTATGTATTTTTCTTTTGATATGGCACTGTAGAGGTTTATTTGCTTTTCATCTGAGGCAACAACTCTAGGAAAGCTCTTCTTTTTCTTGTCTTAGGCTGTTAAAAATGCTACTGCTCTAAGCATACATGTTATTGTGTGGATATGTGAGTTCATTTCTCTTGGGTATATATCTGGTAGTGGAATTGCTTGACATTTCTGTATTTAACCCTTTAAGGGCCTGCCAGATTGTTTTCCAGTGTGGCAGTGCTACTTTACGTTTTCGCTAGCACTGTATGACAGTTCCTGTTCACATGTCTGAGTAGTGGTGAACATATTTTCTTGTGCTTATTGATCATTCATACATTTACTTTACAGAAATGTCTATTTAGAGCTTTGCCCATTCTTTATTTGGGCTGTTTCCAATTGGGTCTTAAATTAAAAACTCAGGGCTTTGCTTGTGTCAGTCGAAATCTCATATATATTTTGTTATCTATTTTAATACAGTTTTAGATTTATTTATTTTTATTCTATGTGTATAAATATTTGCTGCTATGCACCACTTATATGCCTGGTGCCTGTGAAGTAGAAGATGGTGTCAGATCCCTTGGGGCTAGAGCTATAGATGTTGTGAGCCTCCATGTGAGTGCTAGGAGCTATATGCTGGGTCCTCTGCAAGAGCAGCCAGTGTTTTTAACCACTGGGTCATCTCTCTAGTAAAGCATTAATCTAATTAATCTTTATCAATAATGAATCTAATTAATCTATCAATTAAAAAAATCAAGAGTCAGATATTGGGGTGAAAACCTGAAAGATCAGAGAAGCAGGGGAGCAGCCACAGTGACTTCCTACCTTTCTGGTTCCTCCAACCAAAAGGGGCAGCAGAGATCCTCTGAGCCTTGCTTTACCACTTGTCTCCTCTCTACAGTTCTCTGTCGGGGACCGTTGCTCCAACATAGAAACTCGTGCTTTTCCCCAAATGTGTTCCTGGAGGTGCGAGGAAGAAACAGGCTTTCACACCATCACCGTTCAAAGGCTGTTCAGGACTACCTCCGTCCGCATGACCTTGCGTTTATTGTCTCTCCCCCAAGTTATCCATGCTCTGAATGCTTTCTGCAAAATGCTCCTCCACCCTCAGGAATTCTCTATTCACATTCTTTTTCCGGGGACCTCCCATTCTTTCCACACACACCTGCATTCCTTTACCAGCCTTGGAGTCAGCAACCTCTTATTGAGCAATCTACAAGTGAAAAGGAAGGCTGGAGCCAAGCCTTTACCTATTGTCTTTCTAAGTTGTTAGCTTTCCAGCTACCAAGCTGTATTCAAGTTATGGCGATGTCAGGCTGGCGGATATCAGAGCCCACAGTTCTCCAAACCTCTATGATCAGCTAGTGGCTGGTCCTACCCTCTGACTTCAAGCAACCTTTATCAGAACAAAAAGCAAAATATCACACATATATTTATTTAGAAGCAAGTTCTCTCTATATAGTCCTGGCTATCCTAGAACTCACTATGTGGACCAGACTGACTTTGAGCTCACAGAGAAACACACTAGATACAGAGTTTGTAAATACTGCAATTGTTTTCTCACTTTCTATAGTGCTTTTCCTTCCTCTTCTCCTGTGGCTATCCCTTCCCCTCCCCTCTGCTGTTTGTCTCTTGTGTCTTCTCTCTCTCTCTCTCTGTCCTGTGCTAGATGCTGAACTAAGGGTCTCATGGATGTCAGGCAAGTGCTGTGCAGCCTCTCTTTTCACTTTGTTTCCTCTGCTGTCTAGCTTCTTAGTTTGATACAGTTCATCTTTTCAGTTTGTACCCTGAGCTTGTGGTGTGACCAAATCAAAGAGCTTTTCCATTGTTTTCTTGTTTTATGACTTTAGTTTTTACATTAAAAATTCATTTTGAGCCGGGTGGTGGTGGCGCATACCTTTAATCCCAGCACTCGAGGGGCAGAGGCAGGCGGATCTCTGTGAGTTCAAGACCAGCCTGGGCTACAAGAGCTAGTTCCAGGATAGGCTACAGAGAAACCCTGTCCCCCCCCCCCAAAAAAAAAAAAAACCAAAAAAAATTTTTATTTTGAGTTATTTTTCTTGTGTATTTAAAATAAGAAAATATGATACCTAGTTTTTTCTTTCTTAAAATTGCTTAGACTATTTGGGTCTTTCTTTTGTGGTTCCATACGGATGTTGGGATTTTTTGTTTTAAATTTTCATGAAGAATGTCTTTGCAATTTGACAGAGATTGTATTGACTTTGTGATTTGCTTTGGGCAGTATAGATATGTTAACAGTATTAATTCTTTCAATCCTCAGACATGGATTGTCTACTTGTGCTTTTTTCTTTTTCCCTCTCACCTTCTCTTCCTTCTCCCCAAACCACCTCTCTTGAGGGTCTCATTGTGTAGCTTGACTTGACTGGCCTGGAACTGAACTACATAGATCAGGTTGGTGTGTGCCACCATGCCTGGCTGTTGGTGCTTTCAATTTCTTTCATTAGAATCTTACACTCTTTAGGATACAAGTCTTAAGTATTTACTTACATAGCAACTGACTTTTTGTTTTTGTTTTTCTGAGACAGGCTTTCTCTGGGTAATAGCCTCAGCTGTCCAGGAACTTTGTAGACCAGGCTGACCTGGAACTCAGAGATCTGTTGCCTCTGCCTCTTATATGCTGGGATTACAGTCATGTGCCACCATGCCTGGCTGACCTTTTTTTTTTTTTTCTGTTGGTGAGGTGGGGTTGAAACTTGCTATGACCCAGGCTGGCCTTGGTCTCTAAGTCCTCCCTCTGCCAAAGTGCTGAGATGACTGGCTGCTGATTGATTTTTGATGCTATATTAATGAAACTTTTCTCATTTCTTCTTTGGATAGTTACCTGTATACAGAAATGTAATTGATTTTGTGTGTGTGATATTAAGTATATACATGTTCATGTGTATGTGTGTGCATGTATATATGCAAATTGTGGAGGCTAATGGTCAGGGTTTCTCAGTTACTGTCCACCTTATTGTTTAGCAAAGTCGTTTTAGATGTATTTATTTTGTTTCTTGTGTATGAACTCTTTGCCTATATCTATATCTGTACACCTGGTGCCCACAGGGATCAGAGTGGGTATTGTAACTGGAGGTATAGATGGTTGTGAGCTACCATGTGGGTGCTGGGAACCAAACCTGGGTCCTCTGCTATAACAAGTGCTCTTAACTGTTGATATGTCTCTTCAGTCCCCCACCTTTTAAGATAGTTTCTCACGTTGCCTGGAACTCACTTTAGTTAGACTGGCTGGCCAGTGAGATTTGGGGATTCCTTAACATGCCCTACCCCCCAACTGCACTGTGGGATCACAGATGCATGGCTCTTACATGGTGCTGAGTAATCTCAAATTAGATCTTCATGTTTTTTTTTGACAACTCTGGTTAGGACTTGTAATTCTTTGTTGAATAGAACTGGCAAGAGAAGTTGCCCTTGTCTTACTGTAAAACCTTAGAGGAATAATTTTCTTTAAGTTTTTCACATTGAGTATGATATTTGCATGGGTTTTTCACATTAATGGTGTAGGAGGTCCTTCTGCATTTGTATTGCTTTCATTAGTTGAATAAAGAAACTGCCTTGGCCTTTTGATAGGGAAGAAATCAGGTAGGTAGAGTAGACAGGACGGAGTGCTGGGAAGAAGGCAATGTGGCAGACGCCATGTTATTCCTGTCTGAGACTGACACTGGTTAGGAAATCTTTCCCGGTAAGCCACGACCTTGTGGTACTACACAGATTATTAGAAATGGGTTGAGTCAAGATGTGAGAGTTAGCTGATAGGAGGCTAGAGCTAATGGCCAGGCAGTGTTTAAATGAATACAATTTCTGTGTAATTATTTCGGGGCTTAAGCTAGCTGGGCACCAGGAATGCGGCCCGCATCTCACACAATACATTATGGGCTTTATTCTGAGGTATTTTTTTTTTGTCCCTAGTTTTTTGTTTTTTGTTTTCTTTAATTATGAAACAGTGCTTGCCTTTGTAGAACTTTCTTTTTTTCTGTTTTAATTGAGGTGATCATGTGTGTCAAATCACTAGCTGAGGATGACTTTGAACTTCTGTTTCTTCTGCTACCACATCTTGAGTTCTGGGATTATAGGGGTGTATCACCACACTTGTGGTATTTATGTGGTGCTGGGGATTGAGCCCAGGGCTTTGTACATCCTAGGCAAGCACTCTTCCAACTGAGCTACTTATACAGTTTCTACTCTAATTTTTAGTTTCCTGTTATTTAGCCTTGCTGATTTAATTAATGTAAACTCAAATTTGCATATAAAATAATCACTAATTTTACAGCTTCCCTCTTCTTCCTTGTTAATTGGTAATAGACTAGCTTTTTGCTTCTAGACAAAAATAGATACAGTAAATATGGATCTTTTGGATTCTCTTTCCTCCTGACTGATGAGGTTTTTGTTTGTTTTAACTTTCTTTTAATTTATTCTTTGTGTCTTTTACATTGTGAGTCTTGATCCCATTTATCTACCCATCCCTCCATATCCACCCTCTGCCCTAGCAACCTTCCTTCCCCAATAAAATAAAATAAAATTTAAAGAAAAAAATGGAAATAAAGGAAAAATCTCATCATGGAAGCGGCAGTGTGACACAGTCTCACAGTAAACCCTTTTATCCGTATATCTTTACTTGCAAGTGTGGTTCATTCCAGGCCTCTGGTTTCTGCTACACTATCAATACTGGGACTCCTTGGCTATCTATCCTGTTGTTGTTCTGTGTTGTAGAGATCTTGTACTGATTCTGGGCGTGGGTAGTGGCAGGCTTAGCCTGCCAGTTCTCCCTTGTCCTCATCTTCAAGATGAGCTCTCCAGCACTGCCCTGGCTAGTTCTCTCTTTGCAGCAAGGGGGCAGGTCCAGTTCTCCTGCTTTGAAGCCCTCAGGGCCTGCTCTTCCACACCTACACCCTCAGGGCGAACTCTACTGTGTTGCCCAGGTGAGATGCAGGGGCCACTCTCTGAATGCTGCAGCTGGTAAGGGGGAGGGTCAGCTCCATTGCCCATCACAGGTGGCAGGGTTGGGGGTATCTTTCTCTCACTCTCATCACCACACAGCAGACAGAGGGGTGTGGCCAGCTATTCCATCCTCATACTCTCAGGGCCAGTTTACTCATGTCTCTGCCAACAGGGTCAGCTTTACTGTGATGCCCAGGGAAGGAACAGGGTCTGCTTTTAGCTGGTAAAGAGGAAGATGACCTCCCTTGTCTACTGGAGGTGGTGAGGGGTAAGGAGTAAGGGGGTTATCTCTTCCCCACCCACACTGCTGCTTGATAGATTAGTAGTAGGGACAGCTCTCCCACACTCACAGCTTTGAGGCTGGCTCACCCACACCTCTGCCAACAGGGTTGGTTCTGTTGTGCTGCCCAGGGCCTGCTCTCCGGAGTGCTGCAGCTGGTGAGGGGCAAGGGCAGCTCTTCCTACTCTTTTGACCTCAGGGTCAACTTTCCCACCTGCCTCAGGCTCTCTGGGGTGAGGATCTTCCCAGCCCATACTAGGCGTGGTAGATGAAGGGCAGAGTCAGATCTCTAATGCTCACTCCCTGGGAGGTTAACCTGTGCTCTCCCCAACAGGGTCAGCTCTACTGTGCTGCCTAGACAAGGTGCAGGGCCTACTTTCCTTAGCGTTACAACTGGTAAAGGGGAGAGGGTCAGCTCCCTCACCAGCTGGAGGTAGTAGGGGTAAGGGGGGAGGGTTTCTGTCCCTTTTCCCCACCACCACACCCAAGATGAGGGAGGCAGTATCAGTTATGCCCCTCTCATACCCTCAGAGCCGGCTCACCTGCACCCCTATACTATATACTATCACTATAAGGTCAGTTCTACTGTGCGGCGAGCCCCGACCAGCGGGAAGAAAGCCACTGACACAGGATCCTTCTCCGATCACGGTTTATTGAAGCGCTGCTTGGTTGAGGGAGAGCTGGAGGTGAGGGGCCCCGAGTGCGGT
>JAQHUG010000548.1:196023-221235 GCA_028555095.1 Dicrostonyx torquatus | reverse complement strand
TGCCCTGTGCGTGGTACACTAGGCAGACGGGGATTGGTGCATTGCTGTTGCTGGGCAGATCGGGCAAGAACAAGAGCGCTGACGAGCCATTAACCGCCAGACTGAGACGGAACTCG
Source organism: Dicrostonyx torquatus (assembly GCA_028555095.1). NCBI lineage: Eukaryota > Metazoa > Chordata > Mammalia > Rodentia > Cricetidae > Dicrostonyx > Dicrostonyx torquatus. Next base: position 221,119 of record JAQHUG010000548.1, on the reverse strand, counting down.
GCGCCATCTTGTAATGGCGAATGCTTTAAAGACAGCTTTTACGTGTCTACCGCCACACTACTGTGCTGCCCAGGCAAGGAACAGGGCCAGTACTGCAGCTGGTAAGGGTTTGGGTCAGGTTCCCTTGTCTGCTCCAGGTGTTGAGGGGCAAGGGGAAGGGATCATCTTTCCCTCACACCACCATATGGAGATGAGAGGAGTGTGACTTGTTCTTCCCTTCTCATGTTCTCAGGGCTAGTTTCATCCATGCCTCTCCCATCCCCCCAAAGAGAGTCAGCTTTATTTTGCTGTCCAGGTGAGGTGGTATAAAATCCTGAGTGCTTCAGTCAGTGAGGGGCAGGACCAGTTCTCCCTGGTATTGTAGTCAGTGAGAGGCGGTGACAACTCTGTACAATCCTATTCTCTCTGCCTTTGGTGGTCATTAGCCATTGGATGTCAGCACTGACTGTGGCTGCATCAGGGTCATAAACACAGACGTGGGCCTTGGTCCCAGCCCAGGCCCAGACAACACCATGGCCCTGGGTGGCAATCAAGTGGATCTGTGAATCAATCACCTGGTCTACAAAGTGAGTTCCAGTACAGCCAGGGCTACACAGTGAAACTCAGTTTTGAAAAATGAAAACAAAAGAAAACAAAAAGATTAAAGCATTTTGGTATGCATATTTTTTCTTTTATTTTTGAGATTATAATATAATCACATCATTTCTCTCCTCTGAACCCTTCCATATATACACCCCTCCTTGGGCTCTTTCAAATTCATGACTTCCTTTTTCATTAATAGTTACTACGTGTGTGTATGTGTGTGTGTATATATCATTACTAAATATAACTTATTTTATCTAAAAGATTTTTATTTAGCAAGTTTATAAGTGATTTATGTGTACTTTGTGTTTGCAGATGAATGCTGATAAGATAAAAACCAATCAAAACAGGTTAAAGGAATTCTTCCTATGTATAGGTCTGAGGGAGAGGAAGACATGTTTTGACTGTAAATGTTGCTTTATCTTGTTTGAAAGGTTTTATCAAAAGTGCTGGTTTATAGCTGAGAAAAGAGCTTTAATTGATTAAAATAGATCACCTTACATTTTGGCCTTAAGCATGGTTCTGTTGAACTGTGTCTCAGAAAAGGTCAATCCCTTTACACAGGTGATCTTCACAGTGGTTTTGGTTCTTGAAAAGTTTTTGCACCCCGATTAACCTTTCCGCCGATGTAATAATCCAAATCAGACCAAATCAAACCGAATTAGAAAAAGCCCAGGTTTAATGGATACTAACGCTCCCTGGTGGCCTTCCAGACCCCCAGGGATGGAGACAGAGAAGGGAGGTGGGAAAACCACGGATAGAGGAAAGGAAAACCAGAAAACCATGTGTTTGTTTTCTGAGGGGCTGTTTAAATACTTTGTAGGAGTGGACTTGAGTCTCTCTGGCGGGGGAGGAGGGGCTTTCTCAGAGATGTAGTCTGGACTGAGGGACTGAGGCAACTCTCAGGGGAGGAGGCTTGGGGTGGAACTTTCCACCCAAACAGTTCTTCTTTTGTTTTGTGTTTTTAAAAATTGTGCTCAAATTCTGGATGCTGAGCTAACCAGACATTTGAACCTCAGGGGAGTGGTGGCATTCCCTGTTTCTTCTTCTCAGAAAGAAGCTGATCAAAGCTTCTGATATTAGAGTTAATTTCATCACTGTAAGAGCAGTAAGATTAGAAAATAGACAGTTTTCATTTTTTTCCTAATTACTTTTATTGTAGGTATAGAAGATTTAGGAACGGGAAAGGTTTAGTGAAAAGTATATTTGGGCCTAACTGGTTAACCTTAAGACCCCGGCTATTTTTAGGTGAGCATAAATAACAGTTTCGATAGTGATTGTGAAGTGAGAAAGGCAGAGAGTGAGTTATTTTGATGTGAACTTTTCCTGGGAAGATGTGAATAAACATTTAATGACCACAGGTAGGGAATCAATGATAAGTCAAAGTAACTATTCCAAGTCCAACCTTGTTGTCAAATGTATTTATTGAGCTTATAAGAGCATGAGATCAGAGAGAGTACACAAGGCCCTTAAGAAGGAGGGGCTAGTTACTTGGCTGTACTTTGGATGTTCTCTTATTTTAGTTGATAGATTAGGTCATATATTTATTTTTCCTACTGCACATTTCTCTTCCCATAATGCATCCAATTTGATTCATATGCATGCCTAATTATATATAGGCATAAGATTATAAATTGGAATTTTCCAGCAAAATTCACTGGAACAATATGGTTTGTCTTTGTGTGTGTACCCCAAACCAGTTCAGACCAGGTCAGCCTTTCTCTTCATTCTGTTCAGATATATTGGGATTGTACTTGAATGGTCCAAATTTGATTGTTGTTGGGGCTGAGAAGCTATACTGCTGTTCAGAGTGAAGTGTACACGAGTCCCAATTAGGTGGAGAGTAGAGGAATTCTGAGGTTATTAGCTGCATTGTTGGGAGAGGGATGTATATGCATAGTACATGCAGGTGAAGGAGCTAGACTGCCAAGTGCATTATTACAAGGGTGTGTGTGTACATGCTCCAAACTAAATAGTGTCCCAAGCCTCTAAACTATTTCCTGTGTTTGACTGCCTTATAATGAACTTTCCCTACATCCTCCTATGAGGGAAGGGCAACAGGACCAGTCTTGAATGGATAGTTACAGCTGCTTCTGATGAAGATGGTCATGCTGTTATGCTTTAAGAATAACATTTTATAATAACATGAAAGCATTTTATAGAGCGAAAAATGTATTCTCGTATGGTTACTTTTGTTATTGTACAGTCCCAGCATTACTCAGCTTTAATGTGCTTTGATTTTCAGGTTGTTCCATTGACGTGCCATGGGTGGCAGCAGTCATCATATCAAGACAATTCTAGAGCACAGCTTTCCAACTCCAGCATAGTGTCATTGGAAACAACAGTCCAGTGGGGTCCTAGGGAGGAACAGGTGCGTCTGGGGCAAATTCTTTTTCTTTTTACCAGCAGCACATCATATTACAGCTGTAATATGAGGAATGTGAAGATGTGGATTACTATTACAGTGTTCTCATAGGACACAATAGTTTTATGTAGAATAGGAAGCTCATCACTGCTTCTTTGTTTCAATCTATATTCTCCAAAAGTATATTTTTGTGTGTACATATATTATCTAATGGGATATTTGGCATACAAGAAATTAAAACATTCAAAATTGCAAAATCATTGCCTGAGTATAAATAGAAAATTTTAAAGGAAAGTTTTTTTTTTTTTTTTGAGATAATATTTCTCTGTCCTGGAACTCACTCTGTCGATCAGACTGGCCTCAGACTCATAGAGATCCTCCTGCCTCTGCCTCCTGAGTGCTGGGATTAAAGTTGTGTGTTACTGCTGGCCAACAGTCTAGTTCCATTTTTATACAGCTAAGTTTAAATAAAATATATAAAGGTAAACTGTTTTAGTTATACATTTGACAGATGAACTTTGAAAGATACAGTTATAAAATATAGAAAAGTGAACTGTTTTAGTTATAGTTTGTCAGATAGTCTTTGAAATATACAGTTATGTAAATATCACTATGCTTGACCTATAGCATTGCTATTATGGACAAAAGTTTCTGAATACTATTTTAATTATTACCTTCTCCAGTCCTTAAATTAAGCACCCTATAGTTGGTAGTTCTACTTTGCCTTTTTAGAATTACAGTGTGTGAGTTTTAAAAATCTTATTTCTTCTGAAATTAGCCCATTTGCATGTATCAACTCTTTAAATAAATTTTCATTCTTTTTGAGTAAACACAACTTCATTTCTGTTGAGTAAATACCTAGGAATAGATCAGCTAAATTATATTAAATTGGTATATTTAACTTTACAAGAATATGTTGTTCTGTTCCATTTTGCCCAGGGATTGCAAAATGTTTTAGGTTTAGAAATATTTGTTCATTTTTTTGTTGTTGTTTGGGTTTTGTTTTTGTTTTTTTAAATGACCACAGTATGGATTTGTCATCTAGTACCAAAGGATTGATTTAACAGTGAGAGCCTACACTATAACACAGGTGTCAGTGACTACATGGTGCTAGGAGCTGGTAGTGATTGGAAGAGGTCTAGAAGGAGGTTAGTGTAGTAAGAAGTCACATAGAAGGAACAACTTTCTTTTTGACCACTCTGGTGAGAGTATTGTTAAGTATGCTGAGTAGGCAGTAGTCTTAAGTGTAAATGTGTGACCCAGTTAATAACTCAGCATCTTTTCCTTTAAAATTGTTTCAGAGAGCAGAATCTTGGCATCATCTTCCTCAAGAAAGGGACTCTTCCCAAACCTTGGATACACCCCAGACTGAGATTGATATGAGAATAGAAGGAATGAAAGTAATAGACTTCCCCTCTCTGGAGAAAAGTGAATTGGCTCAGTCAGAACGTCCAGTCATGAAACCAAAGCTAAATCTCTTGTGTTCTCCATTGCTAGGTAATGCCTTTGTGTTTTATTAATATCTTTTTATTTCGTGTGTATGGGTGTTTTACCTACATGTATGTCTGTGCACCATGTCCGTGCCTGGTGCCCATGGTGGCCAGGAGATGTCTGATTCTCTGGGTCTGGAATTATGGGTACTGAGAATTAAACCTAGATCCTCTAGAAGGGTAGCCAGTGCTCTTAACAGCAAGCTTTCTTTCCCGCCCCAGTGCCTCTTTGTCCCCTCCTCCCCCGAGGTGGTTTCTCAGTGTAACAGCCCTAGCTGTCCTGATAACTCTTGTAGACCAGGATAGCCTCAAACTCACAGAGATCCACTTACCTCTGCCTCCCAAATGCTGGGATTAAAAGCATGTTCCACCACTGCCTGGCGCCTTTATCTTTAACCAGAGGTAATAGCTTAAAATTCTAAAAATTGTGTGTGTGCACGTGTACATGCACATTTATTAGCCTTGCTCCTAATTAACATTTTAGTTGAGGATCTCCGTGCAGCTATACTTAGAAGAATTAGTTGGTTCTAGGTCTTCACACTGGCTGGTTGACTTAGCTATATTACATATGCTTTTTAGCATACCCCACTATTCATAGAAGGCTGAAAGGAGACCACTCCCATTCTAATGGGTATGTGTCTTCCATAGCACAGTTGCTCTTGGAAAAACCGCATACTATCTTTGGTGTTCCCTCATCAGTGGAGACTCAGTGTTTCCTGACAAATAAAATAAATGTCTTAGTTTGCTTTTCATTTCTGAGATAAAGATCATGACCAAAAACAATTTAGGGAGGAGAGAGTTTATTTGGCTTACATATCTTGATCACAGTTCATTGAGAGAAGTTAAGGCAGGAACTCAACAGGAACTGAAGAAGAAGCCATGGAAGAACACTATTTACTGGATTGTTCCCCTTGGCTTCCTTAGCCTGCTTTCTTTCTTTCTTTGTTTTCCCCAGCATTTTTTTTTTTTAATACATTCAGGACCACCTGTCTATAGGTGGCATCACCCACAGTGGGCTCAGTCCTTCCTATCAATCATTGATTTTGAAAATGCCTCAGAGACTCAGTTACAGGCAATCTGATGGAGGCAATTTCTCAACTAGATTACTTTTTCACAGATATGTCTAGGTTTGTATAGGGTCATTCTAAGCTATTGTTACCCTCAGCTTTGAGAACAAAACAATTAAGATGAAAAAATTGAGTTATTTTTTTGACATAGATCTTTCTGCTCTTCTTAGTGGAGAATGACTTTCTTAGCTTTCTACCAAAGATAAACTTTCAAATCAAGGAATTTAACCATAAATATGGTTTTATGGAGTTTTGTAGAGAAGCAGACTAGGACCCAGTTGGGCTTATTCTTTTCAAAACAAGCTGATGTGCAAGCCGGGGTGCTAGTGCTGTGTTACGTGTTGTAGACCATTAAAGTCAATTGTATGCTTCTCTCTAGAGAAATGTGTTGACCTTTGTGGTACTTTGAATCTTAGTGTGCCCCAAAAGCTCAGGGAATGGCACTATTAGGAGGTGTGGCTTTATTGGAGTAGGTATGGCTTTGTTGGAAGAAGTGTGTCCTTTTGGGGGTGGGCTTTGAGATCTCATATGCTCAAACCATGCTCAGTATCTCAGTTCACTTTCTGTTGCTTACAAGATGTAGAACTCTCCAGTACCATGTCTGTTTACACACTGCCATGTCCCACCATGTTGATAATGATCTGTAAGCCATCAAATTAAATGTTTTTCTTCATAAGAGTTGCCATGGTCATGGTGTCTTTTCATAGCAATAGAAACCCTGACTAAGACGTAAGTTGGTACTAGGAACTGGGGTATTGCTGTGATAGGCCTGACCATGGCCTTTGTTTGAAGAAATATGGACCTTGGGACTGGATTAGAAAAGTAGTTGAATTCTTAATGCTGCTTCATGGGCCGTCCTATTAGGGACATGGAAGACAGTGGTACTGAGTGTGATTTGAACAGTAGGTGCCAGGCTCAGAAGGTTTCAGAGGAGAAGATTGCATGTGGCTTAGAGACTCATTCATCTTGTGATATTTTGGTGAATGTGACTGCTTTTTGCCCTTGTCTGAAGAGTCTGCCTGAGGCTAAAGTAAAGAGATTTGATTAATTCTATTGACAGATGAGATCTCAAAACAGCCTAGTATAGACTCTGTTATGTGGTTATTGGTGATAACTCTAACGAAGATTTATAATGAAAAGGAACAAATTGAGCAGGGTAAACTAAAAAATTGAAATCTGAGGCGAAAAGGAACAACCAGGAAGGGGAATGGAGCTAAGTCTTGTGTTCTAGGAGATGAACAGATTAGGAAATGGAATAAAGGCAGTGTTGACCTCCGGGCATATCCCACTCAGCTAAATTTCCAATTTGTGAAACGGAATTAAAGAAAAGCTTAGAACACAATGTGGTGACACATGCCTTTAATCCCAGCACTCAAAGGCTGGCCTGGTCTACAGAGCAAATTCCAGAATAACCAAGCTTAGGCAGTGAAGGTAGCCATCGATAAACAGAAAGCTGGTGAAGATGTAATTGAAAGATCTCTGAGTTCAGGGCCAGCCTGGTCTACAGAGCAAGTTCCAGGACAGCCAAACTTAGGCAGTGAAGGAAATCACTGAAAACAGAAAGCTGGTGAAGATGTAATTGAAAGATCTCTGAGTTCAGGGCCAGCCTGGTCTACAGAGCAAGTTCCAGGACAGCCAAACTTAGGCAGTGAAGGAAATCACTGAAAACAGAAAGCTGGTGAAGATGTTATTGAACAACGGGGCCATTTTCTAGACTCCAGCAAGCAGCAGAACTTGGCATCTTTGGCCATGTTGGTCTGGCTTTAGAGTCAAGGATAGAAGAAAGGGGTTATGGAATTTGCCTCTGGGCCTAAGGAAAGCTGCTGAGACCAGGTATATGTTAGGGGTGTCACTGAATGGAGGCCCAGAAAGGCCATTGTGTGAAGCTGTGGAGTTAAAGCCTGGATTGCCTTGGAGACCCCAAGATGTTAGAGATGCCAGAGCCATGGGATACCTGCTGAGGAGAGCTGCTAACAGGGAGTGGAACCAGCCCAAGAGAAAGAAGTGTGTTACAGTCAACAAAGTTGAAAGGAATTGGAGATCTGAAGAGTGCTTTGACATTGGATGTGGAGATGCAGAGTTTGGAGTTTGTCAAGTTGATTTTTGGTCTGATTTTGGTTCAGTATTTTCTCATGCTCTCCTCCCTATGTTTTAGAATAGTGATATATATCATGTGCCATTATATGTTGGAAGTATGTGATCTGCTTTTTGGTTTTGATTTTACAGGGGATTACAGTTAAGAGATTGATTGTATGAATCTCAGAAGAGACTTTGAACTTTAGACTTTTAAATAAGTTTGAGATTGTTGCAGACTATGGAGAATTTTGAAGTTAGACTGAATGCATTTTTGCATTTGGTATAGCTACAAGCATTTGGGGACCAGGAAGGTGGAATGTGGTGGTTTGAAAGAAAATGTTTCCCAAAGGGAATGGCACTATTGGGAGGTGTGGCTTTGTTCAAGTAGGATGGCCTTGTTGGAGAAAGTGTGTCTCTGTGAAGGTGGGTTTTGAGGTTTCACATAAGCTCAAGCCACACCCAGTATCTCAATTCACTTCTTGTTGTCTGTAAGATGTAGTCTCAGCTCCTCCACACCATGTCTTCCTGCAGGCTTCCATGTCCTGCTATGATGATAATAAATTAAACCTCTGAACCTGTAAGCCACCTCAATTATGTTTTCCTTTATATGAGTTGCTGTGGTCATAGTGTCTCTTCACAGCAATAGCAACCCTAACTAGGACAACCTTGGTGGGAGGAGATAACTGTGACCAAAAGATTGAAGGTTGCCATTAAGGATAAAGCAACTCCTTTTTTGTCCATTAATTACAGGACACATAAGTACCAACTATTTTGATCCAAGGGTAGATAAATGAATGCTTATCTCATTTTCTGTGAAAGAAAGTTCTATAAACAGAAGACAGCAGTACTATGGGATGAGTGCTACTGTCTGCTAATTGTAGCCCACAGGCTGATGCCTGATTTTGTACTCTCTGTGATACCAATTCTAAGAGTGCTTAGTCTCCATATTTATTTATTTAATTTAGTTCTCAGAAAGAGCCTTGTGACATATCCTCCTGGAAACTCTAGGGCTTCCTGCTTTAACCTCCCAAGTGCTGAGATTATTATGGTGCTCTGGCTGTAACCCAGGGCTTTAGCAAATCCTTTACTGCTGAGCTACAGATACCACCATTTGCATTTTTTAAAAAGATTTATTTATTTATTATGTATACAATGTTCTGTCTGTATGTCTGCCTGCAGGCCAGAAGAGGGCACTACGTCTCATTACAGATGGTTGTGAGCCACCGTATGGTTGCTGAGAATTGAATTCAGGACCTTGGGAAGAAGGAGCAGTACTCTTAATCACTGAGCCATCTCTCCAGCCCCACCATTTGAATTTTTAAAAGACCGTGAAAACAATGTACATGTGACAGTTCATATGTTACCAATAAGCCTAAAATATTTATTCTTTGACTTTTGATCAAAAATGCTTGCTAACTTGTAGAAGTTAAAATGAGGACATATAAAGTATAGGATGCTGCATTAAATCAATAAAGATCTTTAAAAAGGTAAACCGATTGGTGGTGGCACATGCCTTTAATCCCAGCACTTGGGAAGCAAAGGCAAGTGAATCTCTGAGTTTGAGGCCAGCCTGATCTACAGAGTAAGTTCCAGGACAGCCAGGGCTGTTACATAGAGAAACCCTGTCTCGAAAAACGAAACAAAAAGTAATATACCAGCAACAGAAAATAAGTTCTTTGGGCTGGAGAGATGCTTAGAGGTTAAGAGCACTGGCTGCTCTTTTAGAGGTCCTGAGTTCAATTCCCAGCAACCACATGGTGGCTCACAACCATCTGTAATGAGATCTGGTGTCCTCTTCTGTTGTACAGACAGACATACATACAGGCAGAATACCATATACATAATAAATCTGTAGTGTAATGTTTAAAAAAAAAGTAAGTTCTGTTATGGCAAGATTTCAAGGAAAATTCTATAATAGAAAGATTTCAGCATTGAATGAGAGACTCTACAATGCAATTTCTTGTGTTCTAATGTGTTGCGTATGTAGCTGCAGTTTTACCTTTACAGTATGTTGCTGGGCCCTAATGTCTTCCTTGGCGGAGGGGGTGAAAAGGCCCAACATCAAACACAGACTCTGGGAGTCTGGTGGAAGGCTTACAGCATACTCATTTATTTAACAATGGGGAAAAACTTATAACCTTTTCAGCAGGTTATAACCAGGTGTTCTGATTCATTTAAGTGCTCAGTGAACCTAGTTAATTGAAAATAATTTCTTGTACCCACTTGGGAGAGAGAGAGGCAGAGGCAGGAGGATCTCTGAGTTTGAGGCCACCCTAATCTATATGGAGAATTTCAGGATAGCCAAGTGCTTATATAGAGAGACCTGTCTCAAAAAATGAGAAATACCATTCCCTGAACCAACAACTACTACTTAATTAGTTAAGATGGAAGGAAACCATGGTGTTTTTTTCTTTAAAGCAAATTTTCAAACTCTTGAGGTAATACCTATTTTATATATTTCAGAACTAGGTCTCCAAAGAGCATTTGTGTTTGTGATATCATCTCATAGTAGAGCTAAACAGAAAATTTAAGAAATGCTTATTTAAAACTGGCCACACTGTGACTTACATATTAACATCATACATAGTTTTATAGAGAACTATTTTGTAAAACAAAAATGTTTTTTAGAAGGGGGGGGTCTTGTTTCAATATTATTTTGAATATAATTTTGATCCTCATCAAAGAGCCCTTCGATTACACTTTGATATAATGGTATAAGTTTTTATGTTACTTAAGATTTGAGGGTCCAGTTAGATGACTAAGTAGGCAGAGGTATCTGCTGCCTAACTGGATGACCTAAGTTTGACCTGGGACCCACATAATGGAAGGAGGAAAATGATTACTGCAGTTGTCTCCTGATTGCCACTTTAGCACCATTGCATGCTTACATCTGCCCACCCACCTGACTACTCACACAGAGTAGAAATGCTTTAATTGTTCACAAACACTTAAATAGTATAGTAATTTGCAGAGAAGTTGGAATGCAGGCACGTAACCTTACATATGAAGAAATTATTTAATAATATTAAGTTTTATAATCATGTTTCCTCACCTGTATATATAGAAAATGGTACTTAATCTTCGAAGTTGTCTTGGATAAATGAAATACTGTGTACTAAATGATTGGGCTTTTTCAGGTTCTGTAGATGGTTGCTGCTGTTATATTATTGTAATGATTGAAGCATCTTCCAGGGTAGCATGGTTAGACACATAAGTACTGTATGAATACACCAAGCACTGCACTTCTTGATTGCTCAGCTTTTTTGCATTTGAAACTTTGCAGTCATCCAGGATAACTTTGCTACTCCTGATTTGCCTTTGCTGACATGTTTGACACAAGACCAGGAATTTGAGCCTGATTCTTTGCTCCAACAAAGTGAACTAGAATTTGCACCTTTGAGGTAGGGTGATTCATTTTTTTGCCTTCTAAACTTTCTACTCATACTGTAAGTTGTTATTAGTATTAATGGTTTCAGGCTAAAGTGGGATTTGGAGTAGGGGCTAGATATTTTTTATCACCTTGGTATTAAATTGGTGCAGTGTTTTGCATGCAGAGATGTTCTAGGTGACTATAGTTCATTTAGAGATACTGTATGGTTTTGTATGTCCCTTTAGGCATCCTTTAGAAATACTCAGTACCCTGTGTTTCCTTATTCTAAATCTCTCTGTATGCTGCCACTGTCCTTCCTCTCCATTCTTCTTTAATTATGCAAAGAAAGCAGCCATTTCTAGGATACTAATTTCTCTGCACTTTCATTTTGCTCAGCTGTTAATTGAATTAGTCTTGTTAGCTTTCTTTATACTATGTACAAATATCAAGGAAGATTTTTACAACAACATTTCAAATTGATATCTTTTAGAACATTTAAAATGGACATTCGACAACTTTTCAAAATATACTTGGAATTGTCTAAGGCTTTGTTTTCTGTTAGAATGAAAGAAAATTCTACCTTTAACTCAAAACTCTGTTTATTAAACCCTGTTATTATACTGTATATTATTTTAGAATCAGTTCCATAGTTCTCTCTTCACATTAGATTATCAAAGTGATGAAGCTTTGTTGTATTTTGGGAGTATACCATAAGCACAATACCTGACCAGTAGGCAGAGGAATACAAGTTAGTTGAATATTAATTCATAATAGATAACATGTATTTAAAACCGTAAACTTTTTTTTAAAAGTTTATTTATTATATATGCACATGCCATAAGAAGGCACCAGATCGCATTATAGATGGCTGTGGGCCATCATGTGGTTACTGGGAATTGAACTCAGGACCTCTGAAAGACCAGTCAGTGTTCTTAACCTCTGAGCCATCTCTCCAGCCCCGGAAACCGTAAACTTTTTTAAATGCTATTTTAAACTTTTTTTTTGGTGTGTGTGTTGAAATTGTTTTAGGAGAATGTCAAGGCAATATTGGGTTCACTCACTAATTGCAAGCTTTTCTTTGTTTCATATCTATCTATCTATCTATCTATCTATCTATCTATCTATCTATCTATCTATCTATCTATCTATCTATCTATGGTTTTTTGAGACAGGGTTTCTCTGTGACTTTGGAGCCTGTCCTGGAACTAACTCTTGTAGACCAGGTTGGTCTCGAACTCACAAAGATCCGCCTGCCTCTGCCTCCCGAGTGCTGGGATTAAAGGTGTGCGTCACCACCGCCCAGCTTCTTTGCTTCATCTTTAACTGCGTTGTAGGAATTGAAGATTAGAACTTTTTTATTTTATTTTTGGTTTTTTGAGACAGGGTTCCTGTGTGTAGCTTTGGCTGTCCTGAAACTGACCAGGCTGGCCTCAAACTCTGCCTCCCAAGTGCTAGGATTAAAGATATGCATCCATTGCCCCGAATGTAAACAGAGACTGCACTTTTATTTCCTGGGCACCCAGACCCAAATAATCACACAAACTATATTAATTATAAGCTGTTTGGCCTATTAGCTCAGACTTACTATTTTTTTAAAAAAATTTATTATGTATACAATGTTCAGCCTACATGTATGCCTGCGGGTCAGAAGAAGGCGCCAGACCTCATTACAGATGGTTGTGAGCCACCATGTCATTGCTGGGAATTGAACTCAAGACCTCTGGAAGAGCAGCCAGTTCTCTTAACCTCTGAGTCAGGCTTATTACTAACTAGCTCTTACAACTTAAATTAACCTATAACTCTTGTCTATATTTAGCCACATGGCTTGGTACCTTTTCTCAGTGAGGCATTCTCATTTTCTTTACGTCTGGCTGGTACCTTTCCTCTTCCCAGAATTTTCTTAGTCTAGTCACTCCACCTTTACTTCCTGCCTGGCTACTGACTAATCAGCATTTTATTAAACCAATACGAATGACAAATCTTTACAGTGTATAAGAGCATTATCCTATAACACAGCAAAAATGCAATTTCAAGTAAACCCAATTTTAGTGACACTGGGTTTGTATTTTTTGTTAGTATTTGAAAATTAAAGTATTAAGGAGCTAATTATTTCTTTTATAACTTTGTATTTTCAGAGAGATTCCTGATAAGTCGCAAGATGCTGAATGGCTTTCTCGGCCATCAGAAGTTAGTGAAGCTTTATTCCAGGCCACCTCAGAAACATCTTCAGACTTAGTTAACAGTTGCCTTAGTATATCTCAGCATCCACTTACAGGTAGCACAACTTTTGGGTCTCAGCGCTCTCTTTTCCCATCTGAACAAGAGAATAATGGAGAGAATGCACCACCTAATGCTCCTGATGAACTGAAAGGCCCCAATGGTTCTGATCACTATGATGCCCTGCTTTCATATATGTCATGGCAGACAGAAAAGGATACTCAGCAACTAGAAGGCAAATTGGCTGATAAAGACCAGGTTTCCACTTCAACTTTATCTGATGTTAGTGATGAAGGCATAACTGCTAGAAGAAACAATGACTTTGGTTCTGCTTGTTCACATGCTCAGTATTGGACAAAGGAAACCTTACAGCAGTCAGAAGCATGTCTACCCAGTACGGACCAGGCTTCCTTCCCATGCAAAATTACTCCTCCTAATAAAATGTCATATTCTTTCCTGCGATGCATGTTGGAAAGAGGAAAAGGGGCTCCCCTGACCTCTGTTAACCATCTTGAGAATGTTTGTTTAAGGTCTCTGTCTGAGGATGAGATGAGTCCAAAGATGGATTCTTTGGAGGGCTTTGAAGGAAATGAAGATATGAAGAAAGAATTAACTCCATTTCTTAAGCAAAAGGAGATTAGAAATATTTTGCCGTCACCTCAGGTGCATGCCAAATCTCCAGAGATAAAGTATATTGGGATGGCTGCCGTCCTTGATAGTCATGAACAAGTTTCAGAAGCACATATACTTTCTAGAGGATTTGACATCTCTAAACTAGCGGCTTCTGGTGGCCCCTGTCGAACAGTTAAAGCCAGTTTGGATGAGACATCAGAACAACTGTATTTTCAAGAGGAAAGAAACCAAAAGGCAGCTTCTACTTTTGGTGAGAAAAATGTTGATGCTACTGAAAATGTAGCCTTTGAGGCAGTTATTGCCTCAATTGAGCCTTGCAAGCAAGAGAGTCCTATAAGTGAAATCCACACCAACATCAATAAACCATTAGCAGATGACAGCTGTGAGAAAGAACCCCCCAAACCAGATCTTTCCCCACTAAATTATAATGATGAAAACTCTTTCATGGATAAGCTTAAGGATCCAAAATACCAGTCTACTCCTGGGGTGTTGGAACCAGCAGCTTCAAAACCATTGTTGCATAAAGAAGATGATGGTGGTAGCTCCCTATCTCGGGATCCAGATTTAAAGTCACCCCCTAATGCTCCTCAGAACATGCTCAGTAAGCCTCTTTCTGTCATTCCAGAGCTTAAGTAATTTTCTTTAAGTGAAAAAGCTTACAACTGGGTTGTTGGTCTTGGGGGAAACACAGTCACCTTCATTTCAGTATGATATAAACAATCTTGACCTTACAGAGAAGGTAGGATCTTCAAACATTATTTTTGCAATGAAAGTATTCTTGGGTTTTACAAGATTTAAAGCAACTGACCTTTGAAGAAGTTGTAGATTCCTCATATTATAATTTGGGTAAAGCTGTATCTGCTGCTGTATGGAGCAGCTTTTCAGTAAATTTGACAGCATGAGATGCAAGTCCCTCTTTGCTTTAACTTTGACTGATGATGCATCACTGATTCTAGTGAGCTAAGGAAACTGAAGAAGGCTAAGGTGAAATTCCTTGGACTGTGGGAGCTGAGTCCAGTTTCATTGTATATACATTTATGCAACATGACTTTTTTTATTATTAAATAGATGGCCTGCAGGAGAAGGCTGAGTCTGGCATTGTTACTCTGCATGGTGATGCTGAGTACTCCAGCCTATATAAAACTACTGATGTACACAGTGAAAGAGTTTTTGAACTGCAAAGAGAGGTAAGATGAATGAAGTGATAGTTGTAGAAATGTGGTCTTTTTCAGTACTGATTCAGGAAATGGTGTTTGTTTTTTACTTTTTACAATTTCCCAGACATGGGACCTACAAGGCTTAACTGGTGAGTACTTGGAGCTCGCAGATTTAGAGAAAATGCTTGATGATCTTTGTGACAGCTCCTTGTTTTGGCTACCTACTTCACAACTATCATCTGAGGAGAGCCATTTTGACAAGTCTGTAAGTTACTCTACTTGACCTATTTTATGGATAGGTAAAGGAATATTTTAGTTGAAAAGAAAATGATAATGAAAGTAAAAAGGCTCATTTATCTTTTGATACCAATTCTGACTCACAATGTGATCTTCATTTCATACCCAGGAATATGATCTACTAAATGTTGACAAAATGTTTGTTTCATAGACCATGACACTAAACAAGTTTTTTATTTATTTTTTTGGTTTGTTTTTTGGGCTTTCCTCCTGGTACTACTCTGTAGACCAGTCTGGCCTTGGACTCACAGAGATCTGTCTGACTCTGCTTCTCAAGTGCTGGAATTAAAGGCGTGCGGCACCACTACTTGACTTCATTTCATGAATTTGTGGTGTCTTAGAAAAGGACATCTTTTGGAGTTCTAGACTTTTTAATTTTTCTTTTTTTAAATTTTGAGACAAGGTATCTATATGTAGTCTTGACTGCCCTGGAGTGTGTTGTGTAGACCAGGCTAGCCTTGATCTCAGGAGAGCTCCTTCCTCTGCTTCCTAAGTGCTAGGATTGAAGGTGTCTACCACCATACTTGGCTTGTCCTCCAGGCTTTCTGTCTTGAGGTATCTTCATTGTATTGGGTCAACAAGAATCTCTGGAACATGTGAAAATTGCGCACATTCATAAGGACATTCAATTGTGCTGTCCCTCTGGTCTTTAGTGTGCTAGCCTTGAGATATTCAAGTATTTCTGTTTAGAAGTTCTTGAAAATTTTGACTTCAGGCATTTAAGAAAATCTCAAGCATCATTGTTTCTCTGGGAAGAATACTGCAGTACTTCGAATCCAAATTAGTCTGTCTTTCTGAAGGGCTCTAACTCTGCCTCCTCCTCCTATGAACTGCATAAGCTTGCACACATCTTCCCCACATCTGTTTATGCCCCTGTTATGGTACCTGTATTGAAAAATGGTGACTCTAGGCACTTTTTAAAATGCTTTATAAGACTACTTTTGTTTAGATCTTTGGACCACCTTGTTTTTAAATTTTCTTGAGTCCCACCCTTGTTTGTGTGATGCTGTCAGGCTAACCTGAGTCTCACTTGTGATGCATCCTTGTATCTCGTTCAGAAGCTGGTTTGAGAAGATGAGTGAGCAAAGATAGCACGAAGAGTTTTCCTTTTATGTATAGGTTGTCGGCTATGTAAGAAAGTTTCGTGGGGTTGATTTTGTTTTCTTTAGTATTTTAAAGTAGGCATTTTTTGAATATTCAATATGATGAGAGTGGGGATAGATATAATGGCTGACACTCTGCTCAGGTGCAGTGCCAAAAGCATCACAGGTATATAGTAGTCCACTTAGTCTGTTCTCAAACTGGGTTAGTGTATATTATTTTCATTCACACTTTACAATGAATACTTCTAGGATTGTGATTCAATCTACAAGGATATCAGTAGGGAAGTAATTACTTTATGATGAACTGCCTTTGACCTGTTACCCTCTCTTCTCAAGAGGTCTAGTTTTCTAACTGGTGGTGGTGGTGGTGAACACCTTTAATACCAACACACTCTCTCTCTCTATTTCCCTAAACACCTTTCTGAGCCTAGTAGCTGTCTTTTGGGAAGGTCCTGTACCTTGCAAAGAGAAATACAACAGTGTCAGGAAACGTATTTCAGTCATAACTGATGAGAACAGGAGGAGTAGGATAGGAAGCTGCTAGAGATGCCAGAAAACAGACTAAAATACAGAGTGGCTTCCTAGATCAACTAAATAATACATAACCCAAAATAAAAGTTCTGAAAAGCCCAAAATTTTGTGAAGAATCCTGCTCCTAAAGATTGATTTTAGTATAGTTTGTGGGAGAAAGGCAGAGTAGTAAGACGGGAAAGAGACAGATGAATACAAGAGATTTAATAAAGGGAGAAAAATTATTACAGCCTTAACTTCAATAAAAAAGTACTATTATCACATCTTCAAACATAAAGAGCTATTAGAGAAAGTAATACCAAAGAAAATACATATAACTTTGTAGCCTGTTGGCTGTAGCCAAGTGAAGGGAAAATAATGCAGAATGAAAACAATGAGAAGTATTTAATAGACCCAGAGATCTGAGGAATTGTATGAAAATAAGCGGAATCAAAACAAAAATGTTAAGATTTATTTCCCATTTTTTAAATCTGTGTGTGTGTGCTGATTGGGTAATGAACTCAGGGCCTTGGGCATGCTAGAAAAGTGTTCTTTCACTAAGGTAGGTCTTCAGCCCCTTAATTATCATTTTTTAAAAAATTTATCTTTGTTTATGTATATATGCTCATTCCATGAATACAAGTGGCTGCCTGAGAACTGAAAACCCAACAAACAAAAATATGATAAGTAATGTATGCCTGTAATTCCTGCACATGACGGGTGGAGACAGGAGGATCAGAAGTTAAAAGCCAGCCTCAGCTATGTAGGAAAGTGTTTGAGGTCAAACTACATGAGCTCTTGCCCCGGATGGATGGATGGATGGATGGATGGATGGATGGATGGATGGATGGATGGATGGATAGATCGATCCCATCTCCAGATAAGTAAATAAATAGATAATAAATAAAATCATGCTTATGTTTAGTTTTGTATCCTGTTCTGAGATGGCATGACTAGACTAATCTTTTATAAACCAAATACTGCTGAATATTTTTACCTAAATATCCTATGAATTCCATGGAAATTATGCATGTTTATGCCTTTTTTTGGTGTGTATGTTTTGTTTGTTTGTTTGTTTCTCTATCTCTGACTGTCCTGGAACTTGCTTGTTGACCAGGCTGGCCTTGAACTCACAGAAATCCACCTGCCTCTGCCTCCTTGAGTGCTGGGATTAAAGTTGTGCACCACCACCGCCAGGCACATGTTTATGCTTTAATGCCACTAGTTAGTGATATGTGATATTCTGTACGGCAGCATTCTAAACCATAAAACCATCAGTGGTGTCTTCACTAAACAAAATGTGATATGTATATGAATTCAAATGACTTGAGAATATGAGTCTCACTTTGTTACTAGACTGGCCCAGATCTCACTGGTAGCTTCTGCTGGCATTAAACTTGTGATCCTTTTGCCTCAATCTTCCTTCTGAGATTTCAGGCCTATGCCATCACACCTGGAAAGAATATGATCTTAAGTAACTGGTAAAACTCCCCAGTGTGTTGGGTTGGGGAGATAGGTTATAGAGTACTTGCTCTATTAAAGATGTACTTTGTGTATGGATGTTTTTCCTTCACATGTATATGGTGCCCTTGGAAACCAGAAGAGGGTATTGCATCCTCAGAGACTGGAGTCAGACACTTGTGAGATGTCATATGGGTGCTAGGAATTGAATTCAGATACTCTGAAAGAACAGCCAGTGCTCTTAACTGCTGCAACATTCTCCAGCTCAGCTTGTTCTTGAAGAAGGCCTGAGTTCTATTTCCAGTATCCATATGGTAACTCATAACTGTAACTCTAGTTCCAGGGGACCCAGTAACTTCCTTTGAACTCTGTATGAGGTGCACATATATACATGCAGGCAAAGCACTCAAATATGTAAAATGAAATTAAAGTTAAAAAGATTAAAATAAAATTATTGAACCTCTTAAGTGTTCATTTAATGAAGTTTGTTTTTTTAGCCAAGTGTCAAATTAATAGAATTTGTTTTGTTTTGTTTTTCAACGTTTCTTTTCTAATTTTATAGGTAGACCATTCTAATTTGGTTAGCCAGCCTTTTCCATCTCCATTGTCTTCATTTGTTCCTCAAGAACCAACCAGTGAGTCAAAATACCATTCCCCCAATCTCAGAATGTTGAGGGTATCTCTTGACACTCAACCAACAGCTCTTACACGGTCAACAGGTATGTATGTAGAAATTGGAGACACTACATGTGCTCTTTAACTAGTTTATGAATATTATCTTGCCATGCCTTTAGCAGTTTAGATGGATTAAGGGATACCCAGTATTACTGTGATAACACCTTGGCAATCTGCAACTCTCAGGTCATACTTCATAACTAAGGGAAGTCGGGGCAGGAACTCAAGGCAGGAACTGAAGCAGAAGCAACAAAGGAAATGCTGCTTACAGGCTTGTTCCATTTGTTTTCTTACATATCCCAGAACCACATGCACAGTGGTTAGCATCATTCATAATGGACTAGGCGGTCCCTTCCCACATCAGTCATTAATCAAGAAAATGCCCTACTGTTGGCGTACAAGCAGAACTTATGGAGGCATTTTCTCAGTTGAGATTTTTCTCCTTTCAGATCACTGTAACTTGGGATAAGTTGGCAAAAAATTAACCTACACACTAGATAATTGGTAAACAGTATTTCTGTATATACCTGTAAGAGTATGAGGAAGAGATTTGAATAAGTAGACCAAATTGTGAGTCTGCCTAATTGGTTGAGACCTGGATTGATCAAAAAGGCACACTGGGATACCATTTTCCTGCCTTGAATATCAGAAAACCAGGCAGTTTCTCAGCCCTTATACTTGGACTGAGTAACACTATTGGCATCATTGATTTTGAGGCTTTTGTGTATTGGGTAAGTAATACTATCAGCTTCCTTAGGCTATTATCATAGAATCATTGTCTCCAATGTCAATTTACTTCTGAGAATTACCTTCCAAACTTTTTTATCTAGTCATTTCCATCTAGTTTTCCTTTCAATGTAGATTCTGTCCCCTTTCCTTTTTTTCTTTTTTCCGTATTCTTTTTTTGAGACTGGGTCTCACTATGTAGCTCTGCCTGTCTGGAACTCACTGTGGTGACCAGCCTGGCCTTGAACTCAGAGAGGTCTGCCTGTCTCTACCTTGAGCTCTGGGATTAAAGATGTATGCCACCATGCCTGGAAAATTCTAAGTTTTTGACTCATTTTTCTTTCTCTCTATATTCAGTTTGGCTTTCCCTTCTAGCTATATTCTATTCTGCCGTAGAATATATTTATTCATCAGTCAATAAAAGCAACATATATACACAGTGTACAGAAGGACATCCCATAGCATCTTCCTTTTTCTGTCTAATTAAAAGGAAGGTTTTAACTCTAATATTGTAAAATTATATATATAGCAAAACAGATCAATCAAGAATTACAGTTAAATTTATTTAGTCTATATTTGGCAAAAATTAAAGAAAATACTCTATCATCTATTCTTTGTGAGTTTTAAGTTTTTTTTATCTAATTTATCATCATAACTAAGGAAAACTATAATTATAACTATCTAGTCTTGAACTCCGCCAGAGACCCCAGAAGATTATAATATTACTTAAATAAACAGGAAGTGTATTGTAAGCAACTTAAAACTCTAGAAATGACAGAAATATCTGACTGCCTGGTCACCCAAAGTTCTGTAATGTTGGGTCATCCATCTTTAGCCTATAGGGTAATAGTATCTTCACTTTTCAGTGAAGCAGGAAATTTGAAATTTGCTCAGCCTGTTTTGACAGTTTATCAGTGGCTTTCTTTTATGTCCTGCAGAATGTCTGGTAAGTTCTTTTGTGAATCAGGAACCCTAAAAGACTATCCTGCCTTATTTTTATGAAGGTTAGTAGTCATTTTCCTGTAGGTCCTACATGTCCAGTTTATACAGCATACAGTCAAGGAGTTCAGGCAGGAGCTGTTTCTTGCCCAAATGGCTAGCCTTGCCACATTGAAAGCAAACTCCTTAAGGAGTTTTCTTTATGCCCATCTTCCTCTTAAAGTAATTGATGCTGCCAGGAGCAGACATGTATCACTGTTGAGAGAAGTCTTAAGTTCTTAAAACATTTATTAATGCTATATTCTATAGGTCTTTGATGTGTTTGAAGATTACCTATCCATCTGAAATATATCTCTGAATATCTAGAAAATCTAACTAACATGACTATAAATTTGACTATTATAGATGACTATTAATTTGTATTTCTTAACTATATATTACATTTTTAAATGAGCTGCATAAACATAATACCTTAAACAAGAGTAGAAATATACATATATTGTAACAAAAATTGACCTTAAATTTGTATCAGTAAACCAAAATCCATACCAATATAAAGTATTGTTAGATTAACAGTTGTTTTTTGGATTAAAATAGGTTCAATAATGTACCTTTTTTTTTTTTATCATTTCTACATCATATCATCCTTTTTTCTTTAGAGATTGGCTACGACCATTAACCATTTGTAACTAGCATCCTTTAAATGAAAACAAACATTTATAAACAATATTTTGGGAATTTGGACATAGTTTTTTTTTCTTTTCTTTTTTTTTAAAGATTTATTTATTATGTATACAGCGTTCTGCTTGCATGTATATGTGCATACCAGGAAAGGGCACCAAATCTCACTATAGATGGTTATGAGCCACCATGTGGGTGCTGGGAATTGAACTCAGGATCTCTGGAAGAGCAGCCAGTGCTCTTAACCTCCGAGCCATCTCTCCAGCCCCTTGGATGTAGTTTTCTATACTTCTTAATGACGATAGGCACTAGTAATCTTATTGGCATACTGAGAAAATTTAAAATTATAGTTAAATCTTGGCTGTGAGGCTGTAGTCTCAGCCAGTTGCCTTGAAGCTGTTCTGGATGTTGGATCACCTGGGTCATTTCTCCCATGGAGACCAGGGCTCTTACTTGATCAAAGCATATTAACGTGGGAGGAACCCATAGCTTCTCATCTTTTAAACAGAACCTCTATTCCAAAGCAACATATCCTTAGACCCAAATTTTGAAGTTTTCAAAATACCTTTATGTTGGTTTAGCTTAGCAGCCCTTACAATCAAATGTCTCTCTACAGTTAGCTCATTAACAGTCAAAAAATTCAAAGAAAACACAATAGTATACATAATCTAGACTGCCTGTGTATTTTTCATTTTAACATAATTTATTATAATTTTTTATTCCTTTATTTCCTTCTTAAGAACCTCAGTTTATTATATTTATTCTTTTAATCTATGACTCTGTCTACTCTTTATCTTCTCTCTCCCAAGCCTTTGCATATTTATCACATTGTGACCCTTTTAGAGGGCTTTTTGTCTGAATCTGCCTTTATTATGTATCTGTAATTATTTTCTGATGACTGCTTTAAATTGGTAAGTGGGCATGGCTAAGACCAATGTGGCTGTTTTGGCTCTTGGTTCCACCCTGCTCAACTTTTCAACATGGCAGAGGTACCCAGGTGAGTCACACTTAACCTCCCCAACTCTGGGAAGCAGTACTAAGTAGTATACAGCTGTGCTCTTAGACCTTTGACTGTGTTCTCAAGTCTGCAGGCAGTGGCTGGGAGAAGCTTCTTTGTACTGCAGCCAGTGAGAGACTACGGGAGTCCACCATGCTGCTTAGCTCATGGTGGTTGGCAGCTGGCTCCATTTCGTGGTCAGCTGTCCAGAGATGTATCTCTATACAATGCATCTCTGTATTGTGACTGGCATGAGTGACTAGGAAGCCCAGTGCAGCTCTGTTTCTGTGCATTTAGAACCCCTTTACAGCTTTTTTTTTTTTTAGGTCTCTTGTGTATCTGTGCTAGACAGTAGGTACCATTTATGTCTGGAGGTTTCTTGTCCTGCCTGGTCTTTTAAAATAATCACTCTGAGGCTTAATATTAATTACATATTGTTTGGCCTTTTAGCTCAGACTTACTGTTAACTAGCTCTTACAACTTAAATTAACCCATTTCTATCAGTTTATATTTTACTACGATGTTCAAGGCTTGTCACCTCATACCTAGCTCTCAGGCAGCTGCTGGTGTCTCCCTTGACTCAACCTTCTTTCTCCCTGTATTCAGTTTTGCTTTCCCTTCTAGCTATATTCTACCCTGCGATAGGCCAAAGCAGCTTTATTCATTAACCAATAAAAGCAACACATATTCACAATGTACAGAGGACATCCCACATCATACCACCTCCCTCAGCAGGTAAAACTGCTTTCTTCTTCAAAATGATCTCCTATGCTCTTCTGTGTAAGATTACTTGCATCCACACTTCTCTTGAGCTCAGTTGCTATTGCCTTTAAGTCATGAAAAGTGTTCCTCTGTGAACATGGGAATTCATTATGATCCGAATGATTGTGTCTCCTGAAATGTTCACACTGAAATTCTTGTTTAGTGATAGTATTAGGAAGTGGAACCTTTGCTAGGGAATAAGATCACAAGGACTCTTAGTGCCAGTTAAAGTAAGGACCTTGGAATGATCCCTTGTCACCCTCTCTGAATTTGAACACAGTACAATGGCATCCTCTATTTGTAAGATGCCCTTGCCAAACCTTAAATCTACAAGCAACATCATGTAAGACTTTCTTCTTCCTTTCTTTGTGAAAATTGGCAGTCATTCTAAGTCCTTAAGTGTTGGACCAGAAAGGTTTCCTTATGTGTTCACATGAATGATACCACTAAAGTAGAACTTTGAAAGAAAATATAGTTAGAAACTATCATTTGCTGGGCAACCTGGCCAGATCACTTCAGAAATCCAGTTGTCTCTGTCTCTTCGGTGCCTGCTGGACTTTAGTGGACAGGTTTTGAGAGTTGGTCTCTCTTTCCATTAGGGGTTCTGGGAATTGAACTCATTTTACCAGGCTTGAATGGTAAACATTCTCTACTTGCTGAATCATCTCACTAAGTCCTACTTCTTAAGTATATGATCATATTGTCTGCAAACAGGAGTACTTTGACTTCTTTTTCTTGTCTATTTGTATCTCTTTTATTTTTGTCTTATTGTTATAGGCAAGACTTCATAAGGCTTCAAATAATATATTTAATCAGATTGGAAAGGGTAGATGCCCTTAGACTTAGTTATTTTCCCATTTAGGAAAATGTTGGCTTATATGTAGCCTTTATTATATTGAGATTTTTTTTTTTGTTTCTAGTTCCTTTTTTTTTCATTCAAAAATTTACACTTCTCCCCTTCTCCCAGTCCCTACCCGCTCCCCCACTACTCCTCCTCCCTCCCCCTGCTTCCTTAAGAGAGGGCAGGGTACCCTGCCCTGTGGAAAGTCCAAGGCCCTCCCCACTCCATCCCGGCCCAAGAAGGTGTGCATCCAAATAGACTGGGTTCCCAAAACGCCTATTCATGCAGAGAAGATAGGTCCCAGTGCCATTATCGATGGCTACTCAGTCTGCATTCACAGTAAGGACCTAATACTATCACTAAACAGTCACATTCAGAGAGTCTGGTTTGGTCATATGCTCCTTCAGTCTCAGTCCAGCGGGATTTGGTGATCTCCCATTAGATCAGGCACATTGTCTCAGTGGGTGGACCAACCTCTTGCAGTCCTGACTTCCTTGCTCATCTTCTCCCCCCTTCTGCTCTTCGACTGCCCCTTGGGAGCTCAGTCCATTGCTCTGATGTGAATGTGGGTCTCTGTCTCTATCTCCATCCATCTGACAAGATTTCTATGGTGATGATCAAGATATTCATCAGTATGACTATGGGACAATGCTAGTTCAGGCACCCTCTCCTCTGCTGCCCAAATACCTATCTGGGGACATCCCTGTGTACATCTGGGATCCCCTTTAGAGCCAAGTATCTTGCCAAACCTAAAATGACTCCCTTAAGGTAGATATCTTATTCCTTTCTCCAATAACCACCCTTCCTCCATCTCTACCCTCCCTCTCCCCCCAGCTTTCCCCAGCCCTTCCCTTCTTCCTTCTCTTTCTCCCTCTCCTCTTCCCCTATCCCCCCATCTCTGCCCTCTCTCCTATCCCCACCCCCGTGCTTTCAACTTTTGCCCGTCGATCTTGTTTGCTTCCAATTTCTAGGAGGATCTATATATGTTTTTCTTGGGTTTCACCTTGCTCTTTAGCTTCTCTAGGCTTTTGAGGTATAAGCTTAATGTCCTTTGTTTATGGCTAGAGTTCACTAATGAGTGAGTACATACCATACTCATCCTTTTGGGTCTGGGTTATCTCACTAAGGATAGTGTTTTCTATTTCCA
>JAQHUG010000548.1:106845-195263 GCA_028555095.1 Dicrostonyx torquatus | reverse complement strand
TCAGTTTCAGGAGGTCCCATTTATTTATTGTGAGCCTTCCCTACCACCTATAGGTTTTTAGCTTTGAAATTCCTATTTATAGCCCATTTTTATTCTGAAGTCCATTATTTTTTCTATAATTTTATTTATTTTTGTTTATGTGTATGGTTGTTTTATATGCACCCTGTGCATACCTGGTGCTCTCAGAGGCTAAGAGGATGATAGATTCCTTGGAACTGGTTAGATTCCTGGAACTGAAGTTTTAAGCTGCCACTTTGCTATTGGTAATTGAACCCAGATCCAGAGCTCTGAAAGAACAAGTGCTCTTGCAACTACTAAGCCATCTCTCCAACCCTCAGAAACGCACTGATTTGTTGTGGTGTGTAGTGTTAATATGCCTAGTGACTGAATTGGAATGATGAGTGAGCAGCCCTTAGTCACCTGTAGAATGGAAGTCTGGGATGGCATCTCATGTTTGTGAGCAATGAGGACTTGCTTTATTAACTCAGGCTGAAAACTGCTTCAGGTCCTCATATGCTGGTTTTTTTTTTTTCTCTTAAGGAGACCTCTATGCAAATAAGAATTTGCTTTCTAGGAAGAGTTCTTGAGCAAATCTTGACTGACTCTCTACCCTTGATAACATTTCTGTTAGGTGCACCTTTCACATTAGAAGGCAATTATGGTCCATTAATGGCTTTCCTCTGGCAATATCCTTTCTTTTCTGTAATCAAAGCTTTAAATCAACCCAGTTCTGAAAATGATCTTTGTGAATTCAGGAGCTAAGTAGTAGTACTTGGTGTGTTTATTTCTCTCTCCCAGGGTTGAGAGAGTAAAAAGCACCCTACAATTATGTCAATTAGCCACCTGTCATCATGAATTTTTTACCTGTATAAACACTTCCAAATGTAATTACTAGGTTTATGACCATGGGTGCTTCTGACATTTTGAAGTATGTGCCTTTAAGTTTGCATAGAGCTGGAGGGAAATTTCTTCTTTAACACTGTGAGTCTCTTGCCCTTTTAGCAGCTTACCCCCTACCCCCTCTTCAAGTTTCCTTTACTAATCTTTTCCCTTCTCCCCAGGTCTCATTAGCGCATACAAACCTCTCCATCTTTTGAGGTCTGGGTTGTCTTCAGTCTTTGTCCACTCATCGCATTTGCTTCCTTCATGGTGTTGCTAATACTTTTTGTAATAGTCAAAAGGAAGTAAAAACTTAGATAAATTGGAAAGTCTTTGGGGGAAATAAGATTCTGCTTTGTTGAGCTGTTTTGGCTTATTAATTTCATGAGGCTTTTTCACAAAAATATTCATACCCCACATTTTCTCCTCAGGTCATGCTGCATTTCATATTTTCCTTTGCTTTTTTGTTTTCTCAAAGAGTTAACACTTGATATTTCTATCTTATTGCTCACCTTCTTTCAGCATTCAGTTATCAATTGATGCTCAACAATAGCTTTAGAGAAGGAGATTCAGTTGCAGTAGAAGGGATCTGTAAATCAGAAGTAGAATTGCAAGGTTGAAGTTCTCTAGCACTGGGTCACTGTGAAACTTGTAGAAGTGTAGAATTTCAGGTTTTACAATGAGACCTGCTGAATCAAGAGTGTGCATGTTAGCAAGAGCTCTACATTTAGAAACTCGATCATATAGTTCTTTTTTGGAGAGAGGAAACTTTCTTGTATGTAAAGTATAGATAATACTTGTTATATTTTATAATCTTATTGCCAACATTTGACAAACCATGATTTTGCCAGTTTATCTGTTGTGAATTTTCCTGCTATCTTGTAAAGTATGTGAAGTAGGATTGTCTGTCTCTTGCTTTATAGTCTGTATTTGGAATAATATCTGAGCACATAGTACATATATTTCTTAAGTAAATTACTGGATGATTGAGCAAGCTGTCAGACTTTTGACATTTGTGTTATATATTTAAATGGCTATTCAGACAGATTAAGTGTCATTTAAAATTACTGTTTTAAACTGACTGAAATAGAACAAGTCTGCCGTTACAGAAAGCTTTGCTAGCTTGTGCTGCTCAGATGTCTACATTCCCTTTCTACCCACCTTGAATCCTTATTTATGCAGAATGGTTCTTATCAAAACTGTTAATAACTCCCTGTGCCATGTAGTTCAAACTTCTTAGAGACTTATACAGTTTTATTTATTTAAAAAATAAATATTAGAGAAAGTAATTTGAATTTACACATGCATCGTGCCCATCTGCTTTGTAGTTCAATGCCTCCACTGAACTCGAGGACCAGAGAAATCTCTTCTTAGGTTTTTTTGTTTGTTTGTTTGTTTGTTTTTTACTTTTTAGAATATTTTACTTTATTTGTATGAGTGTCTTGTTTGCATGTATGTTTGTACCATGTGTGTGCTTGGTGCCTATGGAGGTTAGAAGAGAGGGCATCAGATCCTCTGGAACTGTAGTTACAGATGGTTGTTAGGATGCTGTGTGGGTACTGGCAATAGACCTGGGTTAGCCAGAGAAACAATGAAGCTAACTAAGCTGGTGGTTTGTTGGGCCATGGATAATAATTTTGATTCTTATTTTCTGTAACTGAGAGTCTTATGTCTCCTGCCACCACTCATAGTATAATAGTAGGCTCTTGTTGATAGTAGGAAGAAATCAATCCCAGACCTAACATTCAGTTGAAAATCCTTAAAAACTCCCAATTTTAAGACCCATATAATAATTTGTAAATGTATATTTTGTTATTTTTGAGCTATTAATTCTGTTGCTAATTTTTACTTTAGTTGCCTTATAGTTAATATCTTCTTTACATCTATCTCATTTGTTATTTCTATAGAATTCTAAATTTTTAAAGGCTCGAAGTAATAAAACTTCCTTTCTTAATTTATATTTGTGTACAAAGAAAGGAATTTTTAAAGTTTCAAAATTTTTTAGTGTGTGTGTGTGTGTGAACTCCGGCACATGAGTTGAGCTCAGAAAGACTTTGTGAGTTAGTTCTCTCCTGCTGTGTGTGTGTGTGTGTGTGTGTGTGTGTGTGTGTGTGTGTGTGTGAACTCCGGCACATGAGTTGAGCTCAGAAAGACTTTGTGAGTTAGTTCTCTCCTGCCATCTTCACATGAGTTTCAGGGACTGAGTCCAGGTTGTCAGACTTGCTCAGAAGTGCTTTATCTGCTGATTCATCTCTCACTGGCAAAAGAAAAAAAATGAATTGAAAAAATATGTATTTATATAACATTAACAAATCATTGTATTTTTTATTTTCGTTTTTTGTTTCTTTTTAAAGGAGACACTTCTAAAGGAGGCAAAGTTGGAATTACTCAATCCAAGTTGAAGCCAGATATCACTAATACTCTTGGAGATTCAGACATTGGAACACATTCACCTTTGTCCCTTGAGGATTTATCTCAGTTTGCTGTAAGTTCTCTGAAGGCTGTTGATCACCACACTTAATATTGTAAACAAGAAAGTATTGACAGATCTGCATCTCACTGAAGAAAGTCTGAATATTGCAAATATTCCTGAATTAGCTGACCAGAAGGTATTGTCAGCACCTTCTACTTCCTACCCACATAGGGAAAAGTTCAGTATTTTTCCAGGTGGTCATGCAATAGGCCAGTCATTAGCAGTTTCTGCTGTTACCCACCAACCTGAAGACTGGGGCAACAGCAGTACCCTCTTCTTTATACTCACATAGTGAGAAACCCAGCAGGGATTTCCAGAAAGCTATTCAATATAGGAAGCTATGAATGGTTCAGTTCTTTCTGAACTAGTTGCCCATAAGACTGGAATACTTGTAGTATCCTCCATTTTGCACTCTCATAGAAAGAAACCTGAAAAGCCTGGTATTTTTTATCAACAGGTTGTACCTGAAGGCCGTCTATCTGAAGAGGCTCCCCAAACTTCAGCTCATCTTGGATTAGTTACCCCAAGTATTGGGAAATCACCTGCAATCCCTACTTCCTGTTCACAAAGAGAGAAGCCTGGTATTTTCTATCAACAAGCCCCAACAGGTGGTCAGTTACCTGAAGACATTATGAAAACTTCAGCTGCTCCAAGGCCTACTGACGAGAAGTTTGATAGTTCAGCTTCACTCCCTACTTTCTACACATATGAAGGACCTAGTATTTTCTGTCAACAAATGCCAAAGAGTCATTTAAGTGAAGAGACTGTGAGAGGTTCAGCTCTTCCTGGACCAATTACCCAGAATGTTGGGATAACTGTATCATCCTTTCCTTCTCTGTCGCATGGAGAAAAGTCTCATACTTTCTACCACCAGGCTTTGACAGAAAGTTATTTGAGCCATCAGCCTTGGAAAGTTTCTGTTGACCAGAAGACTGGAGCAGCAGTAGTCCCTTCCACAGATAGGCATTTTACTGAAGAGACTTGGAAAGTGTCATCTGCTCCTAGGCCAGCTGGTCAGAAGCTGGAGATGTCAACGGTACACTCTAGTTCTCACTCAAAGGGAATAAAACCTGCTGTTTTCTATCAGTATCCTCTGTTAGAAAGTCATCCAGGCAAAGAGCCTCTGGATGGTTCAGCTGTTTCTGGAACAGCTGAGAAGACTCGGTCCCCAACAGTAACCTCTGCTTCCCAGCCACATAAAGAGATAGCTAAAGCTTTCTACCAGCAGACATTATCAGACAACCATCTAACTGAAGAAGCAGTGCCCATTTCTGTTATTCCTGGCCGAGGTGACCAGAAGCCTCCTTTACTATCAGAATTACCTTTTTTCTATTCTCACAGAGCAAAGAACCTGCCTGACGATGTGAAAGTTTCCACTGATTCTGGATCTGCTGATGAGAAGACTGACATTCCAACAGTGTCTTCTAGTTCCTACCAGCATAAAAAGAAACCTACTGTTCCTTACCACCAAGAGTTGCCAGACAGTCATGTACCTGCAGGGACTCAGAAAGTTTCATTTGTATCTGGACTAGTTGACCAGAAGTCTGGAATTTCTCACCTATATGGTGAGATTCCCTGTGTTTTCTATCAGCAAGAGTTGCCAGATAGTCATTCAACAGAAAAATCTATAAAAACATTGATCCTGGGGTCAGCTGACCAGAATACTGGGGCACCAGAAGTGTCTTCTACTTCTTACTTCCCTGGAGAGGAGTCCATTATTTTTTACCAACCTGGCTTGTCAAGTAACCCTCTATCTGCAGAGTGTTTCAAAGTTCCAGGGATTTCTGGATTAACTGAACAGAAGACTAGCACACCAGCAGGACCATCAGGTTCCTATTCAGTTAGAGAGAAGTCCATTATTTTCTACCAACAGACCTTGCCAGATGGTCATTTTCCTAAAGAAGCTTTGGATGTTTTAACTTCTTCTGGACCAGTTGACCTGAAGACTGGGGAGCCACAAGTATATTCTACTCCCAGTTCTTTTGGAGAAAAGCCTATTTTCTATCAGCAGGCCTTGCCAGATGGCCAACTAACTAAAAAAGACTGCAGAGTTTCAGTTGTTTCTGGGCCAGCTGACCAGAAGACTGGGCTACCTCTTACCACTTCTTTTTCATACTCAAATCTAGAGAATACCATTGTTTCTTGCCACCAAGAGTTGCCAGATAGGCCTCTAACTGAAAACGCTGGGAAAGTTGTTTCTGGACCAACTGACCAGAAGACTGGGATATCAACAGTGCCTTCTACTTCCCACTCAAAAATAGAGAAGCCTCCTGCTTCTTACCAGCAAGAGTTTCCAGATCTTAGTGAAAAAGCTTTGGAAGTTTTAGGTGGTATTGAACCTATTGAACAGAAAGCTGAAATACAAGTAGTGTCCTCTACTCCCTTATACAGAGAGACGCCTAGTATTTCTTATCAGCAGGAGTTACCAGATCTTACTGAAGAAGCTTTGCAAATTTTAGCTGATCCTGGAGTAGTGCCTTCTATCCCTTACTCAAAGGATGCAACGCCCCTCATCTCTTACCAGCAAGAGTTACCAGATCTTACTGAAATATCTTTGAAAGCAGTAGGACCTGGCTCTACTGATCAGAAGACTCGGGCACAAATAGTTTCCTACTCAAGTAGAGAGAAGCCCAGTGATTTTCATCAACAGAAATTGCCAAATACTGGTGAGGATGCTTTAGGTGGTTTTGTTCATCCTGGACCATTTGTCCAGAAGGTTGGGAAAACAACAGAACCTTTAAAAACACAGAGAGAGGCCAGTGTTTCCTCTCCACAGGAGTTGCCAGTCAACCATCTCACAGAAGAGGGCCTGAAAGTGTCAGCTGGTTCTGCACTTACAGCACAGACACCTGGAACTCCAACAGGGCCTTCTAGTTCCTACTTGCATAGAGAAAAGTTAAGTGATTTTTATCAAAAAGCCTCACCAGATCATGTACTAACTGAAAATTCTCTGAAGGCTTCACCTGTTCCTGGACTATCTGACCAGAATAGGAAACCCACAGTCTCATCTGGCTCCTACTCACATAAGGAGAAACACGAGATTTCAGCTGCAGATCTGCTGGATGACCAGAAGGTTGAGTTGCCAACAGTTACTCATAGGTCCTACCTACATAGAGAGAAGCCTGCAGTTTCATCTGTGATAGAACCAGATGATCAAAAGACTCCATTACCAACAGCTTTTCATGGTTCCTGTCCTCAAAAAGTAAAAAAAGTTCAAAAGCAGTTACCAGATAGAGATCAAAGTGAAGATATTCCGAAGATTTCAACTGTCTCAGAACCAACTGTTGTAAGCACAGGTGTACCAGTACCTCTGCCTGGTTCTTATTCACACAGAGAGAAATTGGATACATCCTGTGGATACCCACAAGAACTGCCAGACAGACATCTAACTGAAGATGCTCTGAAGGTTTCAAGTTGTCTTGGTCAAGCTGACCAGATTTCTGGTTTACCTGTAGTTTCTCCTGGTACTTATTCACACAGTGAAAAGCACCAACTTGTCTCAGAACATGCCCAAAAGCTGATAGATAATTTGAATTCTCCTGAGTCTTGTTCTCTCATTGCAAACAGTATGCCTTTAAATTCTCAGATTGATGACGGAGTTATCATATGTAAGCCAGAATCTTCAGGTTTTGGTGATGTTGGCTGTGAGGAAATCCGGGATATAGATCATGGTTCTAAAACTCTTAAAGAAATTCAGACTCTTTTAATGGAGGCAGAAAATATAGCACTGAAACGATGCAATTTCCCTGCTCCCTTGGTTCCTTTCAGAGATGTTAACGATGTTTCATTTATACAGTCAAAGAAGGTGGTTTGCTTCAGAGAACCCTCCACAACTGATGTTTGTACCCAGAGGGAGGCATTTACAGAGGAGATCCCTCACATTGAGTGTGTACAGAAGGACATTGGCACACAGACAAATTTCAGGTGCCAGAGGGGTGTTGAAAATTGGGAGTTTATTCGCTCAACTACGATTAGAAGTCCTCTACAGGAAGCAGAAGGCACAACGAGAGTGGCATTTGATGGAACTTTCAGGCAGGTGGAAACTTCCAGGTCTGTAATGAGGTCTGAACCTGAAGGTTGCAGTACAGGCATTGGGAATAAAATTATTATCCCTATGATGACATTCGTAAAGAGTGACTCGAGTAGTGATGTAAGTGATGGCTGCTGCTCATGGGACAGTAATTTACCCGAGTCTTTGGAGTCTGTTTCTGATGTTTTTCTAAACTTCTTTCCATATACTTCACCCAAGACAAGCATAACAGATAGCCGCGAAGAGGAGGGGTTGTCAGAGAGTGAGGATGGCTGTGGTAGTGTAGATTCACTGGCTGCACATGTGAAGTACCTTCTGCAGTGTGAATCCTCATTGAATCAAGCCAAACAGATACTTAAAAAGGCAGAGGAAGAGGAGTGTCGGGTCCGAGCCCAAGGTAAGGACTGACTTACACAGGTACATGCAGGCTTGTGAGCATTACAGCTTAGCAGTTTAAAATGAGACATTTGAATTTCTAAATTTATTTTCTTATAGAATTATAGAATGACTATATTTTCTAGCTAAAATCCGGAAAACAAAAGGTATAAATAAGTTATATGATCAGTAGTGCTAGTCTGAGCTTCTGGTTTTAGAAGGAGATTCTCATGTCAGATGGACATTGAGAAAGTAGTTTAAGCTTCCTTAATTCTTTCATTGTAATATTCTTGTTTTGGGGACAAAGATGCCTCCAATTTGCCTTTCTGTAAATTGTTTTGTGTTCTGCAACTATGCATGCTTTCTCTTTGTTTTCTGATGAAATTTTTGGAACTGATCTAAGGTGTATGGGAAAAACACTTATCAAGGTCTTAGTACTAAAATGTTGGTTAGAAGTCTAAAAGAGGATATTTATTAACTTCATTAATCTCTAATAGTATCTTTTAAAGTACATAACAATCCTTAAGGCATGAGGAAATGTTTTGGGTAGTAACTTGTAAGTAGCTCGTAAGCAGTAACTTCAAGACTTACTCGGAATCTTGATGTTAACTGACTGGTTGTACATTTTGATTCTGTCAAGATCTCTCTAGTTTTGTTTATTAATTTAAACCTAATGGTATCATAGAAGCATTAGTAACTATAGCAGATACTAAGAGGGGAGGTAAAGAGACTCTGATTAGAAGAAAAACTAAGATTGATGATTTAAATTTAAATACCACATTTAGAGTGGCTTCTTTGGAGGTACATCTGTGGAGCGTGTTTTCAAAAACTCAGAGTTTAGTTCATGGATGGCACACACCTGTAATCCCTGTACTTGGAGGCCGAGGCACACAGATCTGAGGTTACCCTGGATTACATAGAAATACCCTGCTTTGGAAAGTGGGTAGCCTTTAGTATGTCACATACAAGAGTTCTTGATATGTCACATACTTAAGACCACATGTTCAGCTTTGTGCTGGGCAGTAAGGGGCAGATGTTGTTGGTTTTCTTTGCTCATGTAGTCATTGAAAAATTAGCAGTTTCACAATTTTTAAATATCAACTGTGATTTTTTTTCCTCTCCAGCCTGGAATCTAAAGTTTAATTTAGGACGTGACTATGGATACTCCATTTCAGAATTAAATGAAGATGACAGGAGGAAAGTAGAAGAGATAAAGGCAAAGTTGTTTGGTCATGGAAGAGCAACTCACATGTCTGAGGTATTGAAGAAACCTAGAAATGAATACTGAAACTGTGAAAGGGCAGTAGAGATTAGAGCTCTTACTTGGCATTAGTGACTCCAGAGGAATTGCTGGTGATCTTGGGGTAAAGTTTTATTAGAGTCTTAAATTCTCTAAAAATTAAGATTGAAGGACTAGTTTGTATAAGTTTTGATTAATTCCAAATTATCATAGCAGTAAAACAAGAATTGAGTTGTTTTGCTAATTTGATTGTTTTGTTTTGTTTGATTATTTAAGACAGGGTTTCTCTGTAGTCTGCACTGTCCTGGAACTCACTCTGTAGACCAGGCTGGCCTCGAACTCAGAGATCCACCTGCCTCTGCCTCTTGAGTACTATGATTAAAGGCATGTGTCACCACTGCCCAGCTTGCCAATGTATTTTTACAACTGAGAGGTTAAATGTGTCTTTTAGATCTTGCAATTCAGATGAAAACTGTTTCAAAAGTATATATTTTGTTTAAAAATAAAGTTAAAGTGGTTTTATCTAAAGCAGCTTTCTTTTTAACTAGTTATTTTCTTTCGTTAGTGAACTATTTCTTGAATAGAAGCACTTAACTAAAGAGAAGTTTATTCCTGTGTTTACAGTCCAACTCTCGAAACAGAACATTAACAGATGCCATTTGAGTTGGGCATGTGTACTTTAACCCCCAGTATCGGGGAAGCTAAGGCCAGAGATGGCAAGTTCAAGGTTATTTAGCAAGATTATTTCTCAAAAACCAAACTAAACCAACACCTTCCCACCCCTGACAAATGCCATTGAAATGTTTTGGATTGCCTTTCCTAGTTTTGTCTTTATTTCTTACCCTGACATGTATTGACTCTCTGCTCTTCAGTGTGGGTTTGAATTAAGAATCAGCATGATATGGGTCTGGAGAAATGCCTCAGTGGGGAAGAACATTTGTTATCTTTGAAGAGGACCAGGGTTCAGTTCCCAGCACACACATTGTAGTTCACAGCTCTCTGTAACTCCAGTTCCAAGGGGTCTGACACTGTCTTCTGGCCTCAAGTCACCAGACATACATATGGTATACCTACATACATGCAGGCAAAACATACTCATATTCATATAAAGAAAAGAATCTGCATATGTATTAATTCTTTGAGTGGTAAGGTTCTATTTTGTACATATTCCACATTATTTTCTCCATCATCCCTATTGGACACTTAGTTTGTTACCATGTCTTGGCTATTAACTTTTTAAGCTTTTTAAAAGAGAGCCTCTTACATATCTATTAATATGTTGACTTATTGTAATATTTTAGGAAGAGTTGTTTAAAAATAATGTTTGACAGGAGCTAAAATGTTGGAGGAGGGCCGCTTGTTCATCCCAGCTGCCCAGAACCAAAATAATTGCACAGAAACTGTATTAGTTAAATCACTGCTTGGCCCATTAGCTCTAGTTTCTTATTGGCTAATTCTTACATCTTAATTTAACCCATTTCCATTAATCTGTATATCACCACGAGGTCGTGGCCTACCAGCAAAGTTTTGGCATGTCTGACTCTGCCTTCCTTCTCCCAGCATTCAGTATAGTTTTCCCTGCCTACCTAAGTTCTGCCCTATCAACAGGCCAATGCAGTTTTCCTTATTCATTAGCCAGTGAAAGCAACACATAGACAGATGGACCTCCCACACCACTAAAGCAATAAGAATTTAGAAAAAATTGCATATATTCATTTTGTGGGGAGTATACCACACCAAGGTCAGAGGACAACTTGCATGAGTCTATTCTTTCTCCCACCATGTGAGTTCTGGGGATTGAACTTAGTCAGGCTTGACAGTAAGCATCTACATACTGGGTCATCTTGCCATCCCAAAATCTAAAAAGTTTTAAAGTGGAATGATCATTTAAAATTTGATTTATTAAAACTTGAAAGATGCTACAGGAAAGGTAGGCCATGGAGTGGTTCATAGAAAGAAGCCACAGGAGAAAGTAGGCTACAGAGCTAGAAACACAGTTTAAGTAAGTATCAATCTAATCCCTTCCAGTTTTAAACTGGAGGAAGTTTGGGTTTCTTAAGTTAGGACATTTGTTTCCTAGTGATGTGTCAGATTAAAAAATGGCAATTTGGTATACCTAATTGAGTTTTTTTTTTTTAAAAGTCAAATGTTTTAAATTGTATCACATGCAGCTATAAAAAGTGGTCTGAAGAGAGGGTATGTGTGGTATGTGTCCTGCTTCCGGTGTCTTCAGTGATCATACCTTGCAAAGCCTTTTTTTTTTCTTTTTCTTTTTTTGTTTGAGACAGGATCTGGTTGTTCTTGGAACTTACCTTGTAGACTCACAGAGATCTGCCTGTCTGTTTCTGTCTCTCTCTCAAGTTCTGGATTAAAGGCATGCACCTCTGTGCCCAGCCAATGTTTTGCAAATTTTTAATGATCCCAGCTATGACATTGACTTTAATACAGTCAGGATACTGAAAACTAAACTAGCTAAGGCTACCCTGCCATAGCTACCTCTTCTGCAACACTTATCAACCACTAGATTAGTCCCTGTTTTTGTATTTTGTAACATCACGAATGTCATAAAAATGAAGTCATTTTTGTATTGGCCCTTTTCATTCAGAATAACAAATAGTTGAATTAATTCGAGTAATTTTTTTTTTTTTTGGTTTTTTCGAGACAGGGTTTCTCTGTAGCTTTGGAGCCTGTCCTGTAACTAGCTCTTGTAGACCAGGCTGGTCTTGAACTCACAGAGATCCGCCTGCCTCTGCCTCCCAATTGCTGGGATTAAAGGTGTGTGCCACCACCGCCCGGCAAAGAGTAATTCTTTTTTTTTTTTTCAAAGAGTAATTCTTTAGAAATTTAGGGAGATATTACTTTTATCAATAACTTTCCCTTTGTGTTGCTTTGGATGCCCCACAGCATGTTTAAATATTCATCTGTGAAGAACATTTTAGGGGGTTGGAGAGATGACTCAGCCGTTAAGAGCACTGGATTTTCTCCCAGAGGGCCCGGGTTCAATTTCCCTCAACCACATGACAGCTTACAACTGTCTGTAGCTCTAGTTCCAAGTGATCCAGCACCCTCACGCAGACATACATGGAGGCAAAACATCAATATACATAAAATAAAAATAAATAATTACTTTAAAAAAAGAACATCTTAGTGGTTTTTCGATTTTGGGCTTTATAAACAAAAGTTGCCTAGCATTCATGTTGCTTTGTGTGGGAACATGCGTTTTTTTCTGTGGTGTCAGTATCCAGGAGTCCAATTTGGGTTATTTGGTGGCCATATCGTTTAAAGATAAGTGATTCACTTACCCTATATCCTCAGCAGCATTTGGTATTTTTTTTTTAAGCCATTCTGTTAGGTTTGTCAGGAAACTTAAGATACAGCACACACACACACACACACACACAATTTTTGTTTATGTGTGTATGTGTGTGTGTGTGTGTGTGTGCGTGCATATTTATGTGTACATGCAGATGCCCATGGAAGCTAGAGGGTATTGTATCCCCTGGAGCTGGACTAATAATGGTTGCTGGGACCTGAGCTTGGGCCCTCTGCAAGAGCAGTAAGTGCTCTTAATCACTGAACCATCTCTCCAGCCCCTAGAAAGACACTGTGTTGTGTTTTTGTTTGTTTGTTTGGAGACAGGGTTTCACTAAGAAGTAGCTCTGGCTGTCCTGGAACAGTGAGGCCAGCCTTGAACTTACAGAGATCTGCCTACCCTTGCCTCCCAAGTATTTATTGTAGTTGTAGTTTACGTTTTCCTAATGTTTTTTGATGTTGAACATTCTTTTCATTTTCTTATTTCTCTCATCTTTTTATGTCCTGTTTATTGACATATCTATGTGTCCTTTTTTTTGTTGTTTGTTTGTATGTGTGTTATGCTGGGAATCAAACTCATACCATCATACATGGTAGGGAAACACTTTACCACTGACACAGTCCCACTGCTGAGTTTTGTTTTTTCTCTTTTTGCTTTGTTTTGATGTGTGTATGTGTGTGTTTTCTTTTTCAAGATTTTCTTATTTATTTCTACACAAGTTTTTCTGCATTGCCCTGGCTGTCCTGGAACTTGTTCTGTAGACTAGAATGGCCTCGAACTCAGAGATTCCTCTTCCTCCCAAGTGCTGGAATTAAAGGCATGCACTGCTACATCCCAATATATTTAGTTTTTTTTTAACAATGTATAAATGTGTGTGTGTGCATGTAGGCATGTGTACATGAATGCAGGTGCCCTTGGAGGCCAGAGGCATTGAATCCCCAGAGCTGAAGTTACAGATGGTTGTGACCAGCCTGATGTGGGTGCTGGGAACTGAACATGGGTCCTCTGGAATAACAGCCAGTGCTCTTAACCACTGAGCTGTTTCTCCAGCCCCAAGAAGAACAATTTTAAAAGAGTTTTCTATGTCCTCTTCATTATTATGAGCTATTTTATCCTGTAAAGTTTCATTTTTCTTGCTGTTCCTTTGACCTGTCTTGTAGACAAATAAGATGACCTTCATGGTCATTTTTAGCTTGGATATAAAACTTATCAGTGTATAACTTTGGACTACTTTAAGTAGGAACCTTTTTTTTTTATCTTCTAGTGCTTGCAGAGTCCACGGGGAATAGGATGTGTGCCCGAAGCTGTATGCAGTCACATTGTTATTGAGAGTCATGAGAAAGGATGTTTCAGGACTCTTACTGCTGAGCAACCACGACCAGACAGCCGCCATTGTGTTTTCCGATCTGTTGAACCTTCAGATTTGATTAGAGGACAACGGAGCCCATCATCAAGGAGAGGCAGGCACATCAACCTTTCCAGATCGATAGATCAGAGCAATACTCGTTTCAAAGTTTGGAATTCCTTTCAGTTACAGAGTCATCCCCCATTTCAAAAACTTACACCTGATGACATCAAAATTAGCAAGGGTGTTGGAATGCCATTCCATGCAAATATGGACCCCCAACCATTGGGATTAGTAGAACCTACTTGTGTGCCAGCTAAAGAAATGGATTTTCTTTCCTCATCACAAATACTGCCCCCTGAACCCACAAAGCAGTTCACTACCTCCATCACTTTTTCTTCTCACGAACACTCTAAGTGCATTTCTGATTCCTCTGTTTTTAAGGTTGGTGTTACTGAAGGTAGCCAGTATACTGGACCATCTTTAGGAGTGTTTAACTCTCATATCTCTGAAGAGCAGATTTCTCTTAGAGATCTTAAACATAAAACCCCTTCTCCTTCATCACTTAAAAGGCATAGTCATTCACCAGTCACTGTTTTAGCGGAAGGTAGTAGACAAAGGCAAAAATTACTTGTTGATTTTCAGCATTCTCATCAAAAACGAAAACTCTTAGAAAGATCAGAGTTTAAAGCCAGTCCTTCTGAACCCAGTGTCAGTCCAAACGATAGCACTTTCAAGGGAGTTCAGTTTTCTGGTAAGGATACCATTGTTAACCCAGACGAACTAAATACTACACTCCATGTAAAAGAGAAGAATGTAACTGTAGCTCCTGATCTACCTTCTTGCATTTTCCTTGAACAACGAGAGCTCTTTGAACAAAGCCACACTCCACATACAGATCACCAGATGAGGAAATACTCTTCTCCATTTTGTCCAGACATTGCTTCTTGTATTTTTCTTGAACAGAGAGAACTCTTTGAGCAAAGCCAAGCCCCACATGTAGATCGTGAAAACAGAGAAGACCATTCTTTCTTTCCTAAGTGCCAGGATTATATAATTGCAGATCTTCCTTCTCCCGATTTTCTTGATGAGCAGCAATGCAAATCCCCAGATGTAGATGACCACATGAGAAAACAGCAGTTCCCTCTTTCTCAAGGTCAGGATTGGGTAGTAGAAAAGATTCAGCATATACCTCAGTCACAGTTTTCTAATATAAATGTTGAAGCCAAGGTCAGTAATTTGATCTCCCAGTCAGCCCCTGACCACTGTACAACTGCATCTATTCCACCTCCAAATAGGAAAGCACTTTCATGTCTTCGTATAACTCTTTGTCCCAAGACTTCTTCCACGTTGGATAGTGGAACCTCAGGTGAAAGGTTTCATTCATTGGATCCTGCTTCTAAAACAAGAATTAATTGTAAGTTTGATCTTCGAACTGTATCTTCAAGGTCATTGGAATCAACCTCCAAATTACTGACCTGTAAACCTGTAGCACAGGATCAAGAATCTTTAGGTTTTCTAGGACATAAATCTCCACTGGACTTGCAAGTTGCACAGTCTTCTCTTCCAGATAGTGAGACTATTTCTCAGGACTTGAAAACCAAACCTACTCAGAATAGCCAGATAGTAACGTCAAGTCAAACACAAGTGAACATTTCAGATTTGGAAGGATATTCCAAACCAGAGGGGACTCCAGTATCTGCAGATGGGTGAGTTGCTGAGATAAGAGGCAAACTGATGGAATGTATAACAAAGGATTTAAAATAAGTAAATGGAAAGACTGTGGGGTGGGAGTGAGGGCAGAGAGCAGTGTGATTTCTTAACAAAAGATTGAATCTAACTGGTCTGATAGAAGTCTTTTAAGATGTATGTAAGTAAGTGAACATGTAATGTTACATGTGAAGAGCATTTTGCAAGATTTGACATCAGATAGAAGAAATCTAAAACTTTGGTTATCCGTTGGTACAATTGACTTATTTTTATGTTGGAGATGCACTGATGATTTCCTGGGCAGTTGAAACATAAGTGGGGAAAGATTTATTTTGGTCATGGTTTTAGAGGGGGCAGCTGATGTTCGCTTGCTTCATCATCATATATGGATGAGGTGGAGGAGCCACCAAGAAAATGCCCCCAGTGATGTAATTTCTCCAACTATTCTCCACATTGGACAGTTCTGCCATCTCACTGTAGTCTGTTCATATTTTGAGTCCATCAGTAGTTCTAACTATTCCTAGATCAGAGTTGTAATGATCTAATTAGTTCTGCAAATACCCTCAGGCATATCTAGTCATTTCTCAATCCAGTTAAATTCACAGTCATGACTAACCATATTTCTGCTTGCATGCTATCTTTGCTTGTATTTCTCTTCTCCCTTTCTAGCTATGAGTCTCTATTATATTTAGTACTTACAAGAGATTTTTAAAAAATGCCTCATGACTTTATAGTATTTAGTCACTTAGCATATAAGCTCTTTAGCCAACCTAACAGTAAAAAATATCCTAATGTTTCTAGATGTGAAGTTTCTCTTACCTTGTGTTATAGGAATGGAAACTCAATTCATGGAAAGGTTAATTAGGTTTGTCTTACTTGGCTTAATATTTGACTAAAGATTTTGTGTTAATGGTTGAGAAGGTAGCATACTACAGTGGAAAGCCCAAGGAGGAAAGGGAAATGTTTATTCAAAATCTACTGGCTTAAGTGACATTGATATACAGTCTTATTTAGTTTTCATGACAACTTGATTCTGTGATTGACTGGGAAACCAAGGCATTGTCCCTTGTGCAAAATGATGCTTGTGGGAGAAGAATGACGCAGTAACAGCTTATTGAAGCAAAGCAAGAACTAACTTCCCTGCATAGTTGGGCCTTACACATTCTTGAACACTTCTTAACATTTCTTGTGGATGAACTTTCCTACATCAACATTTTTTTTCAATTTAATTTTAATTCACACTTCTGAGAAGATGTAGAAGGAAAGGGTTGAGAAGCTAATGCCCTTTACAAAGCTGAATTGATTAAGAACTGGATTTGGTGGATGGATCTAGAAACAATTATATTATGTGAGATAATCCAGACCCAGAAAGACAAATATGTATTCACTCATAAGTAGCTTTCAGACATAAAGCATGGAAAAACCAAACTACATTCCACAACCCCAGAGAACCTAGACAACAAAGAGGACCCTAAGAGAGACATACATGGATCACAGTATCTGGCAGTAGCAAGACAGATTCATATTTAAAATTTGGTTCTCATCACAAGAGAATTAGAAAGGAAGTTTATCATTCACACAAAAATATCTCGGGGAGGTCTGGCCCTAATAGGTCTGGACTAGTTGAAAAAAGCATGCAAGGTGAGTTGGGCTAATAGTAGCTGGAGCAGAAGACATACATGAAGGGCTTAAGTTTCATACTGGTACCAAAGGAAGCATAGACTTTCTTGCCAACCTCCCCAGCTAAGGAATCAAAGTGGGGAAGGAGGGAAAAATCTTAAAAAGAAGTTGGTGATAGAACACCAGAAATGGAGGGAAACCATTATTGTAGTTGTAGAGATTACTATCTACATCCTTAATTCATTATATCCTATATTGATATAGTTGCCTGATATTTAAAGATTTTTCAGTTGTGCTCATGAGAAGTATTCACTTGTAATCTTCCAGGCTTGAACTGACTCCCTGAAAGTATTGGTAGTCTGTGAAGATTTGGAGATAGGTTTGTACAGTTAGTAGAATTCATCAATGAAATTGTCATAGATGGGAGCTTTTATTACTGGTTCAACTTATTTAATGCATATGATCATACACAGATTTTTTTTCTGGTGTCAATTTTGAAAAAAATACTTTTTAAAAATTTTGTCTTATTCTAAGATGTCATGGTGATAAACTATTGTGGCATTAGGTTTTTTATTTCTAATATTGATAATCTGGTCATTCTTGTTACGCTTTTAAAACATGGGTTTTGGTAAGCCTCTATATTGTGTATTTTCACTTTTTTAATTTCTACTTTTATCTTTTATTTTGCATCTTAATTTGTTTTTCTACCTTCTTGAAAGTAAATGTTTATTTTTAATGCATTCATTCTTTCTAGTTAATTTTTAGCTTTTTTTCTAATATGTTTATTGAGAGTTTTTATGTAGTTTTCAGTTTTTTTCTTTGTCCCATTGACTAGTGCTGTGTGTTTCTTAACTGCCTTATGGCCATGGTGATTACTTTTAATGATTTCACTATATTTAAGCATTTAGAATTTGCTTAGTGATATTTTTATTTTGACCAATGTGTGGTTGAAAGATGTGTGTTCT
This sequence comes from Dicrostonyx torquatus, assembly GCA_028555095.1. Taxonomy (NCBI): domain Eukaryota; kingdom Metazoa; phylum Chordata; class Mammalia; order Rodentia; family Cricetidae; genus Dicrostonyx; species Dicrostonyx torquatus. Next base: position 177,313 of record JAQHUG010000548.1, on the reverse strand, counting down.
GCTGTTGATGAGTGGGATGGAGAACAATCTGGTATAGCTGGTCAGTTGTGCTGATGAATCTTTCCTTTTGCTGTGTTTGGCTGCTTGTTAATCATCACAAGAGAGGAGCATTTTACATGGTAACATGTAGTCACAGTTTCAGGTATGATTTTCTTATGTTTCTCCTTTCTTTGATTTTATTTTTAATTTTTTTGAAGTAAGTTCTCTTCCTACTTCGTCATTTGGGAAGGAATTAATTCCTTAACTCCTTAATTGCTTAATATGGCACATTCCTATTTCCTAAAAGCTCTTCTATGTAACAACAATGAAAGCATCCAGGTCAGGAAATAGATATTGCTTCATTACAGGTGTCTATTTCTCCTAGTGTCTTTTATAGCAAAGGAAACAATTCAAAATTGCATATTGTATTAGTTATTATACATGTTTAATATTTTTTCTTTTGAACTTGGTTTTTTTTTTTGGTTTTTTTCAAGACAGAGTTTCTCTGTGGCTTTGGAGTCAGTCCTGGAACTAGCTCTTGTAGACCAGGCTGGCCTCAAACTCACAGAGATCCGCCTGCCTCTGCCTCCCGAGTGCTGGGATTAAAGGTGTGCGCCACCACCGCCCAGCCCTTTGAAGTTGTTTCTTCAGTGGTTTCTTACTTTTGTTTTTGAATATTTTGAGACAGGGCCTCTCTAAATAATAGCCCAGGCTGACCTAAAACTGACTATGTAGACCAGGCTGGCCTGGGACACATAGAGATCTTTCTGCCTCTGCCTCCCCAATGTTGGGATTAAAGGCATGCTCTATCACATCCAGCTTCGGTACTTTCTTGATGTTCATAACCTTGACACTTTGAAGATTTTATAAAACAATTATTTTGTGAAAAGTTTGAGTTTTACAATGATTGCATGTCTGTTACTTATGTCACACAAATTATATTGACCTTCATTACATCTTATCATGTTGCACAGTTTTGATTTGTCCCATGGTTGGAAACCATAACATTAATCGCTTAGTAAGGTTGTGGTAGTTACATGTTACATTGTAAAGTTACTCTTTTCTCCTATGTAATTGAATATTTCATGTGACTTATTTTGAAATTATGTAAATACTTTACTGTTTTGCAAATTTAGTTTACTATTTATACCTGTACCGAATCATGCTTTACTGAGTGGTTTATAATTTACTATTTTTTTTTTTATTTTCTTCTGCTTTTATTTTGAGAAAAGTTCTCACTGTGTAGCTCTCATTGTCCTAGAGTTTACTATGTAGACCAGGCTGGTGTTTAGCCCATAAAGATCTCTCTGCCTCTGCCTCCAGAGAACTGGAATTAGAGGTGTGCACTACTACTCCTGGCCTGTTTTTGTTCTTGTATAGAATCTTTGTAGTTCAGGCCAGTTCAAACTTGTAATCATAGTGCCTCACATATTGGGGTGACCAGGGTGTGCCATGAGCTCTGGCCATTGCTGCTGCTTTGCTTTTTCATTTTTATTTAAACATATACACAGACTATCAGATAAGCACAAAATAAGTTAGGAAAACTGAATGTGGTGGCCCAGGCCAAGAGTCCAACTAGGATTGTTATGAATTCCAAGCCAATTTGGTTTGTGTACTGAGTTACAGAGTAAAGTTCTTTCAAAGAAACCAGAATAAATAATAAGTAGATTTAAAAAAAAAAAGTTCTGAACTGTCCTAAGTATCCATTACTCTGTTTTCCTGCTGGTAGTATCTAACATAGGTGAAGAGTATTATCAAAACCAGTAAATTGACATAACCAAAATACATTTATCAGACTACAAACCTTAACCAGATTTTGCCTTTTAAAAAAAGTACTCAGTGTTTTGTTTTGTTTAAGGTATATGTGTTTAAATTTATAAAATTGGTTCACATGTACAGATTTCTGTAACCACCATCTACGTGCTACAAAAGTGAAGATGTGGTTCCCTGTGCTGCCACTCTATGTTCTTTCTCTCCCCTCCCAGCCCTCTTTAACTCTATCCAGTGACCTGTTTCCTGTGACTGCTATTCACATGGAATCAAATAGTACTGTAGCCCTTTGAGATTAGCTATTCTCTCCCTTTCTCCCTTCTTCTTTTTCTGTTCTTAGTGTGTGAAGTTGAACTAAAAGCCTTGGTCATTCTAAGCAAGCACTTTACCAGTGAACCAGTGACCAACACTCCCCAGCCTTCTTTTAACAGAAATTAATAATACTGTGTTCTATTTAAACTAATAATCTAAATTTTTTTAACATGCTATCAATAAAGTTATTTCTTTACATGAAGTCTCAAATAAGCTTATGACCTCAGGTGACTTTTGTTTAAATATTTTTATTTATTGTGTGTGAATGTTTTGTCTGCATGTATATCTGTTTGCCACATGTACGCCTGGTGCTTGTGAAGGTTAGAAGAGGGCTTCGGATCCCTCAGAACAGGAGTTTCAAGTGGTTTTGGCCTACCATGTGGGTGCTGGGAATTGAACATTGGTATTCTGCAAAAGTAGTTAGGCTCTTAACCATTAAACCGTCTTTCCAGCCCCGACTTCAGGTGATTTTTAGTGTTCCTAATCATGTGCAAGCAGTGCTTCCCCTCCTTCCATAGTGATAGGAATCAAACCCAGGGCCGTGTGCTATGGTCTTTAAAGCAGAGGTCTATATTACTCCAGTGAGCTAGCTGTACACATCTGTTACATAATGAATTGAACTTAATTGGTCAGGTCTCCTTTTCTGAAAGTCAGACCTTTGTCTGTCATCTGTACCCCCAAGACAGGAGATAGTTGAGAGTCTGCTTCCTTACCCCTTTTCCTTCCTTTGAGTTTTCTATGGAGTAGGAGAGAACACGTTTGTAGAGAGACAGAGATGGCCAGATTGAAACTTCATCTCTATTATGGTTTGTGCTTTCCCTTTTCTGATCAGTCAGTCGCTGTGCAACTACCTGTCATTTTTCTGCCAGTCTTTCCCTCAGTACTTGAATGTTGATTATACATTGTGGTTACCATTCAGTGAGCATGCTCTTCTCATCCTGTTTGGGCTTTCATTAATTATATTAGACTACCTTTCAGCTTGCATATCACCCCCATGGTGTCCCTAAAATGGTTTTGTCTCCTCAGAGTGACTCCCTACTCGGTTTTGAATCCTTATTCTTGACTGTTCTGCATGTAATGTCTCCCTCATTTTGCTCAGGCTTGTGACATTGCATGTTAGGCTCCCCTCTATTTAGCTATCTTTGTTCTGTTCAGAATCTGGCTCCAGATGCTAGGCTACCCAAATTGACATCTTCATTGTGATTTTTGCATTCTAAGCCAAGCTATCTCCAAACCTGTTTAGACTGTGGCACCATGATCCACCAGATCCTGTTTGGCATTTTATTTCCCAAGCCATCCTGTATGTAAAATATTTTCCTTAATTGCTTTAGCTCTTCAACTGTGTCTACACACACACAAACACACACACTAACCCACTTCTAAGCTTGATCTTAACCAAAAGGCTTAGAAACAACCAACTCATTTCTTGTATGTGACATCACATTATCAGGCTGTACCACCCTCTGTGGAAGCTCCTTAGTCAGGTCCTGTTAAAGCCCGAGGACCACATCTCCATAGGGGTTCTCCTCTGGTCCTGCCTTGTGCTAGACTTCTCCTTTACACCCATCTTCCTCACCCTGAGGTGCTGTTGGTATTTTGTTGTGAGCATTTATCATCGCACGTCTTGCTGGTGGTCACATTATTCTGATCACCCAATGACCTTAATAATCAGGAAAGGAAAGGTGAAAGGCAGGGAAGAGGAAGCTGTATTTAGTTATATATGCCTGGTATATCTTTTCCCTTTCTTTCACTTTATTCCTACCAATGTCCATATAACACTGTATATCACTGTACACCAACCATGGTGCCACACGTCTATTATCCCAGCATAAGGAAATAGAGTCAGGAGGATCAGAAGTTCAAGACCAAGCCAGTGACATAAATAAATTCGAACCAAAGAAAAAAAGCTTGTCACTTCTGAGTAGCATGTAGTTGAATGTCACTCATTTAAATCTCTGCTACTTTTTCTCTTTTAATTAGTGTTTGGTTCATTTTGACTTCATATGGTTGAAGTAGTTATTACTATTTGTTTTTCCTTATCTGTCTTAATTATTTATCTTCCACATTTTCTCCTCTACTGGCTTTCTGTCATATGTCTTTCCTATTATTCTACTATTTGTTACTGTAAAGGTTATGTTTCCTGGGGTTGGGGATATGGCTCAACAGTTAGAGAAATGATTGTTCTAAAATTCCCAGATTCAAATCCCAGTACCTATGTGGCAGCTCAGAACCATCTATGACTCCAGTCTCAGGGACTCTAATATCCTTTTCTGGCCTCCACAGCCGCTACATTCATATGCATATACATGCATGCAGGCAAAACACCCAAACAAACAAAATGAAATATTTTCTTGACTTTATAGTTTCCCTTGGGTTAGTACTCTTCACTGTACACACTATCCACTTCTGTGTATGCTTTTGTTGTTGTACATATCTGTTCTACCAGACTTTTACTCTTTTGAACGGATAGCACTTCTTATGGGTTTGTGTGTATTATATATAATATAAAACAATATAAATATATGTAGTCAATGTAGATTTTATGTGCATATATATAAAATTACACACATTTTTGAAATACTCTTCATTTATATCATTCTGAATTGTGTTGGATCATTTTACTTTAACTTAAAAGATTTTCTGCAGACCAGGTGGTGGTGCACACCTTTAATCCCAGCACTCAGGAGGCAGAGGCAGACAGATTTCTGTGAGTTCGAGGCCAGCCTGGTCTATGGAAAGTGTTCCAGGACAGCCAGGGTGGTTACACTGGGAAACCCTGTAAGATTTTCTGTAGTATTTCCTGAGGTTGTGTTTCATTTGTGAATATTTGTTGGTACATATTTTCCTTTTTGTGTGTGTGACTGAGTATTGCTTTGTAGCCCAGCCTGGCCTCTAACTGGCAGTTCTCCAGTCTTTGCCTCTTGAGTGCTGGAATTGTTTGTTGTGTGTCATGTTTCTAATTTGCCTAGTTTTTATTGGTAGGTTTAAAGTGTTTGTTTCAGTTGATTATAGAATTAAATTTGTATTTTATCATCTTAAAAGGATCCATTATCTTTGTTGAAAAGTCAAATGTCATTTTAGGGATTTTTGTTGTTTTGTTTTTTTGAGATAGTGTTACTCCACATAGTCTTAACTGTCCTAGAACTCACGATGTAGACTAGGCTGGCCTGGAAACTCAGAGTCCCTTGCCTCTGGTATTAAGTGCTTTGTGCCACCACTCCTAGTTTAGGGTGGCCTTTTTTGTTTGTTTAGACTTACTTCTATTATTTATTAAATTATGTGTAAGTGTGTATGTGTCTGTATGTAGGCATATGCATGTTAACTGCAGGTGACCACTGAGGTCAGATGAGTCAGATCCCCCAAGGAGCTGATCTTAAGTGATTGTGAGCCATGTGATTTGGGTGCTGAGAATTGAATTCAGGTCCTTTGGAAGAATGTTATGTGCTCTTAACTGTTGAGCCATCGCTCTAGTTTTTGCTGCTCTGATAATACATGTGTGTGTGTGTGTGTGTGTGTGTGTGTGTGTGTGTGTTTGTTATTTCTTTGCTTTTTAATTCATTTGTAGTCACTGAATTTTTTTAACTTAATGTCTTAATAGATTGATAGCTGTTTTGGAAAATTCTTAACTATTTATTCTGTTGTTGTTGCTGGTGTTTTGAAGCAGGGTCTCATGACCTAGAATTTACTGTACAATAGAGGATAACTGAATTTCTGATTTTCCTACGTCCACTTTCTGAATGCTGTGATTATAGGTTTTTGTCATCATATCCGGACTACATTAACTCTTTTTTATATTGTTTCTATAATATCTTTTCCTCTAGGAATATATTTATATGTATACTACTTTATAGAACTTTATCCATTGAGTTTCTTACCCTATCATGTGTTTATTCCATTCTTCTTATTTTTGCTGTGGTGTTTTTTTATGGACTTTTCCTGAGTTTTCTATAGCAGTCTCATTGTCTATGGGGTCTGATATAGGATGGCTGAAACTGTAGGTAGTTATGACACCTTTATATACTGTGAACCCTATAAATATTTGCCAGTATCATAGTTTAATTTATAGAGCACAGTAAGATTAGTAACTACTAATCAAGTTGCAATATGTATCTTACTGTCTATACTATTTTTTCAGACTTAAGTTGACTGCAGATAGCCAGTTGTAGGAAAGGAAGATGCAAATGCTTAATCATTTTAAAAGATTTAATCATTTAAATCTATGCTGATCTAGAAGGGACCCAACATCTGAATCCCAGTAACATGAGGGCCTGCTTGTTGGGGTTTCTGTCCTGCCTGGTTCCCACAACTGGTAAGTCCCAAAGAAAATCACACAGAGAGTCTATATTAATGATAAACTGATTGGCCCATTAGCTCAGGCTTCGTATTAGCTCTTATAACTTACATTAACCCATTATTCTTATCTATGTTAGCCACATGGCTTGGTACCTTTTTCAGCGGGGCAGGTCACATCTTCCTTCTGCTGTGTCTGGGCAGGACTGCGAAAAGAACTTCCTTCTTCCCAGAATACTCTTGTTCTTATTTCCCCGCCTCTACTTTCTGTCTGGCTATTGGCCAGTCAGCATTTATTTAAAACATAATTGACAGAACACAGAATTGTCCCCCACCAAATCCCTTTTGAATCAGGTTTGGTTTTTGGTTTTTCAAGACAGAGTTTCTCTGTAGCATTGGAGTCTGTCCTGGAACTAGCTCTTGTAGACCAGGCTGGTCTCGAACTCACAGAGATCTGCCTGCCTCTGCCTCCCGAGTGCTGGGATTAAAGGCGTGCACCACCACCGCCCGGCTCAGGTTTGGTTTTTTATGTTTGTTTAATTTGATTGGTTTGTCTCAAGTTTTGGGTAACTTTTATACTTCATAAATTTTTAGTTCTTATTGTGAAAGTCTCAGTTTCATCTTCAAAGTCTTTAAATTGAGCCCTTACAGAGAGCTTGCTCTGCTCCATTTGCACCTTCTCCAGGGGAACTTCATCTCACAAGGGCTCTAAGATTGGGAGTGACCTTTTGACTTTTGATTAAGAGTCTGGTGGGTTTTTAATTCCTTACCGTCAATGTTTCTGTTGTAGACAGCTTCAGAATCCTCTTTTCCTTCAGGGGCAGACCTTCAGTGTGCTTTTCAATAGTTCCTCTGTCCAATGATGCAACTTACTTAAAAAGTCTGGTGACTATGTATTAGATTTTAATCTAATGTCTTGGCTCAAAATTGCCTAATTGAGGACTCAGCTGGTCATGTTGCTCCATGTTGCTCTATCACTCCAACACATATGTTTTTTGGAATACTCTCATGATTTTGTGTTTTTAAGAGAGTGTGTCTACCTTTACCAGGTCTCTGCCTGGAGCGTCAGGATGCCTCTCTCTAGAGTATTAGTTGATATTTCCTGATTGTGTCCATAACTCTGACTTCTTTAAGCCATGATTTTTGCAAATTTATTAAAATTTGTTTGTTTTAATAGAATTAATGATCTGCTACTGATTGAAACTTAGAACCTTTTTTTTTTTTTTTAGGTCATCCTTAACTTCTTCCTACATTAATAGAGTTCTTGTATCTTTTATTATTAGTAGTAAGAAGTGCAGAGGGCTGTGTCTCGCCGCAGCTAGTTTATACCCAAAATAACCACACGAAAATTATATTAATTAAATTACTGCCTGGCCCATTATCTTTAACCGATATCCAGAAATCTGTGTATCACCACATGTCATGGCTTACCGGCATGAGTCTAACCTACTTCCATCTCGGGTAGGAGCATCATGGTGTCTGTCACACTTCCTTTCTTCCCAGCCTTCTGTTCTCTCTACTCCGCCCACCTAAGGGCTGCCCTATCCTACAGGCCAGGCAGTCTCTTTATTTAACCAATGAAAGCACAGAAATACAGAAGAACCCTCCTACACCATTTCTCCTTTTTCTGTTTAAACAAAAAAGAAAGGCTTTCATTTTAATACAATAAAATTACATATAATAAAACAGTTATCAAGCAAGAATTACAGTTATCATATTTATATCTATTTTCTTTTATCATAACTAAGGAAAACTATAACTATCCTTTTTTCAACTCCATCAAAGACACCAGAAGGACATAATATTACCTAAGTAAACAAGAAGTAAGCAACTTCCAAAACTCTAGAAATGACAGAGACATCTCGCTGCCTGGACAGTCACCCAAAGTTCTTTTGTAACGTTGGGGCATTCATCTTCAGCCTACAGGCCCATAGCATTCAGCAGACATTTCCATGAAGCAGGAAAATTCAAAGACAGTTCAGTCACTTTCTTCTGTGTCCTGCAGAATGTCTCACAGACTCTTTCATGAAGCAGGAACCCTGAAGGATCATCTCACCTTTAGGCAAGTTCAGTAGTCCTCTTTCTGTGGGTTCTTTGTGTCCATTTAAGCAGTCCAGGCAAGAGCAGTTTCTTGCCCAAATGGCTAGCAAACTCCAAATGCCCATCTTCCTCAGGAAGTAGCTTGGTGCTGTCAGGAGCAGACATGTCTCATTGTCATGAAAAGCCCTAAGTTATTAAAGCATTTAAAATGCCATATTCTGTAGTCTTTGAGAGATACGAAGAATGCCTATCTAACTGAACTATATCTCTATATATCTAGAAAATCTAACTGACTACAAACTTGACTATTATTGATGATTATTCATTCAAAATATATATCAATATAACAACCTATATTTCCTAATTATACATTACATTTTTAAATGAACTACACAATCACAATACCTTAATCAAGATCAGAAATATACATATAACAAGATTGACCTTAAATTTATATCACAAAACAAAATTAATATCAATGTAAATTATTCATATCTATATCCTCTCCCCCTTTAAATGTAAAAAAGGCATTTATAAACAATATTTGGGAATATGGATGTAGTTATTTCTCTCCAAACTTCTTCCTGCTATTTGGGGGCGCTGTTAATTAGGTCTTTCATGGTATAACCTGTGTGGTAGGTACATCTCAGTCGACAGTTGAGTGAAGTAATTTTCTTTTCTTTCTTTCTTTTTTTTTTTTTTTTTGGTTTTTCGAGACAGTGTTTCTCTGTGGCTTTGGAGCCTGTCCTGGAACTAGCTCTTGTAGACCAGGCTGGTCTTGAACTCACAGAGATCCGCCTGCCTCTGCCTCCCGAGTGCTGGAATTAAAGGCATGCGCCACCACCGCCCGGCGTGAAGTAATTTTCTGAAGGTGTTCACGGTGGCCTTTCAGGAGGGTATGGTCTATCATACCAGACTGGGATAGAAGTCCACAGGTTCTCATCATCTATGAAAACAGAAGAATCTCTTTCCGAAAGCATCATGTCCTTGGACACAAATTGTGAAGCAATATTACCTTCATAATATCCATGTTGGTTTAGCTTGGCAGCCCATATAATGAGATGTCTCTTTGTACTTAGCTCCTTTAGAGTGAAAAAAATTTAAAGAAAACACAATAAAATACATAATCCAGACATTCTGTGAATTTTCCTTGTTTACGTGGCTTATTTATTTACTTTTTAATCTGTAACTATCTGTAGTCTGTCTCTTTAAAGACTTTACCCTTTTTTAAGGCATTAACTTTATTTTAAGGCATTAACTTTATTCTCTATATTCTTTTTCTTCTCTCTACCAAGCCTTTATACAACCATCCAACACTGTGACCCATTTATAGGTCTGAATCTGTCTTACTGTGAGTCTGTAATTCTTTACTATCAAGGAGTACTTTTGTTTTATGCTTTTAAAATGCTAAGCTCTTAAGAATCTAAACTGTGACAATCACAGATCAAATACAAGTACTGCCTGCTTGCTCCACTGCTTATGCCTCTGAGCCATGCGCATTGCACCTCTATCATGGCAGAGCTGCTTGTACCTTTGAGCCGGCGGCATGCAATGCCCCTGTTCCAGGCAGGAGCCAAGCTCAGCAGTCCAACCCAGAGTATGAGCTTTTTAATCTGAGTTACAGTTGAATCTGCTATGGAGAGCATTGTGCAGCCTGGAAACATCTCTGTGTAGGAAATCCACCATGCTCTCCCGCCTGACTAAGCCTGATCCTGCCATCTGCCCAGGCAGGAAGAGCTGAGCCACTGGCACGGTCTCAGCTACTTTCTTCCCGATCCTGAGCGGGCACACAAACATCTAGTCCCACAAAAGCCATTGAAATGCTTTATAGCCGGATTTTTAGCTGGCGGCACAGCCCAGGAAGTCCCATTTTAAAATTGCTGCAGTGTTGCTTTGCTGAGTCAGGAAATCTCTGTGTGGCACGCCATCCACAAACAGGTAAAAACTGTGCTAAATTCTCTCTCCTTTTTAATTCCTCTTAGGTTTTTAAGTGGATTTAGCTGGCCATGTTGGCGCCAAACTGTAGTAAGAGGTGCAGAGGGCTGTGTCTCGCCACTGCTAGCTTATATCCGAAATAACCACATGAAAATTATATTAATTAAATTACTGACTGGCCCATTATCTCTAGCCTTTCTTGGCTATCACATCTTGCTTTAACCCATATCTAGAAATCTGTGTATCACCACGTGTTGTGGCTTACTGGCATGAGTCTAACCTATGTCCATCTCGGGTAGGCCACACTTCCTTTCTTCCCAGCCTTCTGTTCTCTCTACTCCGCCCACCTAAGGGCTGCCCTATCCTTTAGGCCAGGTGGTCTCTTTATTTAACCAATGAAAGCACAGAAATACAGAAGAACCCTCCTACACCAATTATATTCATTAGATATTTGATATTTCTATATTTTAAATTCATAATTTTTCTGATATGCAAAAATTTAATGGATTTTTAAATTTTGTATCTGCCAACTTTAAGTCACTTATTCCAAGGCTATATAGGTTTTTTGGGGAGGGGGTTATAAGTGTACATAATATCTAGTATCAAAGAAATGACTTTTTCCTTTCTGACTTATTTACCTTTTTTCTATTTTTCAGCCTTCACTATGTTGAATAGGAATGTTGACAATCTTATTTTGTTCCTATATACAATGAGTATTCCCAACCTTTCACTATTAAAATAGGACGGTTGCTCAGAGATTTTGCCAGTGGGCAAATGAGCAGTTCTTGAACTACACAATCACAATACCTTAATCAAGGTATAATAATCTCACTCTAGTCAGAGTAGCTAATAACAGGAAATAACAACACATGCTGGCAAGAATAAAGGTGGAAAGGAACGCTTTTACAGCGTTGGTGGGAATAGAAATTTTAAGACGGTTACTGTGGAAGGTAGTGTGACAATTCCTCAAAAACTAAAACTGTAATACCATATGATCCAACTCTACTAGTTCTGGGAATATTCCTGAGAAATCTAAGTAAGTTTGCCATAAAGGCAGCTGCATATTGTGCTGACTGTTGCACTCTCTACAATAGTTGGGTCATGAGATAGATGTCTATCAAGAGATAAATGAATAAAAAAAAATGCTATGAACAATAGAGTTTTGTTCAACCATAAAGAAAAATGAAGTTGTTTCATTTGCAAGAAAATGAATGGTGGCAGAGATCATTAAGTTAAGCTTGAAAGAAGCCAGAGTCAAAATCACAAATATCACAGATAGCTTTCTCTTATACGCAGGCTCTAGATTTTAAAGCAATATATGTTAGGAAAACTAGATGCTGTAATGGTTTTTAAAAGAATTTCCGAGAAAGGTTTCCCTAATGCAGTGTAACAACTCTGTTCCGTCAGGGGAGGTTTTCCCCAGTGAAGTTGTCCCAACTCTGTTCTGCTCCAAAGAAATGTTACAGCTCTGTTCAACTTCCCCCAGAGTGTGACATGTTGCTCCAGCAAAGGAAAGTTTCCCCAGCCAAAGTGTTACAGTTTTGCTCTGTTCCTGCTCTGCTCTGCTCCACTTTGGTGAGAGCTCTTACAACTCTGCTCTGGCAAAAGTTGTCACAGTTCTGCTCTGCTAAGGGAATTTCCCAGCAGAAATTTAGCAGTTGTGCTCTGCTCTGCTCCAGTTGGGGGAAAAAGTAGTTACAACAAACCTCATTCAAGAGATTTATTGGGAGGGAGGAATCCAGGAGAGTGGCTGCCTCTGTCAGGGTGGGAAAAGGGCAGCCCAAGACTGCACAGGTATGGAGCTTATATAAGGTTTCTTAGGGGTAGAGCTTTCCGAGGTCGAGATTTTCGTGGTGGAATTTGGTAGGATCTCAAGTCCTGAGCATGGGAGGATTTTGTGCTCGGAGATTCATTGTTTGTGTGCTCTGGGACTGGTTGGATTTCGACTCTGATCTCAGGACTAGTGGTGTTCTTTCACTGGTGCTTTTTACCCTACAATGAGCCCTTTCTCTGTTCATGCTGGAATATTGATAGGCTAGAACCTGCACAGGTCTTGTGTAGGTGCCGCAACTGCTATGAGTTCATGATCACAATGGCTGTATGTCCAAAAGTTATTGTTTCAGAGTAGCCCCTCCCTCCCTGTCCAGCTCTTCCATTCTTTTCACCACCTCTTCTGCATGAAGGAAATGATTTAAAGATGTAGTTAATAAGAAAAGAAGCGGAGATTTAAAACTTGGAAAATATTTAGCATTTCTGTATTATAAAAATGTGATAGTGTGTTTGGCAGAGAGTACCAGTAGTATGACCAAGTGGCCATATGATAAAATAAGTATAGATCAACCAGGTGCAGTTTACTAAGAATATTAAAGACTGTATCCAAAGGCATCGCAGATACTGTTGGTGTCACTCCCACTGATGAGCCAGAGTGCAGGGACCTTGGGGACATAATAATTTCAAAGGAGACATTTCAGGTTCCTGTGAATCTTCTGTGTTCACTGCACAGTGCTGCTCCACTTCTGTTTCACACCCTGTCTCTGCATCTTTTAGTCGTCTCAGGTGTGAGATGCCCCATGGGCATTGTCTGCCAGAGTCATGGAGACTGGAGGACTGCTTCTGAGATTCAAGATTTAGGACTTGCTTAGGACCTTTTTCTCCTTTTTTTTTTTTCCCAATGAGTGTTATATGCTAGTCCTACCATTGTATTTTAAGGTATGTTTTATATTATTGGTTCACGTTGGAGAACATTTTGTTTTCAGATACATTGAACATTGAATCTGCCTCTGATGTTAGATGACATGCTGAACCTCCGAATTGTTGTTGCAATGAGTTAAGATTAGAGATGGAATGAATGTATTTTGCATGTAAGGACATGAATTTTGGGAACCAGGAGCAGAATACTATGTTTTGAATACTTAATCTCTCCAAAATTCACATTAAAATCTAATACCCATTATGATGGTATTTGGTGATAGGACCTCAAAGAAGCTTTTAGATTGTGTGAGAGAGTACCTCATTAATGAGATTAATGCCTTTGTCAAACGATCCCCCTTCTAACAGCTGTATAGACCCTGCCATTATGTAAAGACATTGGTAAGAAGGCAACATCTGTGAACCAGAAAATAGCCCCTCACTAGGCAAAGAATCTGTCACTGCTTCAGTCTTGGCTTTCTCAGGCTCCAGAATGGTGAATTCTGTTTAAAGGCTACATAACCTGTAGCTTTTTCTTATGACAATGCAAATGTCTCATCACCTTTCGCAGGTAAAATTCACCCTTAAATCAGACAGGGAAAATTATACTCATAAGTCATCATTATGATGTCAGCCTTGACCAGGTCTTGGCTGATTTTCTCACTTCTTAGTCTGTATTCTTTGAAATACACCACTAAGGCCAGCCTATACTTAGGAGTTTGTGTGGGAGTTAAGCTTTACCTTCATGGGTGAGAGGTATCTGCATGTTTAATGGAATTCTTCGAAAGTAAAACTGTCCTTTCTTCCTACATGTTTGTTATTCAGTCATTCATTTGCTTTTTTTTAAAAAAAAAATTCTAAATATTTTTAAGCATTTGAAATTCTCAATAATCTTTATTTTACACACACACACACACACACACACACACCCTTTATAACTTTTTGTTCTACCATTGAAATATAAGACTTGGTTTCATGTTTATCTTTGTGTCCTCTGGGATTTAGTACAGTTTTATAGTAATTGTCAAATTAAATTTATATAAATGAATATATATTAGTTTCAACTAGAAAGTACCATTTCTTCAGTCAAATTACATAATGGTAATATAAGTTAAGATTAAAAGTAGATTTTGAAATAAATAAGAAACATATGCTTGATCACTTTTTTCTATGTATCAAAATGAGGAATACTGTGAAAATGGGTTATTACATGTGAGATCACTATATTTACAAATGCCTAATTACTTAAATATTTTTTTTAACCAAAGATATGAGCTGTTTTGCCTTTTTTTCCCTCCCCATTAGTTCACAAGAACAGAGTAAGGCTCCCTTTCCTACATCCTCTGGAAAGTTATCATCTGATGCGGTCACTCAGATAACAACAGAAAGTCCAGAAAAGACCATGTTTTCTTCTGAAATTTTTATTAATGTTGATGATTATGGACAGGAAGTTCTGGGCTCCATGGGTCAAAAGCCACCCAAGTTTGCCTCATCATCTTCAGTGCAAGAAATCACATCTTCTCATGGCAAAGACAGTAAGGGACTATAACTGAGTTTTACATCATAGCCACCCCTTTTATGTGTAGTTGTCTTTGAAATGTTACTGTTTTTCTCATCATTAAACCTCATTTTAATGTAAACATTATGCTACAAAGTTACTATGTTCAGTTTTTGTTTGCATACCTGTGAAAAGAATAGGATTTCCATCTTAATTTTGAAGGTGTTAACAAGAATATGTTGTAGTTCATGCTGTTTATGGCTGGCTGACATTGTCCTATGTTTTTTGTAAAAATACTATTAGTATGTAAGAACTATTTTTAGGGCAGGCATTTGGCTCATAGCAATATGACATATGAGACTTTTTATAGTGCACGGTGATGTTTTTCTTCATTGTGAAACAGTCACTCAGGTTGAACATTAATCCTACTGTATGGAAATGTGAACATATGTGTGCACATGTGCTCATGCACCCCCATATGTGTCAACATGAACACATACATACACAAATGAAAAAAATATTTCTATGGATGCTAGTGGATATAGCTCAATGATAATGTGTAACATACCTAACATACCTAACATGCACCAGGTCCTAGACCAGTCTTTAGTATTACCAAATATATATAAATTCACACATACTCTTACACACAGATATGGATTATTTTCTGTTGTTTAAAATAAAAAAAATTGTCTTTCTGTCTCAGGTTTGTGAGCCAGTTGGAGTTTGGCAGAGTTAGGTTTCAGGTGGCAAAAGTAATTTAGGTGTGCTTCCAAATGCCTGTTTCTTAGATTCAGGCTATGGGACAATTGCCGTCTTGCCAGGAATATGTTGCTTGTATGATGGTGGCAGAAACACAAGAGGAGAGACTCAACTGTGAAAAAATTTTAAACTTACATTTATATCAGAGTTCTTCATGTATGAATAGGCTGAAAATTAATATTCTATTATTATAAAACAGAAGAACTGAACTCTTAAACTTTTTATTTTACAATGAGTGTGTAAACAGAAGAAAAACATAGAATCTAATTAAACTTAACTTTAAATAGTCATACCTTGTCTTTTTTACATCTGTATATTTTCTTAATGTTCAAAATCATTTTTATAATAACTTTACTTTGAAATTGTTATACAAAAAGTGAAGTAGACTTCACTTTTCTAGTAGTAAAGTAAGCAGGGGCTTGGATTTTGTGTAAGATAAACTGCTTTATAGTTAGAGCCATCTACTTATGGAATAGATTGCTGAAAATGCACCCCCTCGTCCTGGTTAATCCTCATCCTGTTTTGATTTCCTTCCTGTTCCTAATCCTTCACAATATGTGTTACACTTGTGTAAGGTACTTGGCATGTATTAGAGTCGGTGCTACTTTCTTACTAACGGTTCTGATCTTTACTCCTCAGCCCAGCCTGTACTGTTGCCATATAAGCCATCGGGAAGTTCAATGATGTACTATGTTCCACAATTAAAAAAAGTTCCTTCAGATCTGGATTCCAAATCAGATACCACTGTTGAGAGCTCACATTCAGGTATTTTGCAAAACATTATTTAAGATTTTATTTTCAGAAATATAGAGTGTATTGGCTGGTTGATTGTGAAACCTTTTAGAGAAATTTGGAGGTTTTGATGCCTCAACCTCTGGTTGATTCATAAATGAGTTGTTTGATTTATAAGTGAGTTATTTTGTGTAAGAAAAAAAGAGAAGGCTAAAACTGAGTTGACAACTGCCTGGGTTGGTGTCAAAGTCCCTTTAGAATGAGCATAGCGCCCAAAGACATGAAGACTCACTGGTTTCAGCTGTTTAAGGCAGTCTTCATACAGACATTAGCTGGCCACTATGCAAATTGAGTAGAAACTTCAGTGGCCATACACAGTCAAGTGTAGTCTTTATAGTCTTGGTTCAGAAATTACTAAACACAAGGTGGGAGTAGAATCTAACTTTAACAGTTGCTATATTGTATTATTTAAATGTCCAAGTTTGCTATAAAAATATTAAGGAAAAACACAAGATATAGTGTGTTCCATACAAAAAAAAAGTGCCTGAGGAATCCCAGATGTTGGACTTACTAGACAAATACTAAACTAATTAAAATATGTTCAGTGATCTAACTTAATGGCATTTTGAGAACTAATGCCTTACCAGATAAATAACATTAAAAAGAAATAGAAATTGTAAAAAGGGGCCATATTATAATTCTGGACTTAAAAAGCACAGTAGGAAAAATTAATTTACTAGAGGAGCTCAACAGAAGATGATCAGGCAGAAGAAACAGTGAATCTAAAGATAGGTCATTGAGATGACTTCATGTGAGAACAGACAAAGAGAAAAAGGAACAAATACTAGAGTTCTGTGGGACACCATTAAGTTGTCACAAAGGCAGGAGTAAAAGTGTAAGATTAATGTTGTGCCTTTCCAGTGAGAAACACTGTACACGTAGAGGTGAAGGAAAAGCATTTTATTAAAGCACCTGCTGACTGGGGCTAAGATCTAAAGGAGAGTTGGCATTGAACAGAAGAATTTACTTCAATCATTCAATGTGCACTTCAGGCTTATGCATTCCCCAAACAGTCATGCTTAAATTTCTTTTGGGTCCCTGCCCCATGTTATGCTTAGAACAGTTTGAACACAGATAAGAGTATAAATCTGGCCACCCAGGCAGATAGATTTACACAGCAAAGTTATTACATATTGCCAGAATTATTTTAGGTACATCACTGTTCTTTTTCAAACAGTTGTTTCCCAGTGTCATCCTGCCCACCTGGCAGAATTGTGTCTTTCCTGATAAGAGCACAGGGTACTTCATGGCAGACCTGGACTTGATGGCTGTGATCCTATACTTTCTCCTTTTGAGCTTCCCTTTAGAGCAGTGGTTCTTAACCTTCCTAATACTATGACCCTTTAATATAGTTCCTCATGTTGTGGTGACTCCCCAACCATAAAACTATTTCATTGCTACTTCATAACTGTAATTTTGCTACTGTTATAAATTATAATATAAATATCTTATATTTAGGATATCTAAATATGCAGCCCTCATGAAAGTTCATTCAAATCCCAGGGGTTGCAACCCATAGGCTGTAGGGAGCCACTGCTCTATGTGGACTTGGCTGGCCTAGAACTCACAGAGATCTGCCTGCCTTTGCCTCCTGAGTCAGTATTAAAGGTGTGCACCACCATATCAGGCTTGCCTTTCCTGTATGGTTGTGAGCTGCCATGTGAGGCTTGATGATTAAAATAAAATAGGGCAATGACATAAAATGTAACATGATATTCAAAATATAAATAATGAAGAAGAAATAGAAAAATAATTTGAAATTCTTGTGCACTAAAGAATATCCTATCAGCAAGAAGATAATTCATAGAATACGAGGTTGTTTTGTTTTTATAGAGTCTTAATATGCCACTCTGGCTGGCCTGGAGCTTACTATGTAGATGGCCTAATCTCAGACTCACAGAGATCCTCCTGCTTTTGCCTCCCTAGTACTGGGATTAAAGGTGTGTTCCACCAATATGGGACAAGAGAAAATATTTGCAAACCATATGTTTGTCTATAAGGAATTAATATCCAGACAAATGTGAAGAACTTACAGTTCAACAACAAAAAACAAAATACTTTGATTTTTTTTGCACTTTGTTTTTTTTATTTATTGTGTATACAATATTCTGTCTGCATGCATGCCCGCAGGCCAGAAGAGGGCACCAGACCTCATTACAGATGGTTGTTAGCCACCATGTGGTTGCTGGGAATTGAACTCAGGACCTTTGGAAGATCAGGCAATGCTCTTATAACTGCTGAGCCATCTCTCCAGCCCCCCAAATACTTTGATTTATATATGCTCATGAAACCTAAATCTACATTAACCTACAACTGCACGAAAAGATACTTTGTATCAATCATCACAGGCAATTACAACCCAGAACAATATCAGGTCACATCACACTTGATAGAATCATTCCTAATTCCTTTAAATATAAAAGACTTGTCAATGAGGCTATGAAGAAATTAGAATCTTGCTGGGCGGTGGTGGCACACGCCTTTAATCCCAGCACTTGGGAAGCAGAGGCAGGAGGATCTCTGTGAGTTCGAGACCAGCCTGGTCTACAAGATCTAGTTCCAGTGCAGGCTCCAAAGCTACAGAGAAACCCTGTCTCGAAAAACCAAAAAAAAAAACAAAACAAACAAACAAAAAAAAAACCCCAGAAATTAGAATCTTTGTGCTAATGGGACTGTAAATGGCATAGCCACTGTGGAAAACAGCATGGCAATTTTTCAGAACTCCAAACACAATTTTTTGAGCAATTCTGCTTCTAAGTTTATGCTTCAAAGAAATGAAAACAGTATTTTAAACAATAATCTGTGTATCCATGCTCATAGATGGTGTGAGAAGTCCTTATGTATATGTGTTGCTTCTATTGGTTAATGAATAAAGCTGTTTTGGCCAGTGGCTTAGCAGAATAGAGCTAGGCAGGAAAACTAAATTGAATTCTGGGAGAAAGAAGGCAGAGTCAGTAAGAAGCCATATAGCCACCTGCAGGAGACAGACACGCCAGAACCTTGCCAGTAAGCCACAGCCACATGGCGATACACAGATTAATAGAAATGGGTTAATTTAAGATGTAAGAAACTAGCCAATAAGAAGATTGAACTAATAGGCCAAGCAGTGATTTAATTAATACAGTTTCTGTGTGATTATTTTGGGTCTGAGAAGCTGGGAATGAATGAGCAACTTCTGACTACAGATTGGCGCACCAACATGTGCCAGCTAAATCCACATAAAACCTGAGAGAGCTCAAAAAGGAATTCTAAACACAAAAGAACTAAGCACAGCTTGTTGGTAACCAGCAATTTTTTTAAAAGTATATTAAAGGGTTATTTATTTAAGAGTAGACTCACAGATCACAGTCCTCTGCATGAACGGGGAACAGGAACTGAATCCAGCAGCTGGAAAAAAGTGAGCGTGTGCTTCACATAGGCATTTATAGTATAAGAGGCCACGTCCGAGTGGGCTGGTATCTTAAAGGCTGCTGGCTGAGGAGTTCCTATAGCACCTCCCCCTTTTGTTTAAATAAGAGAGTTCTAAGCCTAATACAAACTATATACAATAAGAACAAATATCAAATAAAAATTAGAATTACAGCCAGGCAGTGGTGGTGCACGCCTTTAATCCCAGCACTCGGGAGGCAGAGGCAGGCGGATCTTTGTGAGTTCGAGACTACAAGAGCTAGTTCCAGTGCAGGCTCCAAAGCCACAGAGAAACCCTGTCTCGAAAAAAACAAAAAAAATAAAAAATTAGAATTACAATTAGCACAAACAATATGAAGCAAGAAACATATGCTAAATGTTTCAATAATTATCCTATCATAGTCTGTCTTATAGAAAGCTTGGCCAAGTCATACGAGGAAAGTAACTGCATCTATCTAGTCTTCAACCCCATCGAAGATGTGAGAAAATTACTTGAGTAAACAGGAAGTGCAATCAAGCAACTTTCCAAATGGGCAATAAATGACAGAGACAGTTGGCTACCTGGGCAATCACCCAAAGTCTCATTTGTAACTTTGGAGCAACCAACTTTGTCTAAGACCTAGAGGCAGGAAGGTTTTCAAAACTGTCTTACCCTGTCTTGGCAAAATTTGACAGTCTTTTTTCTTGTGTCCTGCTTGTCCTGTCTGGACACCGTGCATTTTGCCTGGTCAACCTCCGACTACACATAGAAGTAGTGTTCACAGTAGCCAAATGTGTACCTTATATGTCTGTCACCCATGAATGAATGAACACAGTAGGGAGTACTTATGATTCTTGGGATTTTGTAAAGTAACACCATTCTGATACATGCTACATTATTTGTTCTTTGAACTAGTGAGTATTAAAAGGAGTTAACATGTTCCAGCCAAATGCCATGCTAGGTTGTTACTTTGTTCCTCCACTCAGGCTGAACTGATTGTTTTCAACTGGTTGGTGAAAATCTATAATTTTGAAAGCTGGTGTCTTCAGGATCCTACTTCCTTACAGTTTGAGTTTGCTTGCATGTCATTAGCACAAGTGATTGCATTTTGATCTGCTTTGTTGAGTTCTGGTACAGGAACCTTTAACAGAAAGAAAGCAGAGTGGTGGCCAAACGTGGTTGACAGTAGATCATGCAGGGTTGTTAGCAATTTAAAAGCATTTGTGCTTTGCTACAGTAGGTAGCTATCATTTGATTTATATTTATAAATTTTTTCCAATTTCTCATATGGAGATGATAGCTTGTAAATGGGAAGTGGGAGATTCAGAACCAAAGCGTTAGTGGAGACAGCACTTATAAGAAAGGTTTGTAGTACAGGGAAAAGATTAGAGTGACATCATACAGAAGGAGTAAGGAGACATAGGCAGCTGTGTTTTAGGAAACAACTTCCTCTGGACTTGTTAAAATGCCAAGAGTGTAGGATAAGGCAATGGGAAGAAATGATTTTTAGTTTCCCACAGTGAACACTGGGTAAGTAGGAATGACATTTCCTAAGATGGAGATTAAGAAGCAGATGTGGGGAAGATGATGTAAGTATCTGCTTTGGGCGTGTGAATAGAAAGGTATTGTTATACAGCCACATAAAGATGGTAACGAGAAGAGGCTCTATTTGCATCATAGATGAATGCTTTTATGAAAATACACAAATGATCAAGAAGGGTCCAGATCTCTAATTACTATTCTGGAAGAAGTATGTTAACTCTTTCTGCCACAGATAGAAATCCATATCCACATGTATTTCAGCTCTGCACAAATGCTGGAAAATAAGAGCATACTCTCTGTTGTGTACATGTCTGTCTGCACTCTTCTCCAGCTGCCTCTCAGCCTCACTGACATTCTCTGCTCATTCACTGCAACTGAGAAATTCTCTGTTGTTCTTAACCCAACTGACCTGGTCCCCACTCTTCGGGGAAAAAGGGTAGTGGGCTGATTGTTCATGTTTTTTTTTTTTTGCTCCAGACATGTGCTCTGATTTGTAGAAAGATTGGTAAGAATAGCTACCAATTAGAGTTGTGTTGAACCACAATATATAGTAACTTGAAGTGTATAGAGAAGGGGCATCTATTTTTACTTTCTATTAAAATGGTATAAAAGGTATAAGAGCCAGGCGGTGGTGGTGCACACCTTTAATCCCAGCACTCAGGAGGCAGAGGCAGGCGGATCTTTGTGAGTTCGAGACCAGCCTGGTCTACAAGAGCTAGTTCCAGCGCAGGCTCCAAAGCCACAGAGAAACCCTGTCTCAAAAAACCAAAAAAAAAAAAAAAAAAAAGAATCCTTTACTGCTAAAATCTGAAGCATAAAAGAAAGAAAATTCTTGGAAGCATCTATTTATTTATTTGTCTATTTATTTGTTGGTTTTTTCAAAGCAGGGTCTTTCTATGCTACTCATTCATTGGGTTTTTTGTTTTGTTTTGTTTTCAAGACAGGGTCTTGTAACTGGCTGTCCTGAAACTTACTGTGTAGATCTGGCTGGCCATGAACTCAGAAATTCACCTGCCTCTGCCTTCCAAGTACTGGGATTAAAGGCATATGCCACTATGCCTTGCTTAAGCATTTATTTTTTTTTTTTACCAACCATTCCTTGGTAGTTATAGTACACCTAGGAAGAGTAAGGTCTGTTTGTGGAGGAACTGTAGCACTGGAGACTTGGTAGAAGAAAGGATAATAGAACTTGCCAGAGAGTTAAGCGGCAAGGGACAGAAAGTGATAGATAACCAGGTAAGATGAGAAGATTCATGTCATCTGTAGACTTGATCTAGAAGACTTGGTGGGAAACTTGCAGGCTGTTTGAAATCAGTGAGGCTGGTACTATCTCAGTCATAACTATCATAAACATACTATCACTATAACAGCTATATATTAATTATGCAAGTATTAGGGGCTTAGGAAATATACAAAGTGTGGGATCCTGGTCTAGAAAGACAGTTTTATAGAAGTTTGTAGTTACTATAAGCCTTTACATGACCAGATATGGTTTTTGCCTATAGATGTGATATAACAGATTAGTTTCTGTTTGTCAACTTTTAAAAAAGATTTATTTATTTATTTATTTATTTATTAAATACACAGTCTTTAGCCTACATGTGTACCTGCAGACCAGAAGAGGGCACCAGATCTCATTATAGATAGTTGTGAGTCACCATGTGGTTGCTGGGAATTAAACTCTGAACTAAGGACCTCCAGAAGAGCAGGCAGTGTTCTTAACCTCTGAGCCATCTCTCTAGCCCCTCTGTTTGTCATTGTATATAGGAATGTTGAAATACATTTAAAAGAAAGTTTAATTCTTTCAAATCTTTGTTACATAAATTTTTCCTTTCAGTTTTTTTCTTTTGTCTGTTTTTACTTTTTTTTTAATTTTTATGGTGCTGGGGATTGAATTCAGCCTCACATAGGCTATACATATATATGCTCTTTTCTCTGATCTACATGACTAGCTCTCTTTCAGTGTTTTGTGTTGTAGAAGTCTAGCAGGGTCACTGTATCTAGGGTAAATCATTAGAGTGACTAGCTGTTTTCTAGAAGTAATTTGACCTTGAAAAATCATTGTGGAAAATGATTGTTTTTTGTGATTTGTGAAATTGTTTTTCTAAAGGGGTCATTACAGCCTTTGCAGCCTTTGGTCACAAGATGCTCTGACACACCTGGAGCTCTTGGATTATTGTGTATTGCAGACAGTACACAATAAGGACTAAAGTACCAGGGACATGTGATGCTTTCCTTTAGAGAGACTTAAATTAGAATAGGGACCTTGGTATGAGGAAATACTTTACCTGGAAAAACAACTTTGTAAAAATCAATAAATACACCTTTGTACAATAGTTCAAGGTTCAGTTCATCAGAGGCTGGACCTTCCTGCTGCTACAAAGGCCTTAAATTTTCATCCTTGAGTGACCTCTTTCTTCATTTGATTCATGCAACATAGAACATCCCAACATTAGACAAATCTTCCCGAATCAAAGCTTATAAATTACTTCATGATTAAAAAAATCTTCATTGATATTTCATTTTATATACAGTAGACTTGGTATGGTCTTGGGGATTAGGATTCCATATGCTGTTGTTATGTTTAAATAGTACTCTTCTTAATGTATCCCATTTGTCCAGCCTGACCAGTTTGTTCCTATACATGCCTTGTGTGTGTTTGTGAGGTAACTGCTATCTAATGTGCCTTTTTCCTTTAATCAATACCAGAAGCCACCCCCCTGTCATTTTTCTTCTTTCAGCAGCTTTCCTGAGCTGGTAGTAGTCCCCAGAACTAATCACTAATCTCTGTCCTTTTTTTTTTTTTTATGTCTGATGTGATTTTCTTCCTTGCCTGATAATTTTGCAATTTATTCTACATGCCTCTGAGTTTCAGTTTAACTGATGGTCTAATTAGCCTGCAACATCCCTGTCATGGTGTTCTTTTCATAGAGGTGGTCTAAGGAAACAAAAAGTTTTTCTTAATCGCAAGACTATTTTAGTGTTAATTGTGTAATATTTTCTCATTTTTTTGTAGGATCCAATGATGCTATTGCTCCAGACTTTCCACCTCAAGTGCTAGGCACAAGAGATGATGACCTTTCAGCCACTGTGAACATTAAGCATACAGAAGGGATCTATAGTAAGAGGGCCGCAACAAAGGGGAAAAAGTCCCCTCAGAAAGATAATGCAGGTAATGGGTGACCTTGCCTGTTTTATAGCTTGTTTCCTGAACCTTTTTATTTGAAGTGAGACTATTGACTTTATTCATTTTCTGGTTTGTTATGGAAACTTTGTCCTACACTAAGTATATATGCAAAGTTAAATGTTAGAATATTTAAAGTGCTTCAGAGTGATTGGAAAACTTTAAACTTCATTTAAGACAAGCTTATTCTGAATACTAAATAGAAAATCTTGATTAAAATTCTCATGAATTTGTCTCTGCCAAATGTTGCAGAGTGGCACTTCTGGCAGGATTTGACAAGGAGTTAAGAGTTCACATGATGCTTTATTTTGCTACCAACCTGTGAAAATTCAATTTTTGGGCTTGTGTGTGTGTGTGGGAGATCAGAATTACCCTTAGCTCACATTTCTCTGTGACACT
Source organism: Dicrostonyx torquatus (assembly GCA_028555095.1). Taxonomy (NCBI): domain Eukaryota; kingdom Metazoa; phylum Chordata; class Mammalia; order Rodentia; family Cricetidae; genus Dicrostonyx; species Dicrostonyx torquatus. The sequence goes on along the minus strand of JAQHUG010000548.1, from coordinate 152,734 downwards.
GGTCGCCTTCAGCTGAGCCCTGGCCGTGTTCTGTAGACAGGACATCCACTCTCATGTCCGCATCAGGCTTCTATCAGTCCTTTCAAATCCCACCAACTTCATTCAGACACTTGGTTTCTTGGGTCAAACTGTTGAATTTTCAACTTTTTCTCTAGATAGAGGGCAGCCATTTTCTGAAAGTATAATATATTTAAAATTGCGGAAGATTACTAGTTCCAGTGAGATGCTGTTTCAGAAAAAAATAACCAAAACATAGCAACATAGATTAATAGGTAAGTAGATGAACTGATAGGTAGATCTTCTATAAGAAATGGAAGAGTATCCCTTCTTAATTTTTAGAAAAGGAAAAATTTCATTAAACTGGATTCCTCTCCAAAAATCAAAACAGAAAGTAAAACTGGCAATGTTAAAGTAAAAAAAAAAAATCAATAAAATGTGAACAGTAAATAAAGGCAAATCAGAGTGGAAGTAAATATTACAGTGTGCACATTCCACAAAATAGATTCTGAATGTATAAAGAAGTAGTGTGAAGAAGATATTCTGCTCAGTAGAAATTGAACAAAAGAGACTATGTAATACCCAATAACTGCATATAAAATTTTTATTTTTATTTTATTTTTATTTTGTTGATAATCTGGGGATACAAATTAAAACAGCAGTAACTTTCTGTACTCATTAGAATGGCTGAAATGAAAAACGCTGTGCTGTGGATAATAAGAACTTATTCACTGCCAGTCAGAGTATAAATTAATATCCTGACAGTGTATGTGTGTTGCTGTGTTTTGAATTCAGGTCTTACATAGGCTAAACATGCATTCTATCATTGAGCTATACCCTTAGTCCCACATGTATTCTTCAATCTATTTGTAGTAGTTTCAAGCTAGAAACCACTCAAGTGGCCAATATTTCTTTAATAAAATAGATAACTTGTGGTATTAACACTATTGAATACTTACAGACAAGGAGAAAAGGGTAAGTGTATGTAACAACACATAATGAACTTTATAAACATAGTCTGAATGAAAGAAGAAAAACATATTTTGTATTCATTTATACACAGTTCAGGCATTTCTGATGAATTTGTTGTATTTAAATTCAGGTATTGCACACTCTGGTTTCTCTTCAGTTTTTATGAATCTTAAAATCAAGTGTTGAATAAAATGGGAAGAAAGAATGAGTAATAGGCTGCTATTCAGATTTTATTTCTTGATCTGTATAAGGTTATACACATATTGTTCGATAATTAGTGATAGTGCTGCATTTTTATACAAATGTTTGCTATGACAGTTAAAATCTTTTTAAAAAGATGTGTAAAAGATAAGGTTATTAAAAATGAGCCTAAAGTATATACAAGAGTACTATAGAGAAAATTCTAAAATTGGAATTTATGAAGGAAGTCCTACATAATTAGAGAATTAAACATAATAGTAATAAAAGTTTTCAGTTATCATTAAATTAATCTCTGGTCTCAATAAGAGAGCTTGCTTTACCAGCATCACAGTTTTATATGTAGCTTGCTAAATATTGTTTGCAAAAGATTAAAAACAGAAATGTAGGAGGCAACCATATTGGTAAGACTTTATGGGTATGGTGTCTGACATTTCTAGGAGACAGAATCTCAGAACAAATGTCCTGTTTCTCTGACTCGTAAAATCCCTTTTCCCATTCTTCTACAGTGATCCCTGAGTCTTAGGTGTAGGAATTGAGTTATAGATGGTCAGTTGGGTCTGAGCTATACAACTGCATTTTGATCAGTTGTGATTTTCTCTAAATGTGCTTTGTCTATTATAAAGAGAAGTTTTCTTTATAAGGGGTAAAAAGTATACTTACCTATGCATTTAGTAAAGATAATAATAGACATACTATCATGGAAGGAAAGCTTATGAGGCCTTAACTCTAGACAAAGAACTATAGGAAACTAAGGATTGTTGAGAACTGGAGAAAAACCTTCCTTGAGGAAGAGCACACCAATTGGCTATCCAACACCAAATAGTCAGCCCTGAAAACATACTTACAAGGAACATAAGACTGATCATGTTGCATTTATATATTTAGGAATACATACATAAATAAATACATACATTAATACATACGCACATACTGCTGCTGCCATGAATTTGAAAAAAGCAAGAGTTACAGGAGAAGGTTTGGAGAGAAGGAAGGGGGAAATGTAATGACATTTCAATTGTTTTTTAATAAATAAAGCTTGCCTGGGGATTAGGAAAGTAAAACAGCCACACTGGTCAGCCTTACAGCCAAGCAGTGGTAACATATACCTTTAATCTCAGTAGCCACACTAGTTGCCAGAGAAACCAGGCAGTGCATGTCTTTAATTTCAGCCCTAGAGAAGATTATAAAATGGGAGGAGATAGCACTCAGACACAGTTTCATTCTGAGATTCCTAGAGGTAGGATCGGCATTTCGGACTGAGGTTAAGGTAAGGGCCAGTGGCTGGCTGCTTTGTTTTTAGGGCCTTTGTATTGAACCCCAGTTTCTTTCTTTCTTTTCCCTCCCTTCCTTCCTTCCTTCCTTCCTTCCTTCCTTCCTTCCTTCCTTCCTTCCTTCCTTCCTTTCCTCCCTCCCTCCCTCCCTCCCTCTTTCTTTTCTTTTCTTTCTTTTTCCAGACAGGGTTTCTTTGTGGCTTTGGAGCCTGTCCTGGAACTAGCTCTTGTAGAACAGGCTGACCTCAAACTCACAGAGATCCGCTTGCCTCTGCCTCCCGAGTGCTGGGATTAAAGGCATGTTCCACCACTGCCCGGCAAACCCCAGTTTCCTGGATGTTTTATTAATCATGCTTTAGGGAAATGTTATAATTATAATCTCTAAAATTAAATTATTTTTTAAAAATAAAAAAATAAAGCATAATGTGACCCACAAACAAACAATTTGGGAACTTTAAAGAGAGATGGTGTGCCTGTCACGGTAGTGCTTAGAAAACTGATAGCATATGTAAGAAAAGTCAGGTAAATCCTGTCTGCACACTGAACAAAAATATATGATAGCCATATTCAATAAAATAAGTAAAATTTAAAATTTATACCCCTATGTCTCTGAAATAATTCAGAATTTCATCCTTTCTTTGAGCTAGGGTCTTAGGCTTTCTATTGTTGTGAGGAGACACTTTGACTACAACAACTCTTATAAAGGCAAACATTTAATTGGGGCTGGCTTACAGTTTCAGAGGATTAGTCCATTATCTTCATGGTGGCATGCAGGCAGACATGGTGCTGGTGAAGGAGCACTGCATCTTGATCTGCAGGCACTAGATGCACCTGTGTGCTGCCCTGAGTGTAGCTTAAGCATAGGAGACCTCAAAGACCCACAGTGACACACTTCCTCCAATGAGGCCACACCCACTCCAACAAAGCCACATCTCCTAATAATGTTCCTTCTTATGGGGGCCATTTCCTTTAAAACCACCACACTGTTTCATGTATCTTAGGCCAATTTTGAACTTGTTATGTAGCTCATCTTAACTGCTACTCTCTGGCTTGCCTTCCATTCCACCACTCCATACAGGTATCACAGACATTTGCCACCATTCTCAGTTTTTGTTTTTGTTTGTTTGGTTTTGGTTTTTGGTTTTTCCAGACAGGGTTTCTCCGTATCTTTGGAGGCTGTCTTGGAACTTGCTCTGTAGACCAGGCTGGCCTTTAACTCATAGAGATCTGCCTGTCTCTGCCTCCTGAGTGCAGGCATTAAAGACTACCACTATGTGGCCACAAGTCCCAGTTTATGTGGCACAGTCCGCAGTCTAGAAGTGACATAAAACATGGATTCCGGGAGGGGGTGCTGATGAAGTTATAAACATGACAAACTTGGCACATGAAAGATGTTATAAGCTGTTAAAGGATACAGATTTAAAAAAAAAAAGATGTTTGGAACTTGTAAAATCAGTGGAAATTGTTACTGGAATGCTCACTGTACTGCTTTTCAACATAAAAAATAAACAGAAATAGTCATATGTTGATCAATAGATGAGTTGATGGGTTAAGACAGAAGAATACTGCATATATTGACTATTATGACTAATCTCAGACATATTAAATGTGAAGGTATGCTCTAAGGTTATAGATTGTTGAAACTATTTTTTTTATTAATGCAACATGCTAAAGATATTGAGAGATACTCAAGTCCAGTATAAAGGGTGCTACTAAGAAGGGAATAAAGTCAGGGAACCATATTTGTAATGTTTTATTTTTTAAGTCAAGTTTTAAATACATTTTTAGGCTTCTAATATGTCTAAATTATTAAAGATTCTAGAGAATTAGATGAAAAAAATAGGATTGAAGTAATAGCATTAAGGAAAAATAAAACAATTGATTTGAAAGAAAAGAGATTTCTGGGTAAGTAAAGCCAAGGCTGATTCTTTGTTGTGTGTTTCATTGTTTATTACATTGTTCTGATTTCTTTCTTGAAAAATATGGATAGTTAGAGGTAAGAGAAGATATATGACCAAGGAGGGAAAAAGAGAACTTAAGGTATCAGACAAGCTTAAAAGTTTTAACTACATGAGATTTAGAGAATGCTGTATATAAAATCTAGATTGTATAAGTATTTTTCTTGGCTATATGGTATATTAATTAACTCCACAATTAGTAAAAACTTTGAAAAGACCAAAGAACTCCAAGGGATTGTTTAAACCTGCATTTTTACTTTGAAAGCCATAATTGATTTGAAAGAAAGGAGATTATGGTTTCATGTTGTGCATTGAAAGATATGGCAAACTTTCTAATTCATATTACAGTCTTCCAAACTAGAGCCTAGAGTCTTTACCCCTCATTTATACTTGTGGGTGGCTGTGTGTTAAGGAGGGACAGGAAATTTGCTTGCCTTTTGTTTATTATCTTCTTCTCTCTGGAATCAATGTTTTTATCCAGAGGCCCCAGTTCAAGTGCCTGTCATTGGGGATCAGAATGCCTCAGACGAAAAACAGAAAGAGATCATCAGTAGACAGGTTGTGACCAAGATGGCATGGCCTGAAGAAAGAAGTTCCTTGCAGGACACTGCAGGTAGCTGAACTGGATTTTTTGGGCCCTGGTTTCCTTTGTTCTCCTGCAAAGAAGGTTGCTTGAAAATCACAAGCCACTCAAGCAGCCGTGTGCTCTCCAGTCTCTCTCTGCTGTCTCAAGGCCTCCTTCCCGCTTCCTCACATAAAGCAGCTGAGGGTTCTAACTACTGTTTTGGTTGACTTTGGTATGGATAAAGTTGATATTTTAAAACTTTTGGAGAAACTGGGCGGTGGTGGCACATGCCTTTAATCCCAGCACTCGGGAGGCAGAGGCAGGCGGATCTCTGTGAGTTTGAGACCAGCCTGGTCTACAAGAGCTAGTTCCAGGTCAGGTTTCAAAGCTGCAGAGAAACCCTGTCTTGAAAAAACAACAAAAACAAAACAAAGCAAAAAAAAAACCCAACTTTTGGAGATATATATGCAGAACTTTTGAATCTTATTGTCAGAAATTGACTTACCAGGAGCTTTTCCCTTTTGCAGTAGTTCATTTCACTATCACATTATGCTTTCCACATAAAATATATGTAAGGCTTGATAAGGGTTTTTTGTTTGTTTTGTTACCATAATCCTTATTCATGTTCTTGTGTTTGTTCTTTATTGGTCATAGAATTAATCCTCTATCTGGTAGAACTATTGCATTTCCCCCTAATTTCTGGTGTTTCGCCTTACATAGTTTGTTAATTGTTGCCATATGATTCATTTTGAATACAAACTTTCTTCCTCTTATTCTCTCCTCCTTTCTTACTTTGCATAGTTTCCAAGTTATTATTATGAAGTATTACCATGTTTAGATTATGCCTGTATCTTGAATTTCTATAGCTCCTTTTAATTTTTTCTACACTTTAGAATATTTTAAAACTAAATAGCATTGATACCAGTTGTTGAATTTATTAAACTATGCTATGTTGGAGGAGGCTGCTTGTTGATTTCCAGCTGCTCAGCCCCCAAATAATCACACAGAAACTATATTATTTAAATCACTGCTTGGCCCATTAGCTCTAGCTTCTTATTGGTTAACTCTTACATCTTAATTTAACCCATCTCCAGTAATCTGTGCATCACCACGAGGTCATGGCCTACCAGCAAAGTTTCAGAACGTCTGTCTCCAGGGACTCCATGGCTTCTCTCTGATTCCGCCTCCTTTCTTCCAGCATTTAGTTTAGTTTTCCATGCCTACCTCTACTTTTTTGCCCTATTATAGGCCAAAGACAGTTTCTTTAACCAATGTATTCACAACATACAGAGGGGAATCCCACATCATTGCTATACATTTTAACTGAGTTAAAATAGTCTCTAATATAGGTTATATAATATTTTATAAACATAGTCTCATATCATTGTTGTGCAAAAGTGGTTTACTCTTTAGATATTCAACTTGTTTACTTTGAAAGTTATTTTACTTCAATAGGATTATGCTGAAATTATAGTAGCATGTTTAACTTAGTATTTGGTTTGGCTCTAAGAGATAAAAACCCAAAATGTAACAGAGTTCAAAACAGACAAGAAAGCATTTCTTATAAAAATCCAGAGCTCAGGAAGCAATGCTCTTTCTTCCTCAATTGTTGACCTTTCTGGCCTTCATTCTCAAGTTGTACCTATCAGCTGGCACTTCACCCAGCAGGAAGAAAGGGAAAAGAGAAAAGCCTGTTCTTTCTTGTGGGAGCTTCTTAGATGTTACACTTCCCTTCCATCCTAGAGGTCAGCCTGAGTCATGTGCTCACATAACTGGCATTTCCAAGGAGTCTGAGCCTTTATTCTGGTAACATGCTCCCAATTTACTCAGGAGATCTTATCTTTTTCTACTTCCCATGTAGAGTAGATCCATGTATGTCTCTCTTAGGGTCCTCTTTGTTGTCTAGGTTCTCTGGGATTGTGAATTGTAGGCTGGTTTTTCTTTGTTTTATGTCTAAAAACCACTTACAAGTGAGTACATATGATACTTGTCTTTCTGGGTTTGGGTTACCTTACTTAATATGATGTTTTCTAGATCTATTTATTTGCTCACAATTCAAGTTGTCTTTTTTTTTTTTTTTTTTTTTTTTTTTTGGTTTTTCAAGACAGGATTTCTCTGTGGCTTTGGAGCCTGAGCTGGAACTAGCTCTTGTAGACCAGGCTGGTCTCAAACTCACAAAGATCCGCCTGCCTCTGCCTCCCGAGTGCTGGGATTAAAGGCGTGCGCCACCACCGCCTGGCTCATTATTTTTTTTTTCTGCTGTGTGTACTCCATTGTGTAAATGTACCTCATTTCTTTGGTCGAGGGTCATTTAGGTTGTTTCCAAGTTCTGGCTATTACAAATAACGCTGCTGTGAACATTGCTGAGCACATGACCTTGTGGTACAATTGCATGCTCAGCTATTTTAGAGGAAAAAGAAAATATGTATTGGATGACAGCTGGAATTTATGCTCTAATTATGAACTAGAGACATATTTTAGAACATAAAGCACTTCTCTTTTTTACATACTGTTTTTCTTAAGACTGTAGAGTTGCATTCAGGGAAACACTCCAAAATTTTACCACTTTTTTACTCTTGCTAAATGAATGTTTCTGAAACCATCTTGATTTTTTTTTTCATCTCCTGATACACTTTAGTTTTCATTGTCCTTTGGAATAAAACCTAAGCTCTTTCAGCAGTCTTCTAGAATGTTAGGACCAGCTCCAAAAAGCTTCCCTGCTCTAGTTTTACCCTCTTTTCATTATAAACACTGTAATCTGTGGGTATTTAGTGGCTTTCCTGATTCCAGTCTTTTTTATGCAGCTCCTTTGCTTTCAGCGACTTTATTTCTACTTCAAAATATTCTCCATCTTCATAGACCCGAGTCAATTGTTCTTCTATGGTATTGTTTGCTAGAATTACCTTTCTCTTTGTTTGCTTTCTTAATACTTGTTCATCTGCTTCTTTCTTATGAAATTTTTTGTTTTTAAAACGGAAAGCATACATTTTTAATTGATTTAATTTTAAGTGTATGAGTGTTTTGCCTGTGTGTATATGTGTGCCTCTTGAATTCCTGGTGCCCATAGAGATTAGAAGAGTGTGTCAGATCCCCTTGGAGTTACTACATACAGGTTATCTGAAGCCACCTTGTGGTCTAGAAAGTGAAACACGTCCTCTGCAAGAGCAACAAGTACTTTTAACAGCTGAGCCATCTTTCCAGCGCCTTATAGTGCTTCTGTAGCTCTCTATATGAATGTTTATATATGTGTGCTTTTTTGCTCCAGTTTACATTTTTCTAAACATTGTGGTATAGGTACTTGTGTTTTGCAATACCACTAGCAATGACTTTCACATATTAGATGGTTAGAGGTTTTTTTGGTTCAACTTCTTTTATGTATTAATGTGTTTATTTTGTTCTCTTAGGTTCCAGTGATACCATTGTACAAGCCAGAAAAACTGAAAACCTCTCCGATACTAAATCCATCATACAGAAAGAGGAGATCCATGTTAAAAGGGCCATCCCTCAGGAACTCTGCCAAGAGAAAGAAGGATCCTTAGAGATAGATATTTCAGGTAATGAAGTACATGTCAGTGTGTGCATCTAAAGGCTAATATCTCTGTGTTTCTGGTCCATTCTGTTGAAAATAAGAACTTTTCTGTTTTACTTATAAATATCATTTCAATATTGCTCTGTCTATATGGATATGTGTATAGATTTGTAAAATAAATGTTAATTCTAGGAAAATATATATAGAAGCAGTATATAAGTAAATACATTTAGCCTTCCATACCCAATTCCATCAACTATGTGTAGAAGACATTTGAGAAAAATCTTGTTCTTGTTGACCGTGCATTGACCTCTTTTTTTATCATTACTCTGCAGAGACAGCACAGGATAATGACTGTTGACTTAGCCCTTACCTTGTTTCTGGTGTTAAAGTAATCTGGTGATAATTTACAGTGTAGAGCTACTGATGCACATCCATATGGACAGGTCTATGCAGTCCTCTCCCTGTTTTACTTAAAACACTTGGCATCTACAAATTTTGGCATCTGTGAGAAGTCCAGGAACCATTCCACCAGATACTGAGGAATGACTACCTCTAAGTCTAATGATGTTAGAAGTACAGTATCATGTCTTAGTATTGAAACATGGAAACCTGAAATTACTCTAGAATCCTGAGAAAGATAACATCAATAAATAATAGTAAAAAGCTAAATTAAATGAATTATATTTGTCTTTGGCCCTGATAATTACTATGACAAAAAAGAGGAGCTTGCAGAACATAAACCATTACTATTCTGCTATCAAATTTTACCTGTTAGAAGATAAGAGTTGCCATGTAAGAGAAAGGAGCAAAGAATTGAGTCTACTAACTATATGCTGAAAAGAGTTTCCATTAGCTCCTCACATTTAGAATATATAAAATAATTTCTCCCAAGGATACAAGTATTGTGCAGTGGGAAAAGGATAACCTTTTAAACCGATAGTGTAGAAAAACTGGATAATGATATTAGAAGAATGAAGTTACATAATTACTTTACATATAAATCACATCCAAAAGAATTAGACACATAAACAGAATCTGAATGCCTAAAACTAGTAGAAGACGTAAGAGTAAGGCTTCAGGAAGCTGTATTTGGTAATCTGATAGGACTGCAAAAGCATATATGCAAATGAAAGTATCAAATGAAACTCTGATAAAACAATTTAAAAACTTACTCACCTGGAAACAAGTAAGAACATAAATAGACTATCAACAGAATTGGGGAAATACTCCCAAATTATTTGTCTGTTGAGAGTTAAACCTAGAATGTATAAGGAGCATGTGTACCTTGAAAACAAAAACAAACCCCACTTAAAAATGGACAAGAAGTTAAACATATAGTTCTCCAAAGAAAATATGTTTGACCCAAGTGAATATGAAATGACATTCAACTAATTTAAGAGAAATTCAGTTCAAAACCACAAAGAACAGTTCATGCCCATCAGAATGGCTACAATTAATGGGATGCTACCACAAAAAAAAAAAAATACTAACTGTTGGGGAGAATACAGAAAAGTTGGAATTAATGCACCATCTGCAGGCATGTAAAATGGTGCAGTTGTTCTGGAAAACAATGTTATTTCCCTCAAAAAATTAAAGAATTATCATATGATGTAGTAGTCTCACTTTGGGGCACACATTCAAGAAAATTCAGAGCAAGACCTCAAATTTCACAACATGTTTAGCAGTATTATTTGTTATAACCAAGAGGGAGAAGTAATCCAGCTGTCCATCCAACTGTCCAAAGTGAATTTTTTGTCAGTGAAGAGCTTTTATAGAGTAGTCTTAATTTGGTTTTCTGTTGTTGTGAAGAGTCACCATGACCATGGCAACTTTTATAAAGGGAAACATTTGAGGCTGGCTTACAGTTCAGAAGTTTAGTCCATTCTGTCATGGTGGGAAACATGGAAGCTTGCAGACAGACATGGCGCAAGAGGAGTAAGCAGAGAGTTCTACCATCTTGATCCGCAGACAGCAGAAGACTGCCACACTGGGTAAAGGTTGAGCATCTGAAACCTCAAAGCCTCTACAGTGACATACTTCTTCCAATAAATCTGACCTTCCTAATTGTGCCAATCCCAATGGGCCAAGTGTAGTAGGAGCCTGCTTGTTGGTTCCCGGCCTCCTGGCTAGCTTAGACCCGAAATAATCACACAGAAACTGTATTAATTAAATCACTGCTTGGCCCCTTAGCTCTAGCTTCTTATTGGCTAACTCTTACATTTTAATTTAACCCATTTCTATGAATCTGTGTATCGCCATGTGGCAGTCGCATACAGGCAAGGTTTTGGCATATCTGACTCTGGTGGTGGCTCCGTGGCTTCTCTCTGACTGCACCCTCCTTTCTCCCAGCATTCAGTTTAGTTTTCCTTACCTACCTAAGTTCTGCCCTGCTATATTAATGGTAATCACAGCATATAGAGGAAAATCCCATATCAGCCAAGCATTCAAATACATAAATTTGTGAGGTGCCTTATCTGTTCAAACCACCACTGTGATACATGCCTATAATTAAAACACTCAGGAAGCCAAAGCAGGAGGATTACAAATTATTGGCCACTATGGTCAACATAGTCTTTATAGAATACATAACTAGATGTTGTCAAACAAAACAACAAAAAGAAAGTGTTATATTTAAAGATGGCTATTATGAAGCCTTCATGAGGAAATTATGTCACATGCTACACAATAGATGAACCTTAGAAGGACATATACTAAGCAAAATAGCCCAGTCACAAAGACACAAATTTTTTTTTTATTCTACTAATATGGAATATCTCAAGTAGACAAAAATCATAGAAACAGAATGTAGAAAGGTGATTGCTAAGTGCTAGGATTAGGAGGAGGATGGACAGAGAATAGTGTTGTTCAAATAGACATTGATCTTTTAATTTTCTTATCTTAGCATCCCAAGTCCCTGGAATTATTTTTGTAATGACTCCTGGCTTATTTTTGTAATAATATTCTTTGGAACACAGTTTTTAATTGTGATAAATGTGGATATTCATTTATCATAACACTAGCTGTTAAAAATATTTCCTCATCCTGAAAACTTTTTTACCAAAAATCAACTGATTATATATAATTTTATCTCAGGGCTGTCAATAGTATCTGTTGATCTATACTTTGATCATGTGATAATACTAATATGTCTTGATTACTGTTGACTTATGGTAAGATTTGACCTAGGCATGTATTTGGCCTTCAACTTTGCTTTTCATAATTGTGTTGTCTCCTTTAGGTTTCCTTAAATTACATACAAATTTTAGAATTATTTTGTCAGTTTCTACAAAAGAACAAACTGGGATTCTGATAGGCATTGCTCTGGACCTATAGAGCAATCTGAAGAGTGTTACTGTTTGATGGTTTTTTCTCTACAAATCCATTTATTTAGATTTTTAATTTTATAGCAATACTTTGTAGTGTTCAGACTATGGGTTTTGCAATTCTTTTATTAGATTCTTTTCTGGTGTCTTATTTTTATGCTATTGTGACTTTAAAAATGTAGTTTGAAGTGTAAATCTAAGAGTAGATATTGACACTGAAATGACAGTAAAAATCATGAGGAGAAGTGTGATCTTGAATGGGAATTTTGGGTATGAACATCATGCTATCTAGATAGAATTCACTGTTTGAGGAGACCATTGGTCACGTCAGAGCTGTTATAATCCAGTGGTATGGCTAAACTTCGGAGTAATTAGAAGAGAGAATTGGTTTGGAAATGAGTTAGAGAACAGGAATATACATATTTGCTATCTTAGCAACTTGATTGTGAAGAGGAACAGAGGAATGAGCCAGCACAAGGGTTTTCTGAATGCTTCTGCCATGATCTTGAAAAGTCCATCAATCAAGGACTGAATCAAGGGATGAAGTTTTAATGTGCAGTTCAGAGAGACACGTTCTAGCAAACTGTAAGAGATGATTGCATTAAACAGTACCTATTTTGATGTGGAATGATGATTGTTCAAATATGAGGCTTTTTTTTTTTTACAAGTTTTTTTTACTCTACCCACTTAATGCTGATGGTAAAATTCCAGAGTTTTTAGCTGGAGATATCCTTTTAGATCTTATTAACAAGGTGATTTTTTTTTTTTAAAGAAAGAACACATGGGCTGAGAGATGGCTCAGTGGTTAAGAGCATTGCCTGCTCTTCCCAAGGTCCTGAGTTCAATTCCCAGCAACCACAGGGTGGCTCACAACCATCTGTAATGAGATCTGGTGCCCTCTTCTGGCCTGCAGGCATATACACACAGACAGAATATTGTATACATAATAAATAAATAAATAAATAAATAAATATTTTTTTAAAAAAGAAAGAACACATACGAAAAGTAGCCTGTAAAGAACTGGTCATGAATGTATAAGGGAACTAATTATAGTTTGGAGAATTACAGGACACACAACTTTGTTACATGACAGAAGAATTCCATCCAGATTTGTTTTATTGTTGTTTTGTTTTTGAGACAAGGTAGCCTTGACTGGCCTAGAACTCACTGTGCATACCAGGCTAGCCTTGAACTCACAGAGGTCCATTGATTTCAGTACTCTCTAGTGCTCTTGTTTTTTGTTTTTGAGACCTTTGTCTCAAAACCATATAAAACCATATTAGTTCAGGCTGACCTTGAACTGGTTGTATAACAGGTTAACCTGGAACTCTTGATCCTGCTGTCTCTGTGTTTTGAGTACTGGGAGTATAAATGAAGTTTATGACATGTTGGGAATTGAACCCAGGACTTTGTGCATGCTAGGCAAGTACTCTTTCATCTGAGATCCAGCCCAGAATTCACATATTTTGATTCACGCCAGTCTGGTTGCTAAGCACATATTCTGTGTCTTAAGAAAACATAGAATTTATAAAAGGAATACAAATATTTCTAAATTCTTTGGAAATCTTTTTTTCCTCTTTGTTCTTTTCAGAGTCTGAATGCCGTTCTGCATTTGAAAACACCACACACTCTGTCTTCAGGTCAGCCAAGTTTTATTTTCATCATCCTGTGCACCTGCCCCACGAGCAAGATTTCTGCCCAGAGTCTTTAGGAAGGAGTGTTTTCATGCAGCATTCTTGGAAGGATTTCTTTCACCATCATTCAGAGCACAGCTGCCTTCCTCCCCCTGGCACAAGTACAGACAAGACCAAGATGGATTACACCAGAATTAAGAGCCTCAGCATCAATTTGAATTTGGGAGACAATGAGAAGACAAATACTGTCAAGAATCAGGCCAGAGACCCAAAAGACAAAAGACAGACAAATGACCCAAAAAAAGATCAAAAGGTCACACCAGAGCTAACAACACAGTGCACTGTGAGTTTGAATGAACTCTGGAATAAGTACCAGGAGCGACAGAAGCAGCAGAAACCGTCTGGTTGTGAAAAGAAAGAACTGTCTTTGGTGGAACGACTTGATCGTTTGGCTAAACTGCTTCAGAATCCCATCACACATTCACTCCAGGCCTCAGAAAGTACCCAAGATGATAGCAGAGGGGGACGAGGTGTGAGGGGTTGGACTGAGAGGAGGCAGCATCAGCATAAAGGCAAGCTGCAGAGGAAGCAGTGTAAGAGCCTAGAGAGGGGTCAGAGTACAGGTGACTTTAGGAAAAGCAAGGTGCTTTCTCGTCACAGTGCGAAATCCAATCAGATTAAAATTGAGCAGGTTAAGTTAGGTAAATACATCCTGAGAAAACGACCGGATTTTAATTATGTCAGCAATACCTCCTCAGATTCTAGACCCTCAGATGAAAGTGAGCTCCTCACAGAGAGTCCCAACCTTTTTTCCAGCACTACTTCTCCTATGGACTCAGATGTATTGACTCAGACTGACAGGGATGTGACTTTAAATGACAGGAGTAGCTCCATATCCACCATTGACACAGCCCGGTTGATCCAAGCTTTTGGCCATGAAAGACTGTATTTGTCACCCAGGCGAATTAAATTACACAGCAGTGTCACTAATCAACAGAGGAGATTTCTGGAGAAGCGGTATAAGCACAGCAAGAAGGCACTGAGCACAGGCTACCCCCAAATGACTTCTGAGTACACTAGAAGGAGGCACATCCAGGTACACGGCTACAGATTCCAACTGGGATGTGACTGCCTTTTTTGTGGACTTTTTAGTTAATCTCTTCACACAGGTGGAAAAAAAAAGAAGCCATTTTGCCCTTTCCTCACTATATCGTTTCTGCCCAGCTGGAAAAGAGTGAGAAAGTGTAGCACAACGCTATTGTTTGTTGTCATTCTTTCCTCCAACACACACTTGCCAGTCACCCTGTGGATGCAGAGCTTTGCACTAGATAGTTTTCGGAGCTTCAAGCTTAGCATGGCCTCTGTTCGGCGTGGGGTGGGGTGGGTTGAGGGTGGGATCTCTTTTTCATTCTTTCCTCCTGTCTTTTGAGAAGTATTTGAATTGCCTTTAAACGCACACACACAACATTGTTTTTAAGTAAATGGAATTTAAAATCATATAAAAATTGAAAACAGGGTCAGCCACAACATGATTTAAAATAAATAAAAGAAGAACTAAGAGATGGAAAGACAAGTTAAAGCCATAAGGGGATAAATACACCTGGTGAATGGATGTGTTGTTGGCCAGAATTAAGCTACAAGTTTGGTGTTACATACTCTAGAAGATAAGTTGTAATCACTTAACATGCTATAAAAGCAAGTCAGAATTTCAAAATCATTAGTTGTTTATTTCAGTTACAAATACCCAAGTGAAGTTTCCTCATCTGTCTTCATAAAGAAGACATTAACAGGGTAATGTTAACACCCTTGTGGTAGATGCCACAGCAGTCAGAGGTCACATTACTTCAGAAAAGAGTTGATAAAGGCAAGAGTTAAATTAGAGCCATGTACATGGTGATGCACACTTGCTCTCTCAGCATTCAGGGTGCTGAAGCAGGGGGATTACAAGTTTGAGGCCTGCTATAGCTACTTAGTGTAAACCTGTCTCAAAAAACAAAGTAAGATCTAGAGAAGAGCTCTCCAAGGAGAGATGCTCTGTCCATTGGAGTAGGGAAAATAGAATTTTTATATTTATTTTACTCAAACTTTCAAATTTTTTATTTTTGTGTATTTTATAATATATGGTTAGTAAAATAATTTATAAATAAATATCTTTTTTGGCAATTTGTGCTCAAAAATATTTTGTTGGTAGGATTTTATGGACACTGATGACCTATAGGGAAGGAGACAGGGGGTGCTTATTTTACCAGACCCAGTATTTCTCATCATTGATCTTTGCATAGATATGAAATGACACTGGTTACATACATTAATTAAAATTCTTTTAAATCATAGAAAAACTGGAAATAACATTTGGAAAGGGAAAAGGGCACAGGTAGAAAGTTTATGTGTGACCACATAGCACAAAGTTTTTGCTTTTGAGCTGGGCGTTGTACATAACTTTTTGAAGTGCTCACGAAGCTGAGACAGGAAGATTTCTGTGAGTTTGAGACCATCCTGAGATATTTAGTGAAACCCTATCTCAAGAGTCCAGATGTTCCCCCCCAACTTAAATAACAACATTTGGGGCTTATAATCATCCATGTCTTGCCCTTTTCATTAGCCCTTGGCAGCCTATAATCTTCTGTCTCTGGGGACTTGTCTTTTCTGGTCATTTCATATAATTACAGCCATATTGTATGTGATCTTATCAGACTCTGCACCCCCCCTCCCAATTGAACAGGGACACCTTCCCTTTGAGGCACATTCTCTACCACCAAGCTGCAGTTCCAGTCCTGTCAATCTTTATGTCTATGCACATACATATACACATAGCTGTTGTGAATAGGGCTGATCCTGGGGTCCTTCTATACAGTTCTTTGAGGTACACCTAAGAGTACCAATGCCAAATCATATGCCAATCATCTCTTACTGAAGAACTGCCCAACTGGTGAGACCACAGTGCCTGTCCTTTTATGCTTCTACCAGCAGTATTGTGAGGGCTCCTGCAGGCTTCTTCCTCTGTGACTGCATGATTTTACACTCTCCAGTACTGAACAAGGATTTCCATTTTAACACATCCTTGCCAGGATTTATTTTCTGTTTTTTAAATTTTATCTACTAGTTATGCTATTGAGTAGGAAGTGGTTTCTTGTTATGGTTTTGATATACATTTTAGCCATTTGTATATCTTCTTTGACCTTTTTTTAAAAAATCCTTTAACCTTTAGAAACTTAGCTGCTTAACTTTTTGTACTGAGTTGTACTTTTTTATATCTTCAGTATTGTAAATCTTTATTAAATGTATAATCTGAAAATGTATTTGGCCATTCTGTAGGCAGCCTCTCCCATAGTCACGTTGTTGATTGTATCTGTGACATATAGCAACTTTAATAGTGCAGCATGTACTTTTTGTTACCTGTACTTTGGAGGTCATATCTAAGCAGCTGTTTCCAAATCCGATGTCCTAAGGTTTTTGTCTTTCTAGTCTAGCTTTTATATTTAGAAACACTATTTTGAGTTAATTTTTATATATAGTATTCAGAAAGGGTCTATCTTCATCCTTTGGTGTGTTGTGTCTAGTTCTGACAAGATCATTTGTTAGACTATTTGTCCCCTTTGTTCCTTGGCACTGTCATCAGAAGTCATGAATATTTGTATGTCTGTCCACATGTGGATACTGTATTTTGTTTTTCCTTATGCCAGTACCAGTTTGAACTTAGTATTTCTTCATTATAAGTTTTGATAGAACTGTCCCGTTTGTTTTGACCACTTAGAGTCCCTTCAGAGCCCATACTTGTAAATATTTTGTTCTTTTTGATGCTATTGTAAGTTTGATTGTTTTAATTTCATTTTTGGATTATTTGTTGGTATATAGATACATAGCTACTTTTTACATGTTGATCTTTTACCTTAGCAGCATTGCTGGATTGATATGTTAACTTTTTTTTTTTTCTGTTTCAGGGTAGCCTGGTTGTCTTGGAACTCACTCATAGACCAGGCTAGCCTTGAGCTCACAGAGATCTGCCTGCCTCTGCCTCCTGAGTGCTGGGATTATTTGTTAACTCTTAATTTCTTGTAGAGCATGTAGAATTTCCTTTCATCTGCAAATAGAGAGTCTTTTGCCTTTTTAGTTTGGATGGTTTGAATTTTTCTGATTTACCAAGAACTTCTAGTAGAGTGTTATGTGGTAAAAGCAGGTACCCTTGTTCCTGTTCAGGAGGAATACTTTCAGTCCTTCACATCTGAGAACATGTTAACTGTGGGGTTTTCTCTTGTGATTTGGTATATTAAGGAAGTTCCCTTTTCACCATCTGGATTTTATTTTTATTAAAAAAGGTTTTGGTTTTAGTCAGATTTGGCATCTACTGAAATTATCTTCTCCATCCCATTTCCTATTAATATGGTATACATGAATTGATAATCACACGTTGAACCAATATTGCATTCCTGGTATAATTCCCATTTTGCTATGTTACGCAATCCTTTCATGTGCCACAGGATTCAATTTGCTAGACTTTTGAAGAAGATGTTTGCATCTGTATTCATATGGCCTGTAGTTTTCTTGATATCTTTGTTGTTAGGATAATACCAGCCTCGTGGACTGAGTTTGTCTCTTTTGGTGTTTTGATGTTGAGTGTTAGGATTAATGCTATGACTAATGTTAATTCTTTATGCGCTTCATAGAATTTACCAGTGATTGCCATAGACATAGCTCATGTATTTTTCTTTGATTTCTATTTATTGAGTCGGTTTTTGTATTTTGTGTTTTCTAATAGGCATTACTTATTTTTTTAAAAGGTTTATTTTATATGGCTGTGAACTCAAAAAAAAAACCCTGCCTGTCTGTTTCCTGGGATTATAGGTATGTGCCACTGCACCTGACTTGTTGTTTTAATCAGACAGAAGTAAAAAGTTTTAAACTGGAAATACAGTAATGCTGACAGTAATAATTATGTCATTGACTTTAAAAATGTTTCTTTAGTCAAAGTCTGATTGCAGATTCTTAGATGGGTATATGATTTGAAAGCCCAACAGTCTTCCTATGTAGCTCTGGCTTCTCTGAACTTAGTATGTAGATCAGTTTAGTTGGCCTGAAACTAAAGAGATTCTCCTGCCTTTACCTACCAAGTACTGAGATTAAAGGCTTGTGTCACCACTTTGAGCTTGTTATTCCCTTTTATTTGCATTGCTTTCCAGACTGCTGATTTCATTTGTAGTGCAACACTTTTAAGTTTAGCAAAGTTCAGTGCATTTACTTTTATCATTTGTGCACTTTAATGTCATATCTGAAACTAAGACTCAACCCAAAGTTACTAAAAAAATACTCCTGGGTTTTCTTCTAGTGGGTCTGTAATTTTAGCTTTCGTTTAATTAATGTCAGTTTCAGCTACTTTTCAAAGGTTGTAGGGTGCAGCTTTACTCCTTTGCGTGTTGCTATCCAGTTGTCCTAATACCATTTGTTGTAAAACTTTTTTCCACCACTAAGTATTTGGGCACCATGGCCAGATATATTTTCTAATAAGAAACCACACAATTTGTGTGTGTAGGTGTTGTTTGCTTATATATTATGTATATGAGTGTTTTGCATGCATGCATGTATGTATGTATGTGCACCACATGAGGTGCTTGTCTCATGCCCATGAAAGAAGAGGGCATCAGATCTCCTGGAACTAGAGTTGCACATGGTTTTGAGCACTATGCAGGTGCTGGGAATCAAACCCTGGTCGTCTGCAAGGAACAAAAAGTGCCCTTAACCACTGAGCTGTCTCTCCAGCTCCCATCCCCACCCAAAATTTTGTTTTTGTGTGATGTTAATAGGTGTGCAAAGAAAGCGGATTTCCAAATCTCTTGTTAATTTTAACATTCCGCCTGAATGATAATCTGACCCTCCAGTTTTGTCATGGTAAATCCTCTCAGAAGTGTGACAGAAGAGAAGAGTGAGGGAAGTACTGTGCAGTTTCTGTGCCATTTGTATCTTCCTCTTCCTCATCTTCATCATCATCTTTTCTCATATACATAGTTTTACTGTGTAACCCAAAGATGATCTCAAGCTTGTAATTCTCCAACCTCAGTCTCCCAAATTGTAGTATTACAGTATAACACTGTCATACCTGACAGAGAAAAAAATAACTTTAGTGCTAAGAATTAGTTGAATTAAATGTGTTCCCATTCATGCTTGCCTTTAAAAAAAATTTCCCTTTACCCATTCTTATTTCAATAATGTGGCTGGCCTTTAAAAAATATATTTTGAGTTGCATGGGTTCCTAAAAATACTTGTGTATTGCCAGTTGGTGGTGGCACACGTGTTTAATCCCAGGCAGAGGCATACTGATCTCTGAGTTTGAAGCCAGCCTGATTTACAAAGCAAGTCCAGGACAGCTAGGGCCACACAGTGAAACTGTTTCAAGAAAAACACAAAACCTATGTGTGTGCGTGCACATGTGTGTGTGTACACACATTTTGATATAAAATGTGCACCACTGTTTTTTTCTTTGATGTTCATAATCCACTGGCATCTCATCACAGGTGTATCTAACCCAGATGTCTCATCACTGTGTAATATTCTATGGAGTCTCTTCACATTTACATGTGCTCTGCTGGATACTCCTCTTAGCCGTCCAGCACAGAAAACAAGCAGTTTGTCTCTCTGTGACAGTCTTTTGCATCTATATTGGAAGTGGAATTCTTCAGTCAACTACATAAGTACTTAATTTCATACAAGAGTACAAACTTTATTTTTAGAATTTATTCCTGCCTGAATTATATAAAAATTTCCATGGCTACTTTTCAGCTGGTAATGTCTAGTCTTCATATGAAAATAAGAAATACAGATTTCTATACCATGTAAAGATAATATTTTTTAAATTTATATATTTTTTTNGGGAGTCGTCAAAGTCCAGCACATTATTTTGAGGCAGGACTAAGACCCTCCTCATTATATCTAGGCTGAGCAAGGTACCACCCCCCCCCCAAAAAAAAAGAGAGAATGGGTTCCAAAAAGCCAGTACAAGCAGTAGGGGTAAATCCTGTTCTCACTGCCAGTAGCCCCACAGTCTGCCCTAGCTGTACAACTGTCACCCACATCCGGAGGACCAAGTTTGGTCCTATGCTAGCTGGTTCCCCTGCTGCCAGGCCCAGTGAGCTTCTGTTAGCTCAGGTAAGCTGTTTCAGTGGGTATCCCTATCATGGTCTGAACCCTTTGATCATATCACTCCTCCCTCTCTTCAACTGGATTTTGGGAGCTCAGCCCAATGCTCTGCTCTGGATCTCTGCATCTGCTTCCATCGGTTGCTGGATGAAGGTTCTATGATGACCATTAAGGTAGTCATCAATCTGATGCCAGGCCCAGTGAGCTTCTGTTAGCTCAGGTAAGCTGTTTCAGTGGGTATCCCTATCATGGTCTGAACCCTTTGCTCATATCACTCCTCCCTCTCTTCAACTGGATTTTGGGAGCTCAGCCCAGTGCTCTGCTCTGGATCTCTGCATCTGCTTCCATCGGTTGCTGGATGAAGGTTCTATGATGACCATTAAAGTAGTCATCAATCTGATTACAGGGCAAGGCCAGTTCGGGCCTCCTCTCCACAATTGCTTAGACTCTTAGCTGGGGTCATCCTTATGAATTCCTGGAAATTTCTCTAGTGCCAGGTTTCTTGCTAGCCCCATAATGGCTCACTCACTCAACATCGCTCTTTCCTTGCTCTCCCTGTCTGTCCTTCCCCCATCTCTATCATCCTGTTCCCTCAAGTTCTCCTCCCTTCCCTTCCATCTTCCCTTCTCCCCCACTCCCTTGCTCCTAATATTCTCAGGAGATCTTGTCTATTTACTTTTCCCAGGGGGGAAATCTATGTATGTTTCTCTTAGGATTCTCCTTGTTACCTAACTTCTCTGGGGTTGTAGACTATAGATTGGTTTACTTTGCTTTACTTCTAATATCCACTGATGTTTTTTATCTTAGCCATTCTAACTGGTGTAAGATAGAATCTCAAAGCCATTTTGATTCGCATTTCCCTGATGGCTAAGGATATTGCACATTTCCTTAAGTGTCTTTTCAGCCATTTGAGATTCTTAGATCTATACCCTATTTTTAAAATTGGGTTATTCGATATTTTGATGTCTAATTTTTTGAGTTCTATAAATATTTTGGAGATCAATCTTCTGGGGTTGTTGAAGATCTTTTTCCATTCAGTACCCTGCTATTTTGCCTTATTGACTGTGGTCTTTGCTTTACAGAAGCTTCTCAGTTTCAGAAGGTCCCATTTATTTATTGTTGCTCTCAGTGTCTGTACTACTGCTGTTATATTTAGGAAGTGGTCTCCTGTGCTCATACATGAAGGCTGCTTCCCACTTTCCCTTCTGTGAGGTTCAGTGTGACTGGATTTATATTTTCTTTGATCTATTTGTACCTGAGTTTTGTGCATGGGGATAGATATGGTTCTATTTGCATTCTTCTACATGCTGACATCCAGTTATGCCAGTACTGTTTGTTGAAGATGCTTTCTTTTTTCCATTGTATAATTTTAGCTTCTTTGTCAAAAATCAGGTGTTCATAGATGTGTGGATTAATATTTGGATCTTTGATTCAATTCCATTGGTATGCCTGTCTTTTTAGGCCAGTACCAAATTGTTTTCATTACTGTAGTAATTAGTTGGACTGCAATTGTTGTACACATTGTTTCTTTATTCATTCTTTTAGCCCACCCTTAAGCTTATAAACACAGATTTCCTGCTTAAAAAAATATGTAGGGGTAAGGAAGCAGTACATTTAAACTGCTAATGTATATAGTTTATCTTGTGTGTAAATTTTTCTAAATAATTATCAAAAAATATCTTTTATTAAGGAAGTAATATAAAGTTACTAAAAATCTGGTGTCCATTTGTTAACTGGACTCTTAACTATTAAGACTCAGTAATTGAGTAGCATGTTTTTCTTTTGAAATTTTAATCTAAAACAGTTGAAATATTGGGACCTGATCAAAATGGAAAGATCTGAAGTGGAAATTAATTCTGGCTCAAGTAAAAAGTTTTATTCACTAATGCTAAAATTGTATCAGAGCCTCCAAGTAAACCTAACATCAGGTGCAGCTGGCCACCTGAGTCAAATGGTAGCAACCTGGTGAATGATCAGGATCCCTCTGGATGTTTAGAGCTGTGGGCTAAGGTTTTTAAGGGAGCACAAAGAAAAATGCCACTTTCAAACCATATTGTTTCCATCTTAATAGAAAGCCTTTGAATTGCTACTATCCTGCTCTGCAATGTTTTGTGATCCTGAGTCAACTTCCTGCCTTGTCCCCATATTGATGGTGGAATTGAAGTCCTTGGTTTTCTTTCTTCCTCTGTTCCTCAACCCTGCTGTGTCTGGGAACTTTCCTAACGTCAACCATAATGACCTCCATAGCATGTTAACCACCTTGGTTAGCTACAGCTTGAGTGTTGGGATCACCCACAGTTGTTTTCCTATCTTCAGTCCTAACTCTCATGGATACCAGGAGAAAAAAAAAACCTCAAAAGCCAAGAATCTATTCAGATACAATGCCCTTTTAACCGTCTATGGAAGGTTTGACACACATTTTTTGTTTTTTTTTTGTTTTTTTTTTTTTAAATAGGGTCTTTCTACATAGCCCCAGCTATTTAGAATTGACTATGTACACTATCCTGGCCTCAAATTCACAGAGATCTGCCTGCTTCTGCCTCCCATTAAAGGTGTCTGCAACCATGCCCAGTTGTTTTTCATAATGGGGATCATTTACCCTCTAGGTCTCCTTCGTAACCTTTGTCTTTAGGAATTACATGTCAAAGGTTATTTTTTTATACAGATACATAATTTTGTCACCCCTTAGTGGGCCAATACATTATTTTATTACTAGACTATAAATTATCTAGACATCAACTATCTCCTCTCCTCTCCTCTCCTCTCCTCTCTCTCTCTTCTCTGTGTAATAGCCCTTTCTGTCCTGGAACTTGTTTGGTAGACCAGGTCTGCCTTATACTCACTGAGATCCGTCTGCCTTTGCCTCACAAGTGCAGGGATTAAAGGCATGCACCACCACCACCTGGCTTGATCTGGACATTTCTAAAAGCATTTTGGCAAGAAGCATGTTTTGGTGCCATAGAGTTCCTCTGATTTTGACTGACTTACTAGAGTGTGTTTTTGACTTAAGCTTAGGTAGTTATAATCATTCCACTCCTCGGAAAGACAAACCTCTCTCCCCTCTGGTGCCTAGCTGACTGAAGGCCACTGATACTAATCTAACAAGTACAATTTTCCAAGCTCAATTTTTATATCCAGAGTAATTCTCTATTTTGGACAGGGTCTCAAGTAGGCCAGACATTTAACATGCTGTGTACCCAAAGATGACTTTGATTTCCTGATTCTCCTGCCTCTGCTTCCCAAGTGCTGGAATGCAGGTATACACTATCACACCTGACAGGTTGTCTGTTTATTGACTGGTACGATTAATGAGATAAAGATAATTTTAGACTCTTGAATGGTTTGAAAAAGCTGGGGCATAGTGGCAATTGCCTGTAGTCCCCGAATTTTGGAGTCCGAGACAAACATCAGAAATTCAGTTGCCCTTGCCTGTTCAGCAAGTTAAAGGCCAGACTAGGCTACATGAGATCCTTTCTCCATAAATACAACATTTAGTTTAAAGGCTTCCTTTCTGGATCTTTCTGATATCTAATCAGTAAATGTAGGAATGGGTCTTATCTAATACTTTTTAGGTTAAAAGTTTCTACAAAAGTTCTACAAAAAAAATCCCTGCAATAGTGGCATGTTCCTTGACCATGTGAAGAGCCAGGCAACAGCAGGTGAGTTTGTTCTCATAATAGAGACTAGAGAGAAGCAGCCAGCTAGCATACATCTTCTTCCAAGATGATACACAACTGAAAGCATACACTGTGGTAACTGATGTCATTTAACTTGGAAACACTTAAATCTATATACAAAAGCCCCATGTAGGAAAACAGAATGAGCTGATTTATACTCGTATCTGGAAGTTGATAAGGTGCCTGCATCCTTCTGTGGACAGAGTGATCTGGTCTCTTGCTTGCCAGAAGCATTTGTTGATGATTTTTTTAAACATGTATCCCATGGTGGATCCCCAAGCCAGTTTGACACAAGTACAAGTCTTCTCATGGTGACTTTGGAATCTGGGTAGAAGTCAGTATTCCCTGCACCATTGCTTGACTGGCCATATACCTTATGCTTTGCTCTAGCATTGTGGGGCTGCATTTCACCTAATGCTTTTATGTTAGACCATAGCACATTTATATTTTTGTGATTAGATACTCCACTTAGCTGAATGCCACATTTTGTTTTGTCATTCAGTTCATGGATATGATTTTCTCCTTTTTTGCTATTTCAACATGTGTTAGCCTGTTCCCTTTTCTTAGGAATATGTCTGGGGTGGAATTGTTTGATCTCATGCATCTCTCTTCACTTGTGGTAAACTGCCAGACTTTGAAAAGTGCCTTTGGCAGTTCATACCCCCATAAGCAGTGTGAAAATTTCAGTTTCTCAGCATCCCAGTTAGTATTTGTCTCCTTTGGCTTTCACCACCATAGAGGGCTGAATAAGTACATTTTGTTGGGAGGAGTTTATTTTAGGCTATAGTTTTAAATGTTTAGCTTTTCATAGCAATTTGTCAAAAATGCACTATAATTGTGGGTTTTCCGTGGCTTGTGCATTCACAATGACTTGTTAATAGTTTCTAGCACAAGTGAGTTGTGCGATCATCAGCATATCCGTCTTAGACTTTTTCTATCCAGGAAGCTCCCTTGTTTTTGTTTACATTTATTCTCAGCTTTGGGAACCCTCATCCTGCCCATTCTGCACAGTTCATATCAAGTCGCTGATGATGCAGCCTTTGCTTCTGGCTTGCTTGCTTTAGCATGCTGATTTCAGAGTTTACCCGTGTGGCATGTTGTCAGGAATTCCTCCTACTCTTGAGTTGTAGTTGGTTATATGGTTTTACCACATTGTGTCTGTTAGTGGACATTTAGAATTTTTAGGTTGTTTTTAATTATTGGAACATATCTGTAAACATTTGTCTAGAAGTTTTATGTGAGCATTTAAATTTCTTCTATTTCCTTTATGACGTATGGCAAATTTTTAAGAAACTGCCTGTGCTTTTTCAAGATACCCATGTGCAGTGTGTTGAGCATTCCAGTTCTTCCACATCTTGCCTGTCATTATTCGTATTTTTGTGGTGACCATCCTAAATGATGTGAAGGAATTCATGATGCTTTTAATCTGGACTTTGCCAGTGGCTTGAAGTGAAGATCTTTTTGTGTTCTTGTCTTTGGTCGGAAAAAACTCAGATATTTTGCTTGTTTTTGAGTTAGGTCGTCTGTCTTCCTGTTCAGCTTCTAAGAGTTTTATGTATTTGGTCACCTGGCAACCTTGGGTAAGATCAAGTGTGGTATCTGGTCTCATCAGCTCTGTATTTTTGTCACAAGTCTTACCAGTGTGTAACTTGAGGGCAAGATCTCTTGTTCTGGCACTCTCTCCTAGTTTATTTTTAAAATAAAATTTGATGTTCAAATGGTGAGTAATGCAGTTTGGTTTAACTCCCCCCCCCTTGTGAATTGTGCTATTACTATTAGACCTGAGATCCCCCCCCAGTCAAGATCACAAAGATTTTCTCCTATGTTTTTATTTTAAAATTTGATGTAGGCTTGTCCCACCTGTAATCCACATGTATTTCAGGATAGCTATTGTGCCATTCATGGATGGCAATGTCATGTAGCAATCTCAAAAAGTTTGAACATACCTGTTGGCTTTAGTAATTATTTAGCTCTGCTCAGTAAAATGTATGTGATGTGTCTAAAGTCCTCTTTTGTATGTGAAGATCATTTGTTCTGAATCCCTTGTTCAGAGGTCTATCCTTTCCTGCAGTGGGTAGCTTTGGTGCCTTCCTGGAAAATCACTGACCACAATCCTAAGAGTCTTTTTATCATCTCAGTTCTTTGTTGGCTGATGTAGCCTCAGTTATACTGTGTCTTAATCACTGTAGCTTGTTTTAAAATAAGGAAATGATTTTTTATCTGTTCTTTTTTAATAATTTTGGGCTCTGATGATCCTTTGCCTTTCCATGGAATCTTGAGATCAGCTTACAAATTTCTTCAGGAAGGTTCATTAGAATTTTTTAGGCTTATGGAGAACCTTGTAGAAATTGTTTTCTTGAATCTTAGCTCAAGTTTGGAGTGAAGAGGGGGCTGAGACTTGTTGGCCTGGAAGCCCCTGTGGTCTACAGTGAAGGATTTTGGGCAGAGCATTGTTGCGTCATGTGCATGAGATCATGGAGAGGACCCATCTAAGATCAGATTTGGCATCTGGACTCAGATGCCAAATGACTATGATGGCTGTTTAGCCAACTCAGCATGCTCCTGACAGTGGAGAAACTCATTTAATTCAGGACTTTAAAAACACAGGAGGTGAACTGAGATCTCATCACTGTTCCTTGAGGGGATGCAGGAGCCATGGTAGGACCCCCAGGGTTGGTAGAGAACCCACACAGAGCTGAGCAGATATGGTGGATAACTTTGGTTGCCAAGTTGACATACAGGGAAGGGAGACCCTCAGTTAAAGAAATGGCTTGTGGGTATGCCCGTGGGACAGTTTCCTGATTGCTAACTGATGGAGGAGGGTCCAGCCTCATGTGGCTGGTGCCACCCCTGGGCAGACGAATCTATATCCTTAGGTTTCTATTGCTGAGATAAAAACACTGACCAAAAGCAATTTGTGGAGGGAACAGATCATCTCATCTTGCAGCTTGTAGTTCATCACCTAGGGAAATCAAGGCATAAACTCAAGGTGGGAACCTGGAGGCAGGAGCTGATGCTGAGGCCATGAAGGAATGCTGCTTACTGGTTTGCTCCCCATAGCTTGCTAAGTCTGCTTTCTCATAATACCCAGGGCCACCAGCCAAGGGGAGGGCTGGCCACAGTGATCTGGGCCCTCCAACACCAATCAAGAAACTTGCCAGCCTAGCAGTTTTTGAGTTTTCTGACTCATACTTGAGTGTCTCAATATTTTTAATTTCTCCCATAAATACTTTATAGTTTTATACTGTGAATGAGATTGTTTCCTTTATTTTCAGATTTCTCAGTGTTAGAATGCAGAAATGGCTTTTCTATCTTGAAACTCAGCCCATTTGGGCAGCTACTGTACTTTATGTCTCAACACTGTAGAGGTATGTTGTGTTACCTGCCATTGTGTCTCTTCTCTACTTGCAGATTTTTGCCTTTTAACATAATAGCATTCCCAACATTTTACACTAGTTGGGTTTTTGTTGTGTTTAATAGTCTATCATCAAAACCTTTTTTTGTTTGTTTTGAAACGGTGTCTCAATTTTTTGCCCCGACTGGGTTTGAACTCATAAAGAGCTGAGATTTTATTTTTTCTAGTATTTCTTTTGTTGATTTATTTCTTTTGTTTTATGTATGCCTTTATTTGTTTGTTTGTTTGTTTTGAGACAGGGCCTCACTGTGTATCAGGCTAGCCTAGACTTCAGTCCTCCTGCAGCTCCCTAGTGTTGGGATTACAGGTGTAAACCAGCATGTTCAGCCTCTGTCTACTTTTCCTATAATTTCAGGAGCAAAACTCTCAGTTCCATGCCTAAGTGAGGGAACTGGCACAAAGAGACAGCTTTGTGTCTTGAGAGACTACGAGTAAAGGCAGGATTTAACACTGGCTCAAGTTTTAGGATTATAGGCTTGGAGCTGACTTTTTGATTTTTTTTCGGGGGAGGGGGAGTTTCCCTCCATCAGAAACTTCCTCATTCTGTCTACACAGTGCTCTCTGGCCTTTAATTTACATAATTTCACTACTAAACATCCTTTTGTTTTATTTTGACCATACTCCTGTTCCTTAAGAGCCTCTCAGGCACTCTGGGTGTTTATTTATGTAGAAATCCTGCTTTCCAGATCTCCAAGGCATTTATATATAAAATATGAAGCAAGAATGCCCAAACCTAGAGACACGGGGGGTGCTCAGTGGGGATTTGTGTGGTGCAAGATGTCTACTCAGGGTCTTTCTGAGTGTTGAAGTCAGGGTAAGTGTGGACTAACTGATCGTGGTTCTACCAGCGTGTGTTGCCATTTCAATCTTTGGAACTCTGTCTAGTTCCCAAACATGTTATTTTTTTGTTCAAATACAATTACACCGGTCATGCTGCCACTCAGGGCATGTTTACTAGGAAAGCTGCTACCTTGGCAGACCAGTTTTTGTCGTCTTTCCCATGCTCAGACATTTGCTAGCCTTGACTTTCACATGCCTACAGATTGATGTTGAGTTCTAAACTTGGCAGGTCAACGGTGTTAAACTCACCAGTTTCCAATACTTATCTTTCTGAAAATCAAATGTTTCCTGCCGTCAGATATCTTATCATGGCCTCTTTTTTCCCCAAGACTCTGGGCTAAGTTCCTGGAAACCTTAGAGTATAGTTTTTATAGTTTAAAGGAGTAGATACCTGGTTTGAGCTGTAATACACCTCTATCAAACTTGCTTTGAAAATGCCATTTGGCACTTAATTAAAATTTTAGATGATCAAACCTCTCCCCTAGAGATTCTGCCCCCCCCCATGTCCCAGTTTTCCCATCCCTTTACATTTTTATGATGAGCTTAAACACTCCAGCTTGAGAGGTATCTCAGTGGGGAGAGCACCTGCTGTGCCATCATGCCAACCAGTGTTCAGGTGCCTGCACCTACCCAAAAGCTGATATCACTTATGTGCTTATAATTTCAAATCTGAGGGAAGAGAAGCAGAGGCAGGATTGCTGGGACTTCTAGCGTCCCAATCTAGCTGTGGAAATGTAAGCCCAAGTCCAGGGCTTGCCTCAGAAGATAGATTGAGAGCAATGGAGGAGGCTGCTGCTGCTCTCTCCTGTGTTTGTGTGCTGGGATACAGACAGATTTTTGTTTGTTTGTTTTTAAGAAACAGTTTTTTGACCGGTGGTGGTGGCACACGCCTTTAATCCCAGCACTCGGCAGACAGAGACAGATGGATCTCTGTGAGTTCGAGGCCAGTCTGTCTACAGAGTGAGTTCCAAGATAGGCTCCAAAGCTACAGAGAAACCCTGTCTCAAAAAAACAAAAACATGCCGGGCGGCAGTGGCGCACGCCTTTAATCCCAGCACTCAGGAGGCAGAGGCAGGCGGATCTTTGTGAGTTCGAGATCAGCCTAGTCTACAAGAGCTAGTTCCAGCGCAGGCTCCAAAGCCACAGAGAAACCCTGTCTTGAAAAAACAAAACAAAACAAAAACAGTTTATGAAGACTTTTTTCACTCACCAGTGTCAGCTTTCATCCCTTAACTTGACTTTGGTTTTCTACTTGCTCCGAATATAGTTAAAAAGGGCCTTGGGGCTTTCGTGTATTTTATGCTTGACTCATTTAGGATTTCTTAAGATGCAATGCAGCTCTTTGGTGTCTGTCTGTCAGATAAAAAGTGTATCTGCTTTGATTGTGGACTTCATCACTTTAGTTAGCTTCTCTTTTAGCTCCGAAATTATCTACAGGTGTGAGCTGAGAACTTTAGAATCTGGAGATGTGTCAGGCTAAGGTTTAGTTAGCTACCAGCTTCTTCAGTTTTCTCGAATCCCAGAGAAATTCCCAGCTCTCTTTGTATTGCCGTAGCTTGGGCCTGCCCTTTGAGAAGCATTCTTCACATCACACACATGTTCACATGGGTCCCAAGCATCTTTCAGCTGTGTCCTAGCAGCTTGACTAGAGGGGGCTTGCCCTGTAGCTAACCATTCCTCTGGCTACTTATCACTGTAACAGAGTCTTTTGTTTTTCCAGGTGGCAAACCAGATTTCCTCTGACTCCGGTTCATCTGCTGGTAGTTTCTTGAGCTTGGCTTCTACTCTTTATGATGAGGAAAGTGTGCATATGTTGAACAAGAGTGTACAAGCTGGTAAAGTCTTTGAATTTAAATTTTGCATTGATATAAAAATGCTTCTTCAACACACTTATTTACCCTCCCTCTAGATAAAGGGCATAAAGATTAAAAGTACCTGCATATTTAGATACTATTTTTTGCTTATTTATTGCAAAAAAATCCAAGTTTATAAGCAAGAGTGTAGGGAAACAAGTGCCTTTGTAGCAGGGTTCAAATACTACGGCCTCTGTGAAAAGCAGTTTAGGAACTCGTGTTAAATTTACTTTGACCCAGCATTTGTTTGTTTTGGAATTTGACCAATAGATACACTTAAATATGTGCCAAATGCTAAGTGTAAAAAGTAGGGTTATTTTTAGCAGAAAATTAAAATCACCTTTGATAGCCATCAATAACAATGGTGAAATTAAAATTATTGTAGTTTTGCACAGAACGAGGAAGCTCTCTCTGGGCTGGAGTAATGGTTAAGAGCACTGGTTGCTCTTGCAGAGGCCTGGGTTCAGTTCCCAACACACACAGAGGTCCCCAGCATATATATTTTAAAAGAAAAATCAAGGTAGAGAACATGTATAGTTTACTGCTGTGTGCATTTTGTAAAAACAAAGGAGGAAAGAGAATGACGTAAGTGAGTAAAGTTTCCTTGGTAAACAGAATGACTAGAGAGAGGGCCAGGAGAATTTGAAGCTTATGCCTGAAGAGTGTTTGGTTGCATATAAGTCAGTCTTTTTTCAAATCTTTTTTTTTTTTTAAACAATCTTATTTTACATACCAATCTCAGTTCCTCTCCTGTCCTCCTGCCCCACCACCTCCCCAACCTCCCCTCCCATGGGGAGTCAACAAAGTCTGTCATATCACTTGAGGCAGGACCAAGCCCCTCCCTCCTGTATTTAGGCTGAACAAGGTATGGCTCCATGGGGAATAGGCTCCAAAGAGCCAGTTCATGCACTAAAGGTAAATACTGGTTTCACTGCTAGTGGCTCCACAAACTGCCCAAGCCACACAACTGTCACTGACATTCAGAGGGCCTAGTATGGTCTTATGCAGGTTCCTTATCCTTACTAGATGATTGGCAGCAGGTCCAGAAGTGCTTACAGTCTTGCTCCCTTGGAGTTGAAAGTCTGAACCAACTGAATTTATATTTCTTGTTCTGTGGTAGCTAAACCCACTTAGAAATTAAACCTGTGTCTGCCTTTTTGCCCTCTTCCCCTCCACTCCCCTCCCCTGCACCATGCAGCATATCTTTGAGTTATTAATAGGGACTCACCCCTGACTTTAAGCCTGCCAGCCAGGCTTCTAGTCTGCTCCCAGATACATCCGTCTTTCCCTTCAGGTAACTTGGAGATTGGGACCGGTGTCAAAAAATACACTCGTGATGTTGGGGTGACTTTCCCAACTCCCAGTCCTAGTGAAGCCAGATTGGAAGAGGACAGTGATATGACTTCTTGGTCAGAAGAAAAAGCCAAAGAGAAAAAGTTCCTTACCAATTATCTGCGGGACAAAAACTTAAGGAAGAACAAGCCAAATTCCTGTGAAGGTTGGTTTGTTTATATTTCAAAGGTCAGTTTCTAACTCCAGGTAGCAGGGACTCTCACAAAGGTGTGTCTAAGTCACTTGCAACACTGAGATCCCTTGCTTCTGAGGACTCTATGTTGATGCCACTAGCCACCACACTGGCATGTTTTGAAAGTAACTAGAGCTTCATTTAGAGAGTCCTGCTGTGCTTAAGACCAACTCAAGGGCACCCCAGGTTTGTCACCCTAGCAGATGAGTCCTTTGCAAGTCAGTGTTATATTTAAGTCTTTGTAGTTGGGTACAGTTATTAAAAAATAAAACTTTTCCATTTCTACTTGAAAATATTTCCTGTAGGTGTCTCATGGTTTGTTCCTGTGGAAAATAGAAAATCAGGATCTAAGAAGGAAAACCTGCCCAAGATTTATGGCCCTGGTATCTCCTGGTTTGAACCAGTAACCAAAACCAAACCCTGGAGAGAGCCCCTGAAGGAACAAAACTGGCAGGAGCAGTGCATGCACAGTCGTGGGTCCCTGGGAGGCCTAGGTGGAGATGGTGGCCAAGCTCCTCTTCGGCCATTTGTGAGGGCAACCCTGCAGGTAGGTACAGAGACGTCAGGTTGACTTCAGCCATATTGTTTGTGGGACCGTGTGTGACTGGCCTGCTGCGCTTTAGTCATTCCACCATCCCCCTGACGACACAGAGGAGGAAGGTACCCTGACACTGCTCGCTCTGTGCGGTTCCCACATGTACAACAGCAGGCCTGGTGTTTGTCAGGATGCATTGTTCTAGGGCCTCACAGTGTTAACCAAGAGCTCACCCCTCTTCCCCAGGCCTTGCCAGTCCCTTGGTTGCTAAAGGAAATGATATTTAATGGTGAATTTGTCTGAAGGGAACAAACTGGCCTCTGTCATCAACATTTAGAAGAGTTGCAGGTGACCCCACCTTAGTTCTCAGCTTTTTCCAAAGGCATTTCTGTGCTTCCTTTGGTTTCCCTGGGGCTGCTGTCCCCTGCAGACTCTCAAGCCTGTGGGGCAGGTACCATTTTTCTGTGCACTTGAGCAAAGGCCATGTCATTAACGTGAGGTTTTTCTCCTTTAGGAATCTCTTCAGCTTCACAGACCTGATTTCATCTCCCGCTCTAGGGAGCGGATAAAGCGCCTGAAGCTACTAGTCCAGGAGAGGAAGCTACAGAGCTTGTTCCAGAGTGAGCGGGAGGCTCTGTTCAATGCCATGCGGCCCCTGCCTAGGAGAGGTGTGCCTCTTGTCACTTGTCTGGTCTAGGAGAGGTGTGCCTCTTGTCACCTGTCCTGTCTAGGAGAGGTGTGCCTCTTGTCACCTGTCCTGTCTAGGAGAGGTGCCTCTTGTCACCTGTCCTGTCTAGGAGAGGTGTCTCTTGTCACCTGTCCTGTCTAGGAGAGGTGTCTCTTGTCATTTTTGCTGAATGACTGCTACTGTGCTGATGAGCGCTGCTGGACGCCAGGCCACAGTAAGGATGCTGAACATGGCTTTGCTTGCTGAGACTCGAATCTTCTTAGCTAGTAGACCGGCCCAAACTAGCTTTCCACTCACCTGTGATCCCAGTAACGCCAATTCTGCTAGCCTTGTCACTGCATAGAAATATCTTTTAAAAGAGAGGCTGCCAAAGGATGATTCTTTTGTGAACTAACCTTGTGTTCCTGGTTTCAGAGTGTAATATGAAAACAGTAATGATAAACACAGACCTAGGAGGTCTGCCCAGCACTGTTCTCACAGCACCTGTCTTGAGAACAGCACTGTATTTATACTCTTACTTCCAGGGAGACTAAATAGCTCACCCAAGGTAACATTCTTCTTAGTGAAGGAGCTGGGCTTCACAGCCAAGATCTGTGCTCTTAGCAGTTACACCACGTTAACAAGTCTCAATAAAATAACAGAAGAAAGTAGTGAAAATGTAAAATAACCACCTAAAGCTGTCAGCCTTACTTGTCAGCTGGTTCACACTGTGGCCTGCCAGTGAGTATAGACTTTGGTCACAGTGCCCCTACTGCAGTTCAGGCTTTGACCTTGCCCTTGGTCTTTTACTCACTGCCCTGTGCCTCCACTAGGCTAGGGCCCAATAGCTCCTCTGCACAGCTCTACAATGCCACAGCTTTTCTTACGGCCACTGTCTACTAATAAACCTCTTCTCTTGTCTAGCCCTCCTGGCTGCCCAGAAGAACAAGCCTATTGGAAAGAAGGAAATGATCCAGAGGACCAAACGGTAAGTCTGAAAGAATGAGAGTAATTATGCAGCTATACTCCAGGTTACCGGGTGATCGCTCTGCTTCCCAGCCTGCAGAGTATGCCCAATTGGAAGCATATGAGAAGGTTAGTGGTGAGGTGCTTCTCAGAGCACAAGAAAGGAAGAGAAAAACAGAAGATAGGGTGTGAGCCGTTCCTGTTCAAGGGGAGAAGGGGTTGCTGGGGATGAGCTTGTCTTAATTAGAAATCTGGATAAAACTAAAAAAATATTTTGAAATAAAAATAAATTTTATTTTGGGCCACATTCTTTATCTTAATCTCATTTCTAGGAGTTTTTCCAACACAGTAAGAAATAATGAAATTGACATTAACTTAACTTGAGTTTCAGAAGCATGTTCAGTTTCAGTCCATTGCTGCATTGGAAAAAGAAATGTGTTTGCTCTTATAGCTATGTAGACCTGTACATACATGCATAAAATATTTCTGTAAGTTGCAAAAGACTTGGTAATAGTGGTTCTCTTTGGGAAACAAAAACTGAATGGATCCCAGGTATAGGGATATGAGAGACCAGATTTTTGTTGTTTTTAAGGTTTATTTTTATTTTGTTTATATGAATGTTTTTCCCATATGTATGTAAGTGTGCATATCCACAGGCATGCAGTGTCTCCCGAGGCCAAAAGAGGGTGTTGGATTTCTTTGAGCTAGAGTTAAAGACATTTGTGAGCTGCCACATGGGTGCTAGGAATTGAAGTGGGTTCTTTGCAAGAGCAGCCGGTATTCTTTTTTTTTTTTTTAAATTGCTTTTATTGAGCTATATATTTTTCTCGGCTCCCCTCCCTTTCTCTCCCCTCCCCCTTCTACTCTCTCTTGTGATCTCCACACTCCCAGTTTACTCAGGGGACCTTGTCTTTTTCTACTTCCCATGTAGATAAGATCCATGTAAGTCTCTCTTTGGGTCCTTTTTGTTGTCTAGGTTCTCTGGGATTGTGAATTGTAGGCTGGGTTTTCTTTGCTTTGTGTTTAAAAGCCACTTACGGTGATTATATATTATATTTGTCTTTCTGGATCTGGGTTACCTCACTCAATATGATGTTTTCTAGATCCATCCGTTTGCCTGTAAATTTCAAGATGCCAGTATTTTTTTCTGCTGTGTAGTACTCCATTGTGTAAATGTACACACCATTTTCCTTATCCATTCTTTGGTTGAGGGGCATTTAGGTTGTTTCCAGGTTCTGACTATAACAAATAATGCTGCTATAACATAGTTGAGCACATGTCCTTGTGGCACGATTGAGCATCCTTTGGGTATTTACCCAAAAGTGGTATTGCTGGATCTTGAGATAGGTTTTTTTTACTAATTTTCTGAGAAATTGCCACACTGACATCCAAAGGGGTTGTACCAGTTTGCACACCCACTGGGAATGCAGGAGTGTTCCCTTTACCTCACAACCTCTCCAGCATAAATTGTCATCAGTGTTTTTTATTTTGGCCATTCTTGCAGGTGTAAGATGGAATCTCAGAGTTGTTTTGATTTGCATTTCTCTGATGACTAAGAATGTTGAACATTCCTTAAGTGTCTTTCAGACATTTTAGATTCCTCTGTTGGAGTTCTCTGTTTAGGCCTGTACTCCATTTTTTTTTTAATTGGATTATGTGTTCTTTTGGTGACCAATTTCTTGAGTTCTTTGTCTATTTTGGAGATCAGCCCTCTGTCTGATGTGGCGTTAGTGAAGATCATTTCCCATTTTATAGGCTGTCGTTTTGTCTTGTTGACCGTGTCCTTTGCTTTACAGAAGCTTTTCAGTTTCAGGAAGTCCCATTTATTAATTGTTTCTCTCAGTGTCTGTGCTGCTGGGTTTATATTTAGGAAGTGGTCTCCTGTGCCAATGCATTCAAGTGTATTTCCCACTTTCTCTTCTGTGAGGTTCAGTGTGGTTGGTCTTATGCTGAGGCCCTTGATCCATTTGGACTTGAGTTTTGTGTATGGCAATAGATATGAATCTATTTTCATTCTTCTACATGTTGATATCCAGTTATGCCAGTATCATTTGTTGACTATGTTTTCATTTTTTATTTTATATTTTTTGCTTCTTTGTCAAAAATCAGGTGTTTGTAGGTATGTGGATTGATATTTAGGTCTTTGATTTGGCTCCATTGGTCCTCCTGTTTGCTTTTATGCCAATTCCAGAAGCCAGTGCTCTTGACCACTGAGATTGAGCCGTTTCTTCAGACCAGTTTTTCGGAAACTTTTTTAATCTTGTGCCATTGCAAGCATGGTCTACTCAAGAGTTAATCAGTTTGGTATACACATATATTGATCATGAGAATGCCATTTCAAAACTAAGTTACAGAGTTCGTTTCTAAGGGTTCATCAGAAGCTGATGAGCAGTCAGGTAGTTGGGTGGAGCTGCTGACATGATGGGTTGTTTGTTTTTAATTGATGTTAGTTTGTTTTCATGTCTGGCCTGGAGCTTACTCTGTAAATCTGGTTGGCTTGGAACTCACAGAGATCCTGCCTATGCTTCCTGAATGCTGGGGTTAAAGATGTTTGCCACTATTCTTGGTACTGCTTTCTTTCCAATGATTTTTGTTTTTTGACTTATAATAATCTTTGGAAAATGTGCTACTGTAATAATCTACAAAAGATTGGCACCCAATATGGGGCTAGAGTCCATGCCTGCTGAACTACCCCTCTGCAATTGGGCTGGCCCTCTGCATGGTGACTTGGCCATTTCATACTGACCTGCCCACTTGACTTTTTCCTACCTACTAAGCGATTTGCTTCTCTGGTTTCTGCCAGGCCTGCTTTAATCCGGCCTAGCTCTGTCTCCAGGGACAGGGACCTCCAGTTTGTCCCAGCTGGGATCCACAAATATTTTTAGAAGTAGAAAGAAGAAAGAAATAATTACTCAGAATTCTTCCCTCCATCCTACACGCACTTGTCTTGTTTTTCAGCTCCTCTCAGCTTGAAGTTAGGGGCTCTGAACCCTATCTGTGTAGGATGAAGTGTAAGTTTCACATGACTGAAGCCCACCTCAGCCTCTCCCCACCTGTTTCCCTGCACCACAACTCTGTAGCTCTATGTCTACCAGTGTACAATCCCCAGCTTGGATACTTTCCTCACTTCTCTGTCTCTATTCCTAATGATTCTTCATTTCTAATGTAAGCCTAAGCTCCTGAAGCCTGTTTGGCCCTTTCCACAGAGTTAAGTGTTCCTTCTCCATTAACTATATTTTTTACAGGTATTTTAAATACAATAATTACTGAAACTGCTAGCGGCCAAACACATCAAGATAACAGG
This sequence comes from Dicrostonyx torquatus, assembly GCA_028555095.1. Taxonomy (NCBI): domain Eukaryota; kingdom Metazoa; phylum Chordata; class Mammalia; order Rodentia; family Cricetidae; genus Dicrostonyx; species Dicrostonyx torquatus. The sequence goes on along the minus strand of JAQHUG010000548.1, from coordinate 115,371 downwards.
GACATGTGAAGATTTCTGAAAAGCACAGAAAATAATCCTAAGAATTAAAAATGGAGTTTCATGAAATTAAAGTTTCTGTTTTCATAGCAAAGAAAGAAACAGCAGAGTGAAGAAATGGTTACAGAATGGAAGAAAATCTTTGTTAGTTGTATATCTGTCTTAGTTATTTTCTTGTTGCTGTAATAAAGTATCCTAACAAAAGCAATTTAAGGAACAAATGGTTTGTTTTAGCCTATAGTTCCAGGGGATTATATAAGGGCCATCTTAGTGGCAGCCAGCAGGGAAGCCTTGGTGACAAGAGCAGGAAGCTGGGTGACCCTTCACATTGCACCCCTCAGGAAGTAGGTCCAGCTGAAGGCCCATCCCTTTTGATGATCCACTTCTTTCAGTGAGGCTCCACAACCTTTCTAAACAGTGCTACCAGCTGGGGACCCAGTGGTCAAACATATAAGACAAGAGTGACATTTCATAACTGTGAGATTTAATTAATTATTGCCCAGGCCAGCTATCTTTCATATATACACTTTAATAGGAGTAAGGAACACAAACAGATTTACAATACCAGACCCTGGATCCACGCTTCTTCCGAAGACGTGCACCAACCCACGATGCGCAGAGAAAGCGCTCTCCCACGCGGACCCAGCCTTTTATACCTAATTGGGACCTGATGGTCCAACCCCGAATAATTAGCTAATGGCTCTTGATGGGGCGGAATAATTAGCTAATGGCTAATGGTGGGGCGGGGCCATTAGCCTGATAGGCTAAAACCTTTCCCCATCACATAACACCATGCAACAGAGGATCGTTACCTAAAATCTAAGGAGAACTCTAAAAAGATTAAATACATTAAAAGAATCATCCAACCATTAAATAGGCTAATGAACCAAATAGACAATTCACAACAGAAAAATCAAATGGCCAATAAATATTTGAAAATGTGTTCAATATCTTTAGCCACCAGAGAAATGCAAATCAAGACCCTTCTTGAGATTTCATCTCCAGTCAGAATGCCTAGCTAGCATCAAGGAAACAAATGACAGCAATTGCTGGTGAGGGCATGAGGAAAAGAAGTGTACTGTGGGAGGGAATATAAACCACTACAGCCACCATAGACTCAGTATGAAGGTTCTCAAAAACACCAAAAGTAAAACTATCATATGACCCAGCTATACTTCTGGATGTATACCTGAAGGGCTTATTGCAGCAGTGTTCACAGTAGCCAGCAAATGGAATCAGCTCCAGTATTCATCAGCAGATGAGTGGGTAAAGAAAATGTGGTACATATATACAGTGGTTCTTTTTCAACTGTAAAGACTGATAGTATATTTCCAGGAAAGTGGGTAAAACTAGAAATCATTGTGTTAAGCAAAATAAGCTATACTCAGACAAATGTGATATTCTCTTCATATGCAGAACATAAAGTAGAAAGGCATACTTGAAGAATGGGGAGACTACAAGAGGCTAAGGAGTGTGTGTGTTATGAAAACAGAAAGGGGCAACTATTTTGGAAAGAAGGGGACCAGCAAGAAGAATAGAGAGGATGAGGAGGGCAAATAAGAAAAGCAATGATACACGTGTGACATGTCACAGAAAAGTCCATTTCTTTGTATGTTAACCAAAAAGTTTTTTTAAAAAGACAATAATAAGCTGGATATGGTGTTGCATATCTATATAATCCTAGCATTTAGTAAACTAAGGCTAGACCGAGTACCAGACTAGTCTGGGATACCTCAGATGATCCTGATATATGCATACAAAGGGGTGTGTGTCTGTGTACATCTGTGTATATACTTAGTTATACCTTTTTGTTATATTGAAACTATATAGTTTTGCAGATAGCATGGAAAACATAATTTTATCTTTTCCCTTTATTCCATTTGAGGAAATAAGCAGTATTATCAATGCTTTTTATTTTCATTCATCTCTCTTCCAGATTGTGGGTACCCCAGGGCCAGACTCTCCACATCCATGGACATGGATGCTTATTAGGGGCTGGCTCTGTCCACAGGCTGGATGCCTAGGCAGCATAGAACCAGAGGTGTTGGGAGAGTTGTCATGTACCTTCATGCCAGATAACTGTACTGCCTTTTGTCTTTTCATGAATGCCATTTTTTAGGATTTATGAGCAGCTTCCAGAAGTGAAGAAGAAGAGAGAAGAGGAGAAGAGGAAATCAGAATATAAATCCTACCGACTTCGAGCTCAGCATTATAAAATGGTTAGCTGGGTTGATGCTCTGTCCATGAAGGGATGGATGAGGCTTATCAGTGGAGGGAAATAGAAACAGCCTGACTAACACTTGAGAATACAGTGATTGAGTGCTGAGATTTCAAGCATTAGGCGACTGTGATTCAGCACTTTTCATGTGTCCGCAGCTAAACCAGACTTCACACAGGCTATTTAGCCCTCATGGCTGAGCTGCAGTTCCAAAATAGTGATTTTAAGCCCCTTCTGCAAGTCTCGAACTATGTAAATAACAATGTCTATGAGTCAGCAGGGAGTTAGAGGCCAGAGGATGGAGCCTGCCAAGAACCTCCTAGGGCAGGGTACCAATTAGTTTTCTTAGACACCACACTGGCCACTGCTTGAAGGGTCATGTTCTTCACAGCTCTGTTTTTCTCCCAGGCTTCTCACTATGTAGAGGGCTCTGAAAGGCAGAAGCTAAAGGCCAGACCAGACTAGTGTGAGACTTATGAACCGTGTCTGGAGCGCCCAGGAGCCTGGGCATTGGGGAGACCCCAGGAGGTACATGACCTTCCTGCTGTGTTAGCATCACATGGGCCCTTGCTGTGCTGAGTGTTGTCAGCTGCTGGCCAGTCCATCACTATTCTAGCATCTGTTTCTATAGAGAATGTGTATTTATTGACCATCTTTCCAAAACACTTTAAGGAACACATTTTTCCTAATTGCCATTATGTCTGTGAGTGAGTAACATACACAAGATATAGGAGAGTCTCCTCAGCAGTGTGCCGAGGTGAGGCTGGCCAGCCAGCTACTGATTGTGTCTGACTTCAAACCCTGTGTTTTCTTCCACAGAAAGTGACCAACCAACTCCTGGGGAGAAAAGTGGCTTGGGACTGACATAAGACTACTTTCCTCAGAACCTAGGAATACTTTTTTATAAGCCTAAAGAAGCCTAATTTATTCTTTAATGAGTGATTTAATAAAGCTTTCTCTTTGTGTGTAGCTTAGTACTCTGGGATGTGGGCACTGGTGGCTGGAGTTGTTAGTGCGGGTCCCGGGCAGCTTGCTGCGGGTCAAGACCACGTGGTAACAGCAGTGGCAGTGAGTGCAGGCAGTGGCAGGTGCATGAGACCAGACAGGTACCCAGGTAGAGTAAAGTTAAACATTTATTAGGTGGATTATGGAGAGGAAAGGGAAGAAGAAGAGGAGAGACAGAGAGAAAGAGAGGGAAAGAAGGAGAGAGAGAGGAAGAGGGGAGAGAAGAAGAAGCACCGCTGCCTCTTTGGAGAGCAGGAACAGAAGAGAAAAAGATCTAAGAGCTGCAGGCAGGCAAGGAGTGGGCATGGCTTGTCTCTTAAAGAGACAGAATCCATTACATTTCCACCTCTTTATAATAAAAAAAAAAGCAGGCGGTTAGGCATCACAGGTCAAAGGAATTGGGGTGGCGGATTCTCAAGACTGCTTCTGGCTTATTTGTGGGCATTGTCATTTCGGGGGGGGAACCTGAGATGGCTGGGTGCTGGCCATATCCTGGCATAGCTGGTCTCTTTGCTCCTGTCTGGTGTTTGTGCATGGAAATGTCTGGTGTCTCTTAAACCTGGTTAAGGCACTGGAAGAACAAAGAACAAAGTTAAATTAAGGGGAAAAATATTTAGGACCAGGGAATTGAGGGAGGGTGTTTCTGATCTATTTAAGGTGGATCCTTTAATTCAGCTCTTTGGAACTCACAAGAATTCTTTGGGTTTGTGAAAACAGAAGTTTTAGACACATATATTGTATAAACAGTAACATTTATGTTATATGTTAGAATGACTGTGATAAATATTTTTGCACAATGAAAAGTATTTTTAAGACTATGGAAGGCATCATGAGAGAGAAATTTGATCTGAAACTTGTTTAGTGAGGTTGTCTTTTTAAATTGACAAAGCCTCTCAGCTATCAGACTGCATCAGAGATCTTTGAGAAGGATAAAATTTTACTTGAGTTACTGATTAAAAAATGACAGAGAACTTACTTAGTTGACAGCCAGAGCTACTCTTCAGGGTCTTCCATGATCTCTGAAGGTTGCATTTGCCTTTTGCTGTTTAATGCAGGACCTGCCAGGCTCCAAATGATCATGTGGGCTAAGAAATCTGTAGGAAGACTAGCCTACCTTGACCTGAGCAGCTAGGCTGTCAATTTCAGCGATTCTGTCCACATCAGAAGATCTTCAGCTTAGATGAAGAAGGGCAGCTTTGCCCAGGCCCAGTGGTGAAGCGAACTGTGGATATTGTGTGTCCATTTGTCTTCTGTCTTCTTTGGAGGAAGTAGAGTGCTGTTGGGAGCCAACCTCTCTTTTTTTTATGAAGTTTTTTTTTAAAAAAATGCCATATTCCTCAGATCTCTGAACAGTTGAGGGCTGTTTATCAAGTAAAACTACAGTATAGAATCTGCCTGGAGAGCTGGGTCTGAGTTTGACCGCATTGGCTCAACTTAACAGGTAAGATTTACATTTGTAAAATGACAGAAGAAAAACTGCTTGCAGTAGAAGGGTAATGGCAGAACTGACAATAGTAGAGAACAGCTTAATATATTTTGTAAGAAGCTTAAAAGTACATACCAGTTTAAAACATGAGACTTACTGTTTTTGTAGCCTGAAATGAGATATAATGAACAATTATAGCATTAAGCATAGGTACTTTTTTTTATTTTTTTTTTATTGTTAAAAGCAAAATTTACATTTACTCCCTTTGTTCCCGGCCCTTCCACTCCCCCACTACCCCACCGCCCTCCCAAGCATAGGTACTTTTAAGTTACATGTATGGACACACACAGAGAGAGTGAACAGGAATTGGATGAAGTGGATGCTCTGGTGGGCCCTAACAAAGGCATGTCACTGCATAAAACACGCATGCAACAGAGTCAGCAAGAGGAATTTAGAGACAAAAACACAAGTAAACCGGGAGACAAGACAGGGAATACCTCACTAAAGATGGTGGAACCTGGTCACCTAACCTGGCCCTCAGCCAAGATGGCGACAAAGTCACCTGACCCCAGTCAAAATGGCGACAGCCACATGTTGTATGAAAAAGCAAGAATTTTTGTGTTACAGGGATTTTAAGCTTAATAATAAGAGAGACCTAGAGGCATTATCCACCCTGTGGCTGAGCTGCCCTGCCACAAGCCGCAGAGGGGAGCAAAAGGCTGGAACTGAAAAAGCCGCACCATGCCACAATCCATGGCTGGAATTAGAAAAGAAAAAAAAAAACTTGCTACCCAACAGCTAAAATCGTGTAACCGCACTAACACCATAAGGCCTATAACCAGGACGTCTCCCCCTATAGGCGGGGTGTAAATCAGCGCAAACGAACAGCCAGGACCTGTGAGCTGGGCGTCCCCTGACCCCAGGTGGGATGCTATGGCCCGACTGGATTTGGTGACTCAAATCCAGAGGCCAGAGGTCGCTCTGAGCAGCCTTTTACGGCAAGGGAAAAAAAAGAAAAATGAAAAAAAGAGAGAAAGAAGGATCTGAGGGACCCTGGGCCCTCAGTCATGGGTGGATTGACTCCAGGCCATTCCAAACACAATTAAAGCTGAGGGAAGCAACCATAGCAGACTCACCAATTAAAAAAAAAAAAAAAAACCTGGTTTAGGATCCCGATCCCTGGAGCAGGAGAGCCTATCTGAGTTGCGGCACCAAATGTTATTCTTTTTAGTTTCGGTGAGGTCCCCAGGGTCGAGACCATGTAGTCGAGTCTCCAATGGCAGCGACAGGCAGGCAGCGGCGGGTGCCTGTGACCAGACAGGTACCCAGGTAGAGTAAAGTTAAACATTTATTAGGTGGATTATGGAGAGAAAGGAACGAAGAAGAGACACAGAGAGAAAGAGAGGGAAAGGAGGAGAAAGGGGAGAGAAGAAGAAGCGCAGCTGCCTCTTTGGAGAGCAGGAACAGAAGAGAGAAAAAGATCTAAGAGCTGCAGGCAGGCAAGGAGTGGGCGTGGCTTGTCTCTTAAAGACAATCCATTACAGGAGTGGCTGTGGTTGGGAATCTGTCTCCCTTTCTCCATCAAGGCCATGCCCACAGGCCCTACCGTATGATGGAACTCTGAGTTCTAGCCAAGGAGGAGTCCCTTTTGTATGTGTTTTTATACTTCCAGAAAATAAACCACTACTGATTGACTCCTAAGTGGACAAGCAGCACAAGATCATTTCTTCCCCATCTGAAGAGGAGCAGGGAGCTGGGCAACATCTGGCCTGCTGTGGGGAGGGATGTGGATCTCAGAAAATGAAATGTGGCTTCTTTTTTCATCATAGCATGGTGCATAAGGTCTGCTCTTCCTCATCACGGGCTTGTGTGAAGTCTGCATCACCAGAGCCTCCCAGAAAGGTCTTTTCCAGCAGGTCTCCCTTCACTTGCTCATTTGTCTGTGAAACTGAAGCCTCAGACCATCCATCATCTCACAATATAAATATGAAACAATATTTACAACACAGGACAATTTTTGGAAAAGAAGTATTGATAAATGATTCCCACTCTGGTCTTAATCCAGTGCCTGGGCAGAATACAGAAAGCTTTCTTCCCCTTATAACTGGGAATCTCCACTAAATCCCAAAGAATGTGCTGTACATAGTCACCTCTCAGCCCCTGCAGTGGGAACAGCAGCATGATCAGTAACTACCTCACAAGACTTCCTGAGATGTTATGAAGGCAGGTCCCACCCCAGTGCCCATGAGCAGTCACGTCATGCAGCCCGAACTTGTGCTTGTGCCCTTAAAATATGAGAAGATGCAGGGGAAGGATGCTCAATCACCTGTAAAATGAGAACATCAATACTCTTAAACCCTTTTCAGCTCCAAGATGCTATGACTTGTGGGTTCCCATTCACAATAGAATTCGTTTGCAAGGCAACTTAGGCAGGATGAAAATAATGATTCCTTGGGCCCAACACTGGGTTGTTCAGATGTCTTCCGGAAGCATTCAGATCTAGCACCTGAGGGTTCATGGAAACAGGATTAGGGAACAGTTCTCAGTGCTGAGGTCTTTTGTAGCCTCACCTTGTGGGCAGTACTTTGTACCACCTGCAGACTCTTCTGCTCCCAACGCACAAGATGGCTTCCCTGCTGTGCATAGCTCCATCTGTGCTTTGTACTCAGCAAAAGCCAGATTCCCCACTTCAGGCCTCATTCCTGGGGTGATCAGACTCCACACACTTGCCCTAACAGTATTCTGCTTGCTGCTGCTTCTGTTTTACTGTGATTTGCTCTAGAACTGCTTGCCTGCTGTGTGTTCCTTTCAGAGCTTAGCGCAGTCCAGATTTGCAGTGATCACCAGGCCTACAGTTTGGAATGAGGGTATGGGCAGAGAGGACAGAATTTTAATGTGAAACCAAACATGGTAGGAGTGGAAGTGCTGGTCTCAAAGTCAACAACAGTCATCCTCCTGGCCTCCCAAATGCTGGGATTTCAGGCATGTCAAACCATGTTTGTGTCTCAAATGGTTGTTCTGTCTATGAAATTAGACCACTCTGAATCATTATTGTGACCTGCATCTTTGCTTGCTAGGAGCTAGATGATTTCAGCCTATGTAGTTTGGTTGCTTATAGCAGTCTCCAGGTGGTCACAAAACACTTGCCAGGCACAGCTGGTCAGAGAGCTCACAGGGAAGAGTTACAAAATAATGTTGCCCTCCAGGGAGCACTCTTGCCCAATCTATCACAATCTATCATAGTATTCATCCTCATCTTTGCTCCCCAAATCCAGAATCAGCTTAAGACAGATGGAGCAAGACTGAACAAACCCTCCACTTGATTCCATGGTTTAAGACCTGATAAATAGTGAAAAGGAGCTTTAGAGCATTTCTGCTGTCTTCAGAACATGGAGACTGAGCACCTTGACTAGTCTAGATAGTCCTATCACCCATGACAGGCACAGCAGTGCTGTCACCTAAGAGGAAGGCTTCAAGCAAGCTCAGAACAGAGCTAGAAATAGAAGACTTGTTGCTACAGAAGAGGTTGCTGCTTTTTTGTTGTTTTGTTTTGTTTTCCTGAATTGCCCACTAAAGACTCTAAAAAGGCTATCAATGCCATTGTCTTCTTGTTATTGGGTCTTGTACACCTGTAACTTGTGGTTGGTTCTGTAAGAATCTCCACAGTGCTTCACAGAGAGTGATCAATCCAGATTAGAGGTCAGAGGCTTTGGAAAGAGGGTGATGGTGAAGGAGATTTAGGACAGTTGGAGATTGAATAACCAATTACAACAGTTTGGCTGCCCAACGTGTTGGCTGACTCCACGTAAAACCTGAGGGGGCTTAAAAAGGAAATCTAGATACAGATATAAAGTTTAGCACAGCTGGTGGCTTGCCATAG